>WOVY01000234.1:665000-862691 GCA_013436015.1 Rhipicephalus annulatus | reverse complement strand
ATAAAATTTGATAAGCGATTGAGAGAAATGGGGGAGGAGCGTTGGGCTAGGAAGCTTTTCAGCTACTTGTACAAGAAGAATTTCGATACAAAATGGAAGAAGCGAACCAGGAAATTGACTGGTAAATACTTAGAAAACAGCGGGTGGTCAAACCAAAAAGAACTATCGGTTAAGAAGAAAGTGAAGGAAACTGAGACTGAAATGTGGAGAATGGCATGATTAAGAAGTCCGCACTAGAGATCTATCGAACTTTTAAGCAGGAAATTGTCAAAGAAAGGATCTATGATAATACTCGGGGTAGTTCTCTACTGTTTGAGGCCAGGACGAGAGTATTGCGAACCAAGACATGCCGGGCCAAATACAAAGGGGTAGACACAGTATGCAATGCGTGTGGAGAGGATGAAGAAACTGCCGAACACTTGATAATGTTCTGTAAAGGGCTTCACCCTATAGTTCAGGATGATGGCGCACAGTTTTTCAAAGCACTGGGGTTTAGGGACAGGGAGGGCAAAATAGACTATAAGCGGGTAGACTTAACTAGAAGGAGGTTATCTGATTGGTGGCTAAAGTCAAGGCACGAGTGAAAATTAAACCCTTCACTGCAAAGTACCCGTCCAACTTTACTATTTAAAGAAAAAAAAAGATAAATCTAATGGTCAGTTCACTAAGTATTACGGCTAGGTGGCGTTAGCCACCACCCAATTTAAAGGGTACAGCCACATCCATCCATCCATCCCTAGACTCAAAATGAGCCCCACGCCGCCGCCGGTCGAAACCACCTCAGCGCACACCTCTACTTGCGGGCGGCGAATCGTACTTGCGGCTTCATTTATTACTGTGTTTCCATTTGTCTTGAAAGAAACACTCAGCCCATTTTGAACTTCGTGACCCGATTTGGAAAGATAAGTCTAAAAGAAGAAGGTGGTGAAGCGCAACTGCTGAACATTTGCTGCTTTTTGATTCATGAGAAAACGACTCCAAGCCACAACGAACGCACACGGATCCAAAAGCAGGCCTGAAGTACGAAGAATAGACAAATGTGTGTACTACCACTACTACGATAGCCTCCTAGATTTCCCTTGCCTGCCAGATTAGAGTTACTGTATATGCTACCTTTAGGTAGCACATAAAGGTAGCATATACAGTAAGTCTATGCCGGATGAGCGCGAAAGGCCCTTCATCTATGACGGCGCTGCCTATGTAAGGGTAAGGGTCTTTGTACTTGGCCTTTAAAATCGGCAATTTTGGCCTTTGCTATACTAAATTCAGAGGTCATGCCTTATTCTGAAAGAGTGGCCTGCTGAATGACAGCGTCACTTACATAGGATTGATTATAATTACATTTACGCCTTTTTAAAACTTTTTTTACGTTATTTTTAATGCATATAAGCTACAATAACGTAAAAACTAATTTGAAGACACCCCTACTTAGGTGACGCTACCACCACAGTTCCGACGATGGCCGCTTTCCAAGTGACCACCGATAATCCGACAGGCAAAGGAAATCTAGGAGGCTATGGTAGTATAGTGTTCTAGAATATGGGGTAGTGTATTCAGGCACCCTCTCTCGCCATGCATCGCGTGAAGCGGCGCATTTGGGAAACAAGAAAAAAACCGGTTCTCAATGCGGCGCTGCCATAGCATGGGCTGGCAGGTTTGTCAGCTCCGCGCTAGGGTGGCCAGTATCCGCGCCGCTCTGCCTACTCTGGTGCTGTTCAGTGACCAGTTGCTTGTGTTCGCGCCCGCGTAACGAAAGTTTTTCTGGCAATGTTTTTGCTGGTTACGCGACAGTGAGGCGATGCCGAGGCATTGGCGGCAACGACACTGATCTGCACTTATAGGTGCGAAACAGGGAAAAAAGGTGAGCAGCCGTCGCTTTTCGCTGCACCCAAAGACGAAGCACGGAGGAAGGTTTTGGAACAGAATTTACATCGAAAGGATGTGACCTTGAACGAAAGCTGCTTTGTATGTGAGCTACACATCGAGTCTTCATGTGTTCTCGGAGACTATGTGCACGTTATAAACGGCGAAGAAGTTCGCGTACCACGTAGGAGACCAGAGCTAACGCTGGACGCCGTGCCGATGTTACTGCCTAACGCTCCAAGCTACTTATCGAAAAAAGGCGCCGCATCCAAGACCTCCGAGAAAGCGGAAGAACTCAGCGGTCGAATCTACCATCTCCAAGAAAACTGCAGCACCCTGTGTTGACGGTGAGGCCACTGATTCAGGTTCATCGGTGGACCTTCCTGCTGGCTATGAACCCGAGGTGGCGAACACTACAGGAACTGCAGCTTCGCTGGAACGCTCACTCAAGCTTTGTTTACCTTGAATTTAAATGAGCTCGATCACACCGCATCTCGTGTCAAAGAGACTGGTAATTTACGTGCTGTCGTCACGACTTCATTTTTTCGTGAAGTCTCGAGAGGCAAACGAAAAAAAAGCTGCACGCGAAAATCAGTCGGTGTTCATAAAGGTGCCACCGTGATGAAGTGATCGTGAACTGATAATTCCACGGAATGGCGACTAATTTATTCGGTGTTACTGTTCACTGCAGTTAATAAAGGGTATCTTACACTCTGACAGTGGTGCCAAGTGATGTTTCTTTTTGACTGTATACAGTGCAATATCCCGGCCACAGCAGCAGTATTTCGGCGGGTGCGTAATCGTTTAAAGACCCAAGATTAACAAACTTATTCCCAAGTCTTCAGCTACGGCGTGCCTCTCAATCAAATGGCAGTTTTGTCACCTTAGCAACATAATTAAAATTGTATGATGCAACTATCGACAAGAATGGTGCCAGGCGTGTAACGAAGTCGAAGCTGTCGCAGTGTGCTGACTACGACTCAATATAGCAGTAATATAACAAGAAACTTTCGGGTTTATAAATGCTCCTTCGATACCTCAATCTTCCTAATTTTTTATTCGTTCAGCAACCCAGCTTTAAAAACTGCAGGCAGTTTCCCCAGGGATGACTGCTTCGCCGTCGTTTGTTAATACCTGCATTTGGACCGTGTGTTGCGGCTTTGACATTTCGTTTTGTTTTGATTGCAGTACAAACAAACCCATTAGAAAGCTTTTCGTGGACGTGTCAGCAATTACGTATGCAAGCGCATATCATGGGATCGATTTCCGGCCGCGGCGGCTGCATTTTCGGCGGAGGCGCAAATACTGAGGTGCGTCTACCCAGATTTAGGTGCACGTTAAAGCACCCCAGATGGTTGAATTTCCGGAGTACTCCTTCACGGCGTCTCTCATAATCGTATGGTGGTTTGGGGACGTTAAACCCCTGCTATTACTAATATCAAAGCACAGAAGTGCATAAAATCTAAGCGTGAAGTGATAGCCAATGCTAAGGTGGCGCCATCTCGCGGCTGTCAATACCAACTGCGTCAGCCATGGCTCCTCCTGAGCACACTATTTCATATTCTAGTGCACTATAAAGGTAGTACTATAGTGAACTAGTGTAGTAGTACTATGGTGGCTAGAAGGGGGAGGTGGGAGCATCACCAGCTGCGGAGTGTAGCAACAGATCATGGTGGCAGCGACGGCGCTGCTGTAGCTTTTTAGACCGGTCGGTGGGGGCGAGCGTCCTTGACGGCCAAACGGGCCAGGCGCTGCACGAGAAGGTATGCGCACTTTGCAGAGCTTGCGACCTCCATGTAATAACTAGAATGCAGCTGTGTGCACTAGCAATGGGGTGTTTTAAACGAAAATTTAAGCATGGAATGTATACCGAGATTAAGGCAACGAACTACCCCTAATGGCATGCAAACATACGCGGTAGCACCGAAAAGGAAAGGCGGCGTACTCCACGATAAGACCGTGCGTATAAGTTCGAATACCATTTGAAACGTTGGTGTAAAACGATCATATGCTCACAATCGCAACGTTTGGTACCTCCCTTTACATTTCAATGCGTAACTTTTAACGATTTTATTATATTGTAGTTTTCGCAGCTGTTCACTTTTCTCGATGAGTTTCGTGTCTGGTGAATTTTCTACACACGGAGTGACGTACATTCAATCAAGGAGATTTTAATAAAAGTTGCATACATGCGCAACGTTCAGGGAATTAACAGCCTGCATCTTTATTTTTGTACATCGCCAATCTCATACAGCAAGCAGCTCTAAATTACAATCACATGAAAGCGCAACTCCACACATATTCACGTTACGCGACGAAGCTTCAAATAGTGCATTCGCTGCCGTCGCTTGCCCTCCCGTGCCTTGTTTTCCGCTTTTACAATGAAGTGCAGCCTTGTCATTGTATAAAACTTGACGAGCCTGTTAGTAACATCTCTGGAATGTTTTTCGCAGCCAAGATGAGTTAGCCGGTTTCTTGTCAACGCAGAAATGAAGTCCATTATGCTATTTGCTTTAAGCTTGCTGAAGCTAAAGCAGCGCGCGAATGAGTCTTCCATGTTTTCGATAAAAGCCTGCAGTTCATCAGATGGGTAGAGCAGCCCACCCCGGTCTACTTCTCTGATTAGGCAGGCATCTGCGGGCATATCAGAATCGCGTGGTCAGATAAGGGCTTTTGCACATTCAGGGCACTTGGTTTGGCTCAGCATCCTTCGGGCGACATATCCAGCAACATAATGCATAACTCGGGAGTCGCTTTTTACCGAAACCATTGCGCAGTGATCTGTTGGGATGCCAGACGATTCAAGGATTTCATGTACTTCATTGAGACACCCTATGTCCATGAGCTCGTCAAGCTTCGTCTGGAACTCTCTCCCGTCTTTGTGGCTGCCATGTATGAGGCTCTTCAGCACTGACGGTGACACATTTCCGTTAGCAGGTGCCTTCGCCAAACTGCAGAACGACAGACAATTTGCCGAAAGCGGAAACTGGGTTGGCGTCGGGTGGTCGTTGCTTCCCGACATTTGTCGCAAGATTCCGAACACATTCGCCAGAGGATTCTGGCTTAGTCTTGATGTCAGCAAGTACTTGTAACCAAGCTCTTTTGTGAGATATTCGAAAATCGACATGGTGCTTTTCAGAGTAACGCGAAGCCCCTCTGCAGTACCCTGGCTGAAGAAGCCCAGCTTTCCAACGTTTCCTTCCCACGCATCTAGATATGCAATCAATTCCTCCACTTCAGCCAGGACTGGCGAGTTGGGACGCATGGCACCGCGGCTGCAGCGGGAAGTCATGGCTGCAATCAGCCTAGCCATTCTTCTGATAAATGACACTGTTGCATCACTAGAGCCAACGCCCCATACTCTCTCGATCTCTTCCTTATATGCATACAAACCCCTGACCATCTCATCACTGAAAAAAGTGAAGGCATAGTTCACTTTCATTTTTTCAAATCCGTTCGGATGGATGACGACTCTTGTGACACGAGGCATTGCTTTAAGCCGCACAATGTCCCTATTGTCACACTTCCATGCCTCTTTCACAACATCTATCCTGACCCTTTCTTCGGGCTTAGAAGTGTGGCAGCTTGGGCTAGTTGGTATGGCATGACGATAGTTATAGCGCGAGAACAAAACGACGACACAGCGACACCTGGAGACCCGTCGACACAATGCTGTTGCGGGCGCACTTCACAAGATGCGGAAAGTCTGATAAGAAGTGCAGACTTCTGCAGTGATCTGCAGGGTGCTTCACTTTGCAAACAACTGACTTTGAAGAACCCTTGATGCCAAATTGTCGCCACATACTCCTGTTCCAGGATGCACCATCTGTGGTCACAAAATCCACAAAAAGCCCAGACTTCTCGGCAGTTAGTGTTGCATCGACAATGATTTTTGCAAGCACATCTGCCTTGACATTTCCATGGGAGCCGAAAACCCCTAAGATTTGCTGAAAGTTGCCTGAAAATGGCTGGTACAATACTACTAGACCGTGATCACACGTTTTTGTGCTTTGATCTAGAGAAGTGTATTTGCCCAAGTCAACGATACCTTCGATGAGTCCACTGCTTGTCACTTTGAGGCTCTCCAAGAGCTTCAGCTCGTCAATAAAGAGACCTCCGTGCCTGTGAAACTCTTGTATACTTTTGGTTTTTTCTTCAATGGCAGCAAAAACATTATCCTTGAACCCAAAGTTGCTCTTATAATTTCTCACGTACTTGTTCAAACAACTCTTGCTGGGCAAGACCATTATTTTATGCTTTCAAATATGCTCATACAGCTTTGGGCTTTTCATGCGCATTATAATGCAGTCCAGAAGCCATTTATCGCTGTACTTCATCCCCTGTGTTCCTTTCCTTTTCGCTGCTTCAAAGCATGTTTGTACCTGCTGCCGCTGTTTCTCAGGCAGCTTAGACAGACTCTCCTGAAGGTATGATTCAGAGAGGGCAGAATTACTTTGCTTCATTTTCGCAAGCATTTGCTTTAGTTCACTGACTTTTGCCTTTTCTCGCCTCAACTGTCTTCCCCGCATAATTAGTTTCTTCGAAGCACGGTAACCAGTAGCCACTCTAGCTTCTCTCTTCTTATAGGATGCTTGGTTCAAAAGCAGTTTCCTTAGATACCTGCAGTGTATACAAGGCCTTTGATCTTGAGACATGCCTGAGCAACTTTTGCTGTACAACTTGTTTCCAAGCGTTCTGTATTTTGATTGATTGGAACTGTTAAGCCGCTCCAGTGGAATAGCACCTTGCTCAAAACCGGAGCACACAACCATCTTGTTGATGTAGAGGAGGAGGCTTTCCACAGCATTCACATCAAACACGTCCACTTTTTTTACAACTTTCCCTTGCACAAACACTACACAATGATAGCAAGTATCCTCAGCAGAGCACAACACCAGTTTCTTGAAGCACACACTATCACCATCTTGAGCCCAAACAGTAAACGCAACAGCGTTCGGGGCATCCGCAAGTAGGCACATCGACCAGAATTTGCTTGGAAGCTTCTCACTTTTCATATGCTCCAGTTTTTCCACTGTACACGACGCGCCGGGAATACGTTCACCGTTCATTGTCACATCTAAAGAAGAATCGTGCTCCATCGAAGGAAGTTCGTTTTCATCGTTCACTTTTCTTTTTTTGCCGAGCACTTCTACTCTCGATGTCCGGGAGCTGCGCTTCTGAGGAAGCTTTTTAGAGAGATAACTCGGCGTGTTTGGGAAGATCGACGGTATTGCATTGTCGGTAAGGCATGGGCGGCCGCGAGGAATCTTCACAACTTCACCATTCACGATGTGGGTGTAATCTCTCACAATAAATCGTTGCTCGAAGTGTAACTCGCAAAGGACTGCAGTTCGGTCGAGCAGTTTGTCACCACGTGAAACGTACCGCTGCCATGCTTTCAGCCGGTCCTCATCGTTCGGTACGGTAAAAACAGACCTTTTTACACCTGCCTTTCGGGCTGAAACGTACCCGGTAGAGCATCCAGGCGCGAAGCAGTGAGTCTGGCGCTTCACTGGTTTAGCCATCACGATATGCGGTGTGAAGAGGCTTCAAAACTTCGAACATCGTGCGAACAGTACAAACGCAAGCCGCGGAAACGCACGTGCTCCGCTTCGGCCCAGAGGGGCATCTAAAAAAAACGACACGCGCGCCACCGCTCGTCGGCATGAACAACTGACACCCTCTCTGCCAACCTCCGCAGCGCGCGATGCTCCCACCTCCCCTTCTAGCCACCATAACTACTATGGGGCTACCACACGGAGGAAGGGACCTCTCTCCGTGGGGCCACCATATAGTAGTACACACATTTGTCTATTCTTCGTACTTCAGGCCTGCTTTTGGCTCCGTGTGTGTTCGTGTGGCTTGGAGTCGTTTTCTCACGAATCAAAATGCAGCAAATGTTCAGCAGTTGCGCTTCACCACCTTTTTCTTTTAAACTTACCTCTGGTAAGTCTAAAAGAAGAATGGAGGCTATTGTAATACCCATCATTCCCATGCTCGCTGAAGCGCCGTCATGGAGGAAGAAAAACTTCCTCCATGAGCGCCATGCATTGCAGCTCCCATAGACACTAGCGCCAGAGTTTTCTCTAGTGTATATTAGACAACTCTATGGCTGACACCGCCTTTTCTGGCCACCATGTCATAGGTAATAGCATAGCCTCCTAGATTAGACGCTGCCTTATAATCTCTTACCTGCCGGATAATCGGCGGTCACTTAAAAATCGGCCGTTGCCAGAAATGGTGATGGCGCTACCTAAGTAGGAATATCTTCAAATCAATTTTTTTACGTTTTTGGAGCTTATATGCAACAAGAATAGCGTAAAAAGTTTTAAAAAAGTGTAAACGCAATTATAATTAATTCTACGTAAGTGACGCCGTCATTCAACGCACTACTTTTTCAAAAAAAGGTTCAGCCTCTGAAATTAGTAACAAACGTCATACTTGCCGATCTTAAAGGCCAAACACAAAGACCCTTATCCCTACGTAGGCAGCGCTTCCATAGATGACGGTCGTTTCGCGCTCATCCGGCAGGCAAAAGAAATCTAGGTGGCTATGGTAATAATTGACCACCAAACGTCACTGGTAGGTGTTGTATGACGTCACCAAAGTGGTTGGTGTTGTGTGACGTCTCTGCGTGTTGCGCATGTCAGTCGCGTGTTCATTCGGTCGTGGTTCATTCGGCTCATTCGCGCTAGACGGAGGCACACTGCTAAGGAACGGCACCTTTGTAACTATGGCGGCGGAAGACAAATATTCAGAGGTATGTCAATACTATTTTTACCGCGTTTTGTGCCTGTGACTATCGCAAACGTCCCCGGGGGAGAAATGTTCATATTTACGACCATTTAGCTCCTGTTTGACATTTAAAGGGTGTCGGCTAGGGCTCCCACATTTCTTGCCACCAATATGGTTTTGGTCGTCGCTGCACCGGATTTCATGAAAAGGCTTAAGAACTGTGAGCCAGCGTTTTCTCGTTGTGTTGCCCGATTTCGGTGTTATCAGCCTTTAGTTAAATAACATACGCTTCCTACACTCCTGTACATCCTTGAGGCGCCTTTTTTTGCAACTGTAGTACACACCGTGGAGTGCCCGTGCGCGGAGGCATGACCCGCGAACGTGTCGCATCACCAGCGTCACCGAGAGCGCCTTGTGGATGCGCTTTGCTGTCACATGGGGCCTCTTGACGTGTCCAAGTCTTGCCCCGCGACAGCCGCCTCTTTGAAACTATGCGTAATTTGCGCGTTTCTAGCTGAAGCCGGCGCTGCCGACGGGCGCTGCCATTCATGGCTGCGCGTCAACTCACCCTTCCTAACCTAAGATTGCAGCCTGCACTTGCTGGTGGTTGAGATTGCATTACGGGGTTTTCTGCCGAGAGCGAAGCGTGGCATTTTAACAGAAACCCATTGATGCGTTGGTGTCGTGACACGCAGCTGCTAATTCATTCGTTCTATTGGACCGCATGGCAGCCTTTACTTGGTTATGTTATTCTGATGTGCACGTAGTGAAATGTAGCACGCGTTAATGCGTCGCGGCGTGGAAGAATGAGCGTGACGGAAAGCTACAAGAAGTTGGATCGTCACGGGGAATGAGGTTATCTGCTCCCACTTGTTTCTTTGTTGAGATTTGCAGCTTGGGCCTGCACAGGTGAAAAATTCAAGTGTACCAGTCTACACGTTTTGTGCTCGTGATGAATGAAATGTGGCCCGTCACCTGCCAGTGATGGGAGTACTTTCAGAAACCAGCAATGCAGTGGACATCCGTGTGAGTGTCAGTGCGGTTTCAATAATTTCAATATTTGGCAGGTTTTCAGCCTTGACTATGCAAGCCGTTTATTGAGGTAAAGATAAGGTCGTTGAAACTTTTTTTTTAGTGCAGCTATGATGAACCTTCTTTTATTGAAATGAGGGGGGGATATTCGTAGGTTTGTAAAGCAAATACATACCTACGAATATTTGTCTACCGATGCAAGTTGGCCTGATTCCGCGAAAATATACCGGTGCACCTTGCATCCACGACTATCTCATCTTTGTTCTTGGGGATACGTGACAAAACTTACACAATGTCTTAAACAACTCAGATTTTTTTATACTACTGTTTCACTAGCAATAAAATTACCGTCCTGAAAATTTCAGGAGTTGTAAACTCTTATTTCCAGTTATGTTAAGAGGTCTGACAAGCAAGGAAGGTATACAAAACTTGCGAGCTGATTATGTGTTAGACCAGCCTTGCCGTATTTGCTTGACAGATGTTGCCTTGAGTGCGTCAGTCCTGATGTACAAAATAAACATAGATGTATGCTATGTACCATGCACATGAGTTAAAAATCTGCGCTTTACAGTCTATTAGTGTAACAAAGGGGCCAAACATTGAGAGAGCTGTTTAAGTAAAAGGTGGTAATTTTTGCAAAATGCATGTTTTATAAGGAATTATACACAGCATGTCTGGCTGATTGTTATGTCAACTAAACATGACTCGTGGAAAGTTTTGTGTCTTGCATACTGCCTGATTTATGAGACAAGTTTAGGGAGAGGCTTTTGTAGAGCTATGCAGTACTCGAAATGCAGAAAAAGCGGCCTCAGTGTTTATCCTGAAACCATCTAAGGTCTGGCTTTGTCAGACGCAATCAGTCTTAGTATGGAGTGCATTCTTCTAAAAAATAATTCAAGTTGGTTGTGAAAAGATTGTTTTAGTTAACCGTATTGATGCAGTTGCAATTCTAAGCCGCGAGTTTTTTTGTACCAGCCAATGCTACAGGCCTAATATGCCAAGATATCATTATGTGCATTGGGTTGCTTCGTCGATGTACAATCTGATATCATTTCAAAAACCTTTCTTGAAGCATCTTTCGGACATTGTAGGGACACTAAAGCAAAAAATACTCTGCATCATTCTGAAACATCTGAACACGTTTATATGCAAGTTTAGGCTTTTCTCCTGTTATTAATAAAAGTCACGTTACAGTACATTTTGTCCGCTTTCTTTCTCCTTACTCTGGGAATGTGTTGGCGGGTCTGTTGCGTCGATGTGGTCAAGAGTGCCATGATGGTGCAACTCGCCATATTTTCAACTAATTCAATGTGCTCCACCAAGTTTTCAACTAATTCAACGTGCTCCGCCGAAGTGGACGTGGCCATTAGGTGGACTCACTGAGAATCATGCCCCTGGTATTACTGTGATGTGAGAATTTCAAGGTGATTTCGCCACCAACATTTTCTTTTAAACGAAAGTGTTTCATGTTGAGTCCACCAAAACTTCAGTAACGTATCTGTCTCGGCTATGAGGTGATTAGATGGGCACTGTCTGGTGAGGAAAAAAAAATTACCGAAAATGTTCGGCCTCTAGGAATCGAATGTACCTCTCAGCCCCTCATGCCAAGCACCCCATACACCACAAACGCACTTTATAACTCTCGCATCTCACACTGTGCTCTCTGTTGGAGGAGTTCAACAGGGCGGTGGGGGGCCACAGTCTTTAAGCTGTCGGGGAAAGTAATGTCCCACGGTATTTAGTAGCGCCAATCGAGAACGCATCGGCAAGGACTCAATTAGTTTGTCTTCCAGAGGCTGTTGTTTAGGCGTCTATTACAGTAAAAACACTGGCCACGCTAGCATCGCGAGCCACCCTAGACGCAGTTATGTTCTGTACATTTCGCTTTGTGTTAGCGTGCGGCAGCTCATCAGAGTAGTACAGCTTCCACATGCAGCTACAGTGTTTTTATGCTGCCGACTGCTTCGAGTGCGATATTGCTAATAAAGCTGCTGTGGAAGTGCAGAAAGCAAAAAACGTGCCTTGGGGAAGCTAGACAAAGACCAGCGGTATGGGACACATACCGACTGAGCGCATTCGCAGGTCAAGCTACATGTTGCTAAAGTGCAGCGCCGTAGTGTGTGCGTAAGTGCAGGTGTGTATTTCTCTACTACTCGGGGAGCTGCACACTGTGCTGTTCATCTCCATAATACTGAACAAAAATTTGTAAACTTTGCAAAAATGCTAGAAATTGATTCTCGGTGGATAAGTTCATCGAGGAGAAGTCGCCACTTACTGAAATTTTCAATGGCTGGTCTTATTTTTTACGTTTTTGCAATTGTGTACCATTGTCCTCCCACGAACAACATCTATGGAGAACGGCGTCTGCAGTTCGTCGGTACCAAAATCTGGAATAGATTGCCCCAGGATATAAAATCGGCTGTTAACTTTCCAATGAAAATAAAAAAACACTTCCTTGCAATTCTTAACGTGTCTCCGTTACCCCCTTAATAGTAACAAAATCGTTCAATTCTTGTATATAAGTATCCCTACGTCCAGAGAAAGTTTACTGCGTATTTGTTATTACTCATTGCCTTTCTTTTGTTTGTGTATAAAAATTACATGTTTCTGTTATCTTACCCAAGTTCGAGCATCTGAATATATATGTCTGTACAATGCCTAACCTTCTTTTCTATATCCGCAATGTTTAGCATCTTGTATCCAGGTTCAATGCCTGGTTCTATTGTTTTGCAACATGTGCTATTGTTGCCTTATGCTATCGTTTGGATGTTGTGCCATTTTGTATCGCATCGTTGGACCCTATTCTAGCCTTTGGCTATGGGTCCAAACAGTTTTTTGAATTATCAGCCTTTTGGTTTTCTTGGCATGCTCCAAGGATTACGCCGACCTTTCGGCTCCAGGGGTACCGTGGTGTCCATTGCCTCCTGGAAGGTACTGGATGCCCGCACATGCGAGCCAGTGGCTCGAGTTTCAGGCCTCGCCTGGCGAGACTAGGCTTTGGTACCAGACGATTCTGGAGTCCCCGATACCTGTTCGCAAGTTGGCGGAGCAGACTGGGCTGCTACCGCCAAGAGGGCAGGTGCCACAGCCGGCGGCTCGCTCTTGCAGGCCGAAGGAGTGGTGGGGGCTGGTGCAATGTTGCCCCCCGGCGCGCCGCATCATCACAGGGTGTTATGTAAAACGGTGTGCACCTGTTATGGCCTTCCTTAAATGTGATTTTTCTTTCACTTTGAGAGGGATAACCTCTTTTTCTTTCTTCGAGTTTGGGCAGGAACAGCAGTATGCTGCACGAGCCCCCTCACAGTTGACGCAGTGAGGTGTTATTACAATTATCACAGGTGTGTCCTTGGTCTCCACATCTTGCGCAAGTTTCTTGACCTCGGCAGCTCTGCGAGTCATAGCCAAATCTCCGACATCTGTGGCACTGTCTAGGGTTCGGAATGTATGGGCAGACAGAGTTTGATGTAACCTGTCTCCATGTCTGTAGATAATACACTAGATGCAAATGTTAATGAGGTGCTTGGTAGGCATTTTTGCCGCCACGTCTGATGATGATTTGTTTCGAATCAATGACATTATGCTCTTTCCAACCTTCCAGGAATTCCTGTGCGGACAACCTGAAGAGGGTGCTCCTGAGATGACTTCGCGTGAGATATTCATTGAGCGGTCAAGCGAAACAGATATTGGGATGCTTCCAAATGCTGTTAGATTACAAAGCTTCTCAAAGTGTTGTCATTCATTTAGTTTGAGCAGGAGGTCACCACTTAACATCTTAGTTACCTTGTAACCTGGTCCAAAGACCAGTCAATGACCTTGATTGATATGTGGAGTTTAACGTCCCAAAACCACCATATGATTATGAGAGACGCCGTAGTGGAGGGCTCCGGAAATTTCGACCACCTGGGTTTCTTAAACATGCACCCAAATCTGAGCACACGGGCCTACAACATTTCCGCCTCCAGTCAATGACCTTGAGACAAGAAATAGAGAAATTGATCTTGCTTGTTTGGAGTTTCACTGTGAATAACATGAACTTTGGGAAGGATAGGCCGGGGCGGTTGAAACATATTAGTCCTTTAGTACGCATCCTTTTTCGAGGGAAACAGTCAAGTAGTCAAAGAAATGAAAATGTTCCTATAATATTTTCGTTGTCTCCGCAGCAGTGGCTGCCACCCACCACGGAGCCCAACTAGGCAACACTGAAGCACTTGTACAGGACTGCAGACGCCTGCCATACATTGCCACTATAACCAAATATAACTATCCAAAGTTGAGCAACTACACAAGGTTAACCCTCGCCGCCAGGAAATTTGGAAGTAAATAGAAGAAAGAAGATGACAGGACAGATATAAAGTAGGAGATGAAGACAAAGACGTAGGGGAGAGAAAGAGATAGGAAAACGCGACTGCCTGTTTCCCCTGGGTGGGTCAGCCCAGGGGTGTGTTGCCTCTACCAGGGGGGGGGGAGAGGAGGGGGGGCTTTATAGGTCCAATCACCTGGTGTCAGCTAGACCCCCCAAAATTCCCCTTTTCCCCGTACACTGCTAAGCCACGTATTGCGAGGCATGGGAAAGAGTCCAAGCCCCTCCTTGGCTCAGGTTCGTGCTGTCGCCACGCAACGAATGCCTGCTCACGCAGAAACCCCTGTGGGGGTATAGAAGGTCTGTGTAGTGAATTCCTTCATTATGACGTCGATCAGGAAAGGCACAGTTCGATAGAGTACACTGGATTTATTTTACAGTATTTACAGGCACGAAGGAACTTCCAAACATAACAAGGAAAACATCTGAGTGGCCGTCCATGCGCCGTTCCTCGACCACTTTTTCTTTTACACCCCTGCCTCCTGTCCCCCCTTTTGCAGTACCCTTTTTCCTTCCATAGGCGCCTCTCTCTCCCCGAGTGGGCTGACTGGAGCAGCGTACTTGAAAACAGAAAATCGCTTTTTCGCGGGGTCCCGTCCACGAACTGAGAAACATATGTGCCGTTCACAACAGTGAGTGATCACCGCACCATATTATTCAGACTTTCTATTCCCGTACTTAGGCATGTGCGACTACTACTACTACTACAAAGCTAATGGCAATGCAATCATTACCGAATTGGAAAGCTTTTATAATTTCTTCTTTCAAACGACTGTCCCAGAAGTGTAAAACAGAACTGGCTTCTCTTTAAGCGAATATCTTGATGCTCATCAAATATGTTCCACATGTGTCTGTTCGCTGTGACAATGGTAGTTCTTAGTATACAACTTGTGTGAAAAAAACTCTCAGAAGAAGAAATGCCTTTTCCACAATGCAAAACGTAGTAGCATTTCTCCATCAAAATGGGACTTCACTTGCCTTACTGTATACTAGTGGGCTGAAAAAAAAGCTAAAATCAAGTATCACCATGAAGATTTTTTAAATATCACCAGTGACTAACTTTAGAACGTTATAAACCCCAACAATTTATCACATATAGCATTTCAATATGCAATCCTGATGACACAAATACCAGCTCAGCAGCGCTCCGACTTAAATTCTTATATATCCTCAGTCTCTACTACTGAGCCTCAAGCAATATTCCCTCTGCTTCCAGGTATGCCTTTCACCAGATGCCACCTATCACCATAAATGCTGAAAGTACCTTATAAAATTATAAATCAACTGACAAAATCGAATGCCCCAAGTCCTGATAACATACCGGCAGAGATACTAAAATCCACTGGAGCTAGCACTAGCCACAGTCTGCAAATCATTTTTTCAGTCCCTTTCCGAAGGTACCACACCTGCGGACTGGAGGGTAGCCAAGGTAACCCCAGTGTTAAAAACAGGTGACTGATCATCACCCTAATTCACCTACATGCATTGTCTATAAAATCCTCCAGCTCATTATTTATTCGCACGTTGCCCACCAACTCAATAATAACGATTTCTTAAAAAAAAAAAAACCAAGGCTTCCAACTAGGTTTGTCCTGCGCAACTCGGCTTTTAGAACTGACTACCAAACTCGTAACGAAACTGATTCTCTATTAACATCATATACGTTGACATCTCTAAAGTGCTAACCACTGGCACGCGTACGCATGCGCCTACACATCAAAAGCGTCTAGTCGCGCCTGTGGAGGAAAAGGGCGCGCAACCACTGGCATGCGTCAACTGCATTGACACCCACGTGTCCAAGGTGGATGCACAATTTTGCTTGATCTTTTGGCTGAAAACTGTCCTACTTCAGCACAGAACGGCATGTTCTGAACTGGAGCGCGTTCGATTGATTGATTTGTGGGGTTTAACGTCCCAAAACCACCATTTGATTATGAGAGACGCCGTAGTAGAGGACTCCGGAAATTTTGACCACCTGGGGTTCTTTAACGTGCACCCAAATCTGAGTACACGGGCCTACAACATTTCCGCCTCCATCGGAAATGCAGCCGCCGCAGCCGGGAATCGAACCTGCGACCTGCGGGTCAGCAGCCGAGTACCTTAGCCACTAGACCACCGCGGCGGGGCAACTGGAGCGCGTTCGTGAACGCCGAAGATATGACAGTGCGTGTCAAAATATTGATAGTGCTTCTTTAGAAGTATTAAAATATTGATAGACTAATTTATAAGTAAGTGACGACGTTGTGAGCAAAGAACTACAGCGGTATGCATCAGAAATCAACAGCAGTGCGTGCGCCAACCCGGCGAACAAAAATTTATGTCTAGGATACCGTACGTCTATCATAGGCGTGAGCAGGATTCTCCTTAAAGGGGGGGGATGTTCACTGTAGTAGATCCTCCCCTATTATGTCAATGTAGGGGCTGCCTTAACGCCCACCTCCCTATTATAATTATCTATAGAGCTGACATTGCCCCCCCGCCTCTTCGGTGACTAAGGGGCGGTCGCCCCCTAATTGTGTTTAAAAATAAGGTTTATAAAAGCCGAAGTGTATTAATCACCAGGTTGCTATACCTACTCTACCGAATCAATAATATTGTGAATATCCTGGTACATTCAGTACATTTACACTTCATAACTTACAGCTCTCATCAACTTAATAATCACTCCCAAAACTTCATGACATGTCAGATTTAGGTCGTAAGACTACAATAGAGCCCTATGTAAAGGGCTTTCGGATGTCTGCGATAGAAATATTCTCTAATGCATCAAACCACATCTGGCTCTTAATAATGCAACAGATATTGGTCATAAGTTAAGAACTACGTAGAATGCTTCTGGGAATTTTTTTCGTAAGTGAAATACGCTTTGACACAACTGTGCCTGGCACTTCATGATGTGACTGACATTGGTTATAATACCGTACTAGCTGAATCCTGTATGAAAGACTTCTGGTCGTTCTCTGTAGTCAAAATAAGTCAAAATATTCTCTAAAGCAACAAACTGCAACCAATACTTCTTGATGCCACAGATATCATTCATAAGACTGCAACTGAACCCTGCATGGAAGGCTTTTGATGATGTGTGTATTATAAATATCCTCCAATGCAAGAAAGCACATCTGGCTCCTAATGATGAAACAGATATTGGTCATAAGATAGGAACGAAGCACTGCATAGAATGCTTTTGGGCATAGTCTGTAGCCAAAATACGCTCTAATGGAACTAACTGTGCCTGACAGCGAGAGATATTGCTCAAAAGACTGCAAATGAATCATGTATGAAAGACTTCAGGACGTTCACTGTAGTCAAAATATTCTCTAAAGCGACAGACCACACTCGACACTTCTTGATGTCAGAGATATCGATCATAAAATTGCAACTCAACCTTGTATAGAAGGCTTTTGATGATCTGTTTTGAAAAATATCCCCTAATGTAAGAAAGCACTCCTGGCTCTCAATGATGCAACAGATATTGAAGATAGGAACCAAGCACTGCGTAGAATGCTTTTGGGCATTGTCTGTAGTCGAAATTTGCTCTAACACAACTAACTAACCCAGACACTTCATGATGTGAGAGATATTGCTCAAAAGACTGCAACTGAATCTTGTATGGAAGACTTCTGGACATTGTCTGTAGTCAAATTATTCTCTAGGAACTCAAATTGCACACAACACTTCATGAAGTCACAGATATCTGTCATAAGATTGCAACTGAACCCTGTGCAGAAGGCTTTTGAACATTGTCTGCAGCCAAAATATTCTCCAATGCCATAAACCACACCCAAAACTTCATGATGCAAAATATATCAGTCATAAGATGAAAACCGAGCACTGTTGGAAACCTTTCGGATGGTATCATTACCATCATCAGCCTGCCTGCGTCCACTGCAGGACAAAGGCTTGCTGCTGCCAATTTATACCCGTAAACTTCTTAATCTCGTCTGCCCACCTTACCTTCTGTCTCCCCCTAACCCGCTTCCCTTCTCTGGGAATCCAGCTAGTTACCCTTAATGACCAGCGGTTATCTTGTCTACACGCTACATGCCCGGCCCATGTCCATTTCCTCTTCTTGATTTCAACTGTGATATCCTTAACCCTCATTTGTTCCCTAATAAACTCTGCTCTCTTTTCTCTTAAGATTGCACCTACCATTTTTCTTTCCATTGCTCGCTGCGTCGTCCTCAATTTAAGCTGAACTCTCTTTGTAAGTCTCCAGGTTTCTGTTCCGTAGCTAAGTACCGGCAAAATACAGCTATTATACACCTTCCTCTTGAGAGATAGTGGCAATCTACCTGTCATAATTTGAGAGTACTTGCCAAATGTGCTCCACCCCATTCTTATTCTTCTAGTTACTTCAATCTCGTGGTTCGGCTCCGCGGTTATTACCTGCCCTAAGTAGACACAGTCTTTTACAACTTGAAGTGCACTACTATTTATCTCGAAGCGCTGCTCGAGATAGATAAGTTATTTTGTGTGTAGCTATGGAGTCTGCGTGCCGATCGCTGCGCAGTTTCTTCGTGCGAGAGGCACTGCCTGTGTGAGTTTATCAGCAGTTTTATAGCTCTGTGCATACGACAGCTACTCAAACGTCCAGGCTACTGCAAGCCGTTTACAAGTTCAATTAATCAAAATTGGTTGACTTCGTCACAATGGAGTGCATGAAATATTCGAAAGCGAGACTGGTTTGCCTACATACCATCCATTGGCTGAATGCAACATTTTTGCCGAATGCAACAAAGTAAAGCAACAAACGGTGTTCTCAGCTAGCCAGTGAGGTCAATTTGTAAAGATGTCCAGGTTTCGCATGATGGTTGAGCTGCACGTATCCAAACTATACGTTGCTTGCGATCTCTACAAAGCTTGTGCGACAGTGTGTCATGGCTCATGACCAATGATCCTCTTATGAAACCAGTCAGCGCCACAGTAGCTATAGTCGCTTCTAAGTCAGCGGCATTTCTTCCTCAAAGGCTGATGCACACAATCCTGCACCAAAGGTTCTGTTTGTTGTCTCTTTCCACAGTTTCCACACTTTATGGTGGTTCTGTGGAGACTGTAGCCAAATTAGGTGGAGAAATTAGCCCCTGTAGTTGTGGCTTCTCCGTGAGAGTTTGGTGTCGTCCGCGGTGCATTTCGCGATAAAACTTATTAACGGATTGAACGTACAACGTACAAGTTACTCAGAAAGGCGGGACAGCGTCACCCATCATTCTTTAAAAATGGTGGGGACCTACTTTACCTAGTACTCACCTATTTACCCCAATGTTGGAGGGTAATAAATAATAATAATAATATTATGCAAGATTTTACATCTCAAAACCACCATATATGTGCTTTCTAGGGACGCCGTAGTAGCGGGCTCAAGAACATTCGACCCTCTCATGCTCTTTAACGTGCCCAGATATCAAACACTACATCATCCTATGCCATTTCGCCTCTACGGAAATGCGAAGGCCGCGGCTGGGATCAATTCCGCGACCTTTGAGTCAGCAGCCTTGTACCCTAGAGCCACTGATCCACCGAGGCAGACGTGTTGGAGTGTATTATCTCATAAATCGATAGTCGCCAAACTTACTGGAGCCCATTTATAACGAGCGGCGTTACGGGTTTTACCACACACTTTTATCGCTTTCTCTCTTCTCTCGTCCCCGCGAGTGTGCTGCAAAGAAAGAATAGAGAAATGGCGCTGGCAAAAGCAGTCACGTCAATGGGTGGCATCACCTTGGGTATGCGTCATGAAACGTGATCTTTCTCTCGTGTTACTTTTGTCACTGAGTGTTACTCACTGTGAACTGTTGACAGGCTATAGAGTGCTTGCATCCTGAGGGAAGAAGCGCGCCTGGTCAAAACCGCGCATTATTTATTCTTACTATTGGCTAATACCGTGGCATGAGAGTTTTTCACAAAAAGGCTTACACGGAAGTGTGGCGCCACTGTCTATGCGAACTTCATAAGGGGGCTGGAAATGGCGGTTTACGTGTCTGCGAGGCTTGTGTTGTTGGTTGTTGAGCGAGGCTTCGGCTCGAAAGCGCATACTACTAAGTAAAAAAAAACTTTTCAAAAACACAAAATTTATGACTGGATCTCATTTATGCCTATTATATTTAAAAATAAAAGCCAACTTACCTTGACAGCACAACGAAACGGCGAAAGAAAGAAACAGACGACATAAAAGTGGTGGAGGGAACCCTCGCTTTGTCTTCCGCCTTCAGACGTTCATTGTGTAGTTTGGGAGTTGCACAACCCGGCCTAATTTCGTAGCTCTCGGGCTACCGCTACCACTGTTTCTTGGCCACACAGCCGTGGTGCTATCCACAATAAAAGCACGGTATTGACAACAATGCGCAATTTTTCAGAAATAAAGACTCGAGGGTAGAATCCGCGGAACACCTGTAATCCGTTACGCTAAGACGCCGCCTGTTTTCTTTTTCCGCAGATGTCAATGCCACAGTTTGTTTGCCGAGAATGCAGCATGCAGTTCAGCGGGCCCGTGCCTTTCTGTGACCACCTGAAGAGCCTGGAACATAAGAAAAGAGTTGAAACACACGGAATGTTAGTTGAGGGGGCCGCGAGTGAAAGCCCGCTGAACTGCAGCCCGGATGTCAAAACAGCAGCCGGTCCTTCTGCCGCGGGGCAACCGTCGCCCCAGAACGCTTCAAAGCCCTTGGTCTGCGAGTTGTCTGGTGTGACCACGAACTGCGAGGATGACCTACTTGCTCACGTTAAGGGCAAAAAGCATAAGAAGACACTACAGAGGAAAGAAGGCCTGAGGAAGCTCGCCTCTGCTGAGATCTCGCCCCTGCCATTGGCCGTGTCGTCGCCGCCTAAAACATCGCTGCCGTCGGCAACGACACCACCGATGTCACCACCGATGGCGACCATGTCAGAGCCACAGGAGCTGAAGGAAGAGAACGACAAAGTGTTTGACCTCTCCTGCCGAGTCTGCGGCATCGTGCAATTTAAACACATCGGCTACTTGGCGAAACATCTAGAGAGCGAAGAGCATCGCGAAAAAAGAGTCAGGTCACTGGATAGTGGAAGCTCGCAACCAAAGCCCAAAACCCCAAGTTCAGCATTGAGCCTCTTTAACTATAGATAGTGACCCGAAAAGATGAGGTTAACGGTGCATCTAGAAAACGATGCATCTAGAAGACGAGGAAGAAGTATTCCGGCTGCTGGCTGGACTTTTTTTCGGACGAGTGGGCCTAGCGCCGTTGAAGCTTGCTCTCGGGGTGTGGCCAAGAATTAAGTAGCTGTTGTTGGTTAATTGATCTACTATCGTTTCTTATACTGCAATAGTTGTTTGATCAGTGTTTTTTGTGCAGTTCAGACAAGACAAGATGCCCTTATCTTCGCCAGGGCCAGGGACTTTTCTTTGGTCTGCTTCTTCGGATCCAAAGGAGGTGCCAGTGGATCTTTTTTTGAGCAACGGAATATCATCGGTTCCAGTGGCTCTAGTCCCGAACAATGACGGCATCATTCGTATGAAAAACCCGAAGATCATTCAGGCGGAATTACGGTCAGTGACGGCCCAATACCAGTCTATAACGGAGGTCCGCCAGTTCGGCAGAGGAGGCATACTGTGCTTTTCGCCAGACCAGTCCTGTGTCCTAGATCTGCTAAAGTGCTCAATGTTTGCATCCCAGCCGGTGAGCGCGTTCATACCTTCTCATTTAGCATGTACCCGAGGTCTAGTGCGTGGCGTCGATGCCAACATGCCACCCTCCGAAGTACTAGAGCTGTTTTCGCCAGCAGGTGCTATTTCTGTCTATCGGTGTGGACGGGTGGTTGATAACAACAAAATACCAACTGAGTCTGTAATTGTGACCTTTGCGGGATCAGTCCTACCATCAGAAATTAAGGCTTGGCCTTTAATTTACAGAGTAGAGCCGCTCTCTCCTCGTCCGCTCCAATGCATAAAGTGCTGGCGTTATGGTCACACAATGAAAGGTTGTAGGTCAGCGGTCAGGTGTAAGGTATGCGGGGAAGGTCACAATTCTAGCGACTGTCTGAGTGATAAAGAAAAGTGTTGCCTATGTAGCGAAGCTCATGCGGCCGATAGCTCTAGTTGTTCGGCAAAGGTACGTGAACTGCAAATTCTAGAGATAGTAGAACGAAGACGGTCTCACGGAAGGAAGCAGCAATTGAAATACAAGCACGAACACAATGCTACGCCGGTGTTACAGCTCGTAATATGCCAACAATAGAAGCTCTCTCTGTCCCTATTGCGGAAGCGATTGAGAAGGCAGTGGAGAAGGCAATGGAGCGCATCGCTGGGAATATTTGTGAGTCCTTGGCCCAGATTCTATCGAACCAGATGGCTCAAATGTTGGGTACAGCGGAAAACAACCACAGTGCACCACGTAACATTAGTGACTCCTCGGAGTTTGCAAAGGAGTATGACTCTGCTACGCCACATCAGGCTACGGAATGCCTTCACATTCGTGACTCCCCTAAAATTTCAAAGAAGTATGGCTCCGATACGCCACAGCAACCTATGGTAGCTGCAGATTCAGTAGAAGAAGGTAGCATATCTCAATGCGAGCTTACCAAGAAAGTGGAGGACTCAGACGAAATGGAGATGGATCCCCGATCGCTAAAGCGCTCGAGATCCCCTTTATACAAAAAAGGCATCGCACCTGTCGATTCAAAAACCAAAAAGTACCAGAAGAACAACCTGTCTAAAGCTGATTTTCTTAAAGAAAATATTCTAAACAAGGCCATCGCTGAGGCTATTTTAGAGCAAAAATAGGATCACTTAACATTCTTCATTGGAATTGCCGATCAATTCACTCTGCAGCAACTGATCTAATATATTTGGCATCGAAATTTTCTCCAGATATTATTGCACTGCAAGAAACTTGGCTTTCAATGCATCAGTCTTTTCAATTAAATAGATTCAGATCTGTCCGTCTAAACCGTCCATCGAAAGGTGGAGGTTTGGCATTTTTTATTAATAATAGAATAAGTCTCAAAGCGAAAATTGCGTATAAGCTCATGTCACCTGAGAGTGAAATTCTCGCCTTTGAAATAACCTTACCAGGCTGCATGCCTTTTTTGGTGGTGAATGCATACTTTCCTAAAGGTGTAATAGATACTCGATGTTTAGACGCTGCAGTGACTTCTAGTTATCAAAATAAAATTCTAATCGGCGATTTCAATTCACATCACACGTGCTGGGGTTTCCGAACTGATCAATGCGGTAAGAGATTGTGGGAGTGGACAGCGGATAATAACTTGAGTTGCCTGAATTCAAGAACACCCACTTACATTAGTGATAGGTCACGTTCAGCCTTAGATTTAAGCTTTGTGAGTTCATCACTCACTAGTTTGTCGTGGAGTGCGTGTGATTGTGCAACTAACAGCGATCATTTGCCAATATTATTCGAGATTGCTTGCCAAGTTATAATGTCAGGCTCTCAGACTCGAGTGTTTATTAATTACACCAAATTTAGGAAAGATTTAGAATCTGCTTTGGCAACTCATTCTGAAGAGCAAGAAGATACAAAAGCCATGAGACTAAGTGCACTGATTAAAAGAACATATAAAAATGCAGAATTCGTTGTGGAATCCGCAAAGAGCACAACCCACAGTCCGTGGTGGAACTCGGACTGTGCCCGTGATTTCCGACGAAGAAAGGCAGCTTGGAAAAAACTTATGTATAACCAGTGCCCTCAAAACTGGTCTGATTACAAGTATCACGCTGCAATTTTCAAACGCACGGTCTCTTTAGCTAAGGAACAATATGATAGAAAACATTATGATCACCTTTCAAAAGCTTGTAACAAAAAGGCGCTGTTCAGGTTCATGAGATCACGTAAAATGATGCCATCTCAAAATAATATAGGGTTTGAGATTATGTCCTTGGAAGAAACAAAGAAATCCTTAGAAACCATGGCTAAAGGCCTGGAGTGTAGATTTACATCAACTAAGCCTTACGATCCACAAAAACCAGCGTCAACGATTGAAGTTACTGAAGTTACAGAGGAAGAGTTAGCACAAGTGATACAAGGTTTGCCCTCGTCAGCTCCTGGTCCGGACGGAATCACAACTGCTATGATAAAAATATTATTCAAATTATCACCATGTGACCTACTAAACACTGTAAATTATTCGGTAAAATATGCCTGGATTCCGCATGAGTGGAAATTAGCTAAAATAGTGCCGATACAAAAAAGACAAGGATTCGGATATGTCATAGAAAACATTCGACCCATTTCTCTTACATCTAATATGGTGAAGCTCATCGAAAGAGTGCTCAATAAAAGAGTTATATAATGGATGGAGGAAAATTCGATATTAAATCCAAATCAAATTGGCTTCAGAACAGATTGTTCAATCTGGTGTGCACACGCAGATTTAGAAAGCCGCATTCAGCTTGCTCGCAAAAAAAGACAACATGCGGCACTAGTGACATTGGATATAGCAAAGGCATACGATAGTGTAGAACATTCAGTATTATTAGACATATTAGAGAGCCACAATCTCCCAAAATATATATTGGCGTGGGTGAGAGAATTTTTGAGAGGAAGGGAGTTTTATTGCTTTAAGGATGGTTGCGCATCGTCAAAGTGCAAACCAACACGTGGTGTCCCCCAAGGTGCTGTATTATCGCCAGTTCTATTTAACATCCTAATGAGCACTATACCGCATTGCCAGGACGTGAAGGTGTTTGTATATGCTGACGATATTGCGTTTTTCACGGCACATAGTGACATATATTCTTTATATCAAACGCTACAGAGATATGTCAATATTCTGGAGAGATGGCTAGATTGCAGTCTGCATGACCTTAAATGTAAATAAGAGTGCAGTATTGATATTCCCGTTATCCGATCCCATCTCAATTTCAATATGTTATAAACAAGAGCCCATTCCACAGGTGGAATCTCTTAAATATTTGGGAGTAACTTACAATGCCAACCTAAACTGGACTCCTCACATAGAAAGCATGGCATCTAAAGCACAACGCGCCTTAGGAATTCTTCGTAGACTGAGCAGCCGCCGATATGGTCTACGCAGAAGCACAATGGTGATGATCTATAAAATGTATATGCGACCAATCCTCGAATTCGGGTGCGTATTGTTCTCAGGTGGCCCTGCCTATAAAATAAAGCCTCTGGTCACGCTGGAACGAGAAGCCTTGAGATTGTGTCTAGGACTACCGAGGTTTGTAAAAAACAATGTTTTGTATCAGGAAGCACGATTACCTACATTGTCTTGCCGTTTTCGTATCCTAACAGTTCAGACGTTTCTGAAATTTTATAGCTATGCGCCAAGACGATCTGAGTATGATTTTATAAATGACCCAGACAGCTTTTTTCTTGCCCATTGGCCACGCTTTCGAACACCTCAAATTGCTTTTGTTCAGTAACAACTAGATAGGTTAAATGTAAAAATTCGAGATGTGATTGCTGCGCAGGATACAAATCAAATTCTTAAGATTGAATTCGATGACATTTTTCCCTCTAAGCCCAAATTACAATCCTATAGGGTATTAAATAGCCGACTGCAGGATTATCTTGCACACGCGGAAACGAATAACATTATAGCCACAGATGCTTCAGTATTGGATGAAAAGACAGGTGTAGGTATATACTCACATTCGCTTGACTGGTCTTTTTCATTAAGATTACCGGATTTCACCCCAGTTTTTGAAGCTGAGCTGTTGGCAATAGTTCTAGCGCTGCGAAAGCTACCTTTGAATGCCGCTAATGCGATCATAATAACGGATTCCCTGTCAGTATGTACGTCGATTACGGCGTCAACAAAATTGATGGTCTTAAAGACGCTGCCTTATGCTAGTTCCTCCTCAGCTTCAGCTACTGAAATTAGTATGGGTACCCGGTCATTGCGGCTTAGAAGTAAATGAAATCGCCGACACTCTAGCACGAGCAGCATTGGAAGGACCAGTACTATCAGTACTTCCCGAAGTGGCCACTATAACGGCGACAAGGTACAGAAAGCTTGCGCTCAGTGCAGACGCTATGGAAGCAATATTGTCAACACCAGAATTTTCTCACTTAAGATTTCCATGGAAAAGTCATTGGTGTCCTACAAAACAGTTGGAAACCATAATAACCAGATTTCGATGTCGTGTCCCCCCGTTAAATTTCTATTCACATAGGGCTTGTCTGGCGATATCACCACTATGCAACTTTTGTTCAGAATTGGAAACAATAGAGCACTATTTTTTATCATGTCGCCGATACAAATTGCTTAGGAAAACATTCTTAGCCCTCCCATTCGCTAGCCTGCGGTTGAACTTATCTACAGAAAACATACTTTCCCTCGGTGCTTGCGATCTGGGCTTCAGCCACGAGAACGTTTTCTACGCAGTTTGCAAGTACCTGATTGAAAGTAAAAGAATTAAACTTTTAATTGCGTGATTATTATACATGCAAAAAAATAATAATAATAATAATTCTAACGAACACAAGAGCATTGTTTACTATCCTGATTCTTATTCAATGTAATGAATAGTTGTCTTATCTGCACGAGTGACAAGCAACTATTGCACTCCATTCATTCTGACTAGGGTTTCTTTATTTATTTATTTTTTCATTCTTTTTTTCTGGTGGGTGGTTTCGGTATTAAAAAAAATTAAAAAAAAATTACCTAATTAAATCATCGATTCTTGGCCAATCCCCCTGAGTGGGTACGAGCCGTGTCTGTGGATTCATCATCATCATCATCTAGAAAACGACCGTGGCCGCATTTTTGCGACGTTTGTCATCTGTATCCTGGGAGAAGATGGGGACATGCATTTATGTAATAAATCTTTTTTTTCGTCTAGGATTGTTCTTTTCCCCATTCTTTATCGTCGTACTCAAAGTAGTCGTAGATAAATTGTTGCGATTAGTTGTGATCGGCCCATGTCGGTCTGCCTGCCAGGTTCAGCGGTCGTTGGTCACTTTTTAGCATTCCTTCTAGCGACCAAAGTGAGCCCTCGTTTCGGCAGCCTCTGCTTCCGCACGAGCTTGTACGGCAGCCAGGCTGATAGTTGATGAACCGGTGAGCCGTGATGACGAAGAGCGCGAGGAGGGCACTGAGAAGGAACGCCTCGATGATGTCTCGTCTCTGACGCATAAATCCTGATTTTGTCCTTTCAGGCTGTTCGTGACAAGAACGCAACGCTCCTCTTCAATTTGTCATCGTTGATCCAGCTCTTGTCAATTCGCGGGGCAGTTTGTCTTGACCAAGCAGGCTTCGCACCTGGCACATACGTGCTTGTACTGCTCGAAACTATCGCGCAGAGTATTCTTGGTCGTTAACATCTTTCTTATCTGTGCCGGAAAGCTCCCGCATAGCGTACTCCACTTTCTTCCATGCTGCGTCAAGTTCTCTGCAGTATTTCTCACGATTGGCCTCGTAGTGTTTTTTTTTGGCCCCTAAAGAAAGAGGAGCAGCTCGTTGCGGTCGAGTGCCGGTCTCGGTGCTTATACCATCACTGGCGCCTGCTGCCTCGGGCGTCGGTTTCGTGTTCATGTTGGACCGACTGTTTATACAGCATGCTCGTCTTGCTCAATGCGCGTGCTTGAAAGCGCGTTTACCCGGGATGGTAATGTGAGCCCACCTTGCGTTGCTTGTGCGTCGGGAGCTCGGACGTCTGTTGCATGCACCATGCTTGTTTATGGTGACTTTCGTGGACAAGTCGAGAAATACGTTGCGGTTGTGACGAATCCCTCAGGTGGCGTGCGTCCCGTTGGCGTCCTGAAGGCTTTGTTGACGTCCACAAGCTTGCATAGGCGTTCGAAGCATAGAAAGGTTGCCTCTTGTGAAATGATGTCCGAAGCGTGAGCCTTGCCTTTTGCTAATAAGGCCTGGAAGGCAGCGTTCGACGTTGCTGTAACACACCCTCGATCCTGGTAGATAACGACAGGACTTTAATCAAACTTTGATTAATTTAATAAAGAAGTTACAATAATCAGATTCCACTTTTTTCTTGAAATACATACTTTGGTTACATAGTTCGATTACATGGTCCTAGCTGCAAAAGGCAGTGGCGTGCGACCAGCAGATGCACTCAGCTTAGCTCAACTGAAAATGTTCTTCCCCCACCCTGGTGACGTACCTGCCAAGTTTTGCGAGAGACGATGATCCATGTTAAGCCAGCTGACGGCGAAAGGCACAGTTTCGTTTTGGAACCCAAGGCAGCGTGTGAGCAGCACCATAATTTAGAAATCTAGGAGGCTATGGCAGCGCAGACTCAACACGGTAGAACGGCATGTTTTCAGTTACGGTTAGAGCTGCAGAAATGATATCGTGCTTCTGAAAATTAGGTTATCGTTGTTTTGGTTAGCGCTTCAGAAGTTTCGTGGCACCAATTTATTTCGATTTTAGTGAAGGCTCTGGTTATTGTGACATGACCGAAAATCAGAAATTCTGAAAAAAGTATTTAGAACTTAACTTTTATTTTTCGATTTCACCCATGATCGTATGCACGCATGCATGCTCATCGTGACTCCAAAAAAAAAAGCCAATCACACGCTCAGTGGGAATCGATAATATGGGAAGAACGAATTATCCAAGTTCATATGACACTTTAAAATTACTACAACATTTCGAGGTGCATAGATGCAGTACTCAGTAAACGCAAGTATAAATGTTTTGAGCACTCAGGTATCTGGATAAGATGCAAGTATGTTGTTTATAGTCGGGTAACGACGGCACCACTGTCGTTTGCAATACCAGCCCCAACAGTGCTAGCACTGCTGGGGCTGTAAATTATGCCGTGCATGACTTCCATTTCATGATTGTCATGTTTGTACCTGGTATTTGTGTTCACCGTACATTCAAGTCGCATGATACCGAATTTGGGATATGTGAAGCTAGTGAAACGGCCGCGAGCACTCTATGAGCGTAGCATGTCGCAATGTTTTTCATCACTCGCATGTCATGATTATATGTTAGGAGATGTAATTTCCTTCGCCGTCCTTTCGCGTCACGTAATGCCAAATTTGGTATACGCGAAGCTAGCGAAACGGTCGCGAGCGCGTATGAGCGCATCAAGTAGCCATGTTCTCACGTGATACGCATGTCACAATTATCGTTTTTGCACCAGTCATTTACCTTCGCCATCTATTCAGAACACGTAATACCAAATTTGCTATTTGTGAATCTAGTGAAACTGCCGTGAGCGCATCATGAGCGTAGCATGTAGGCATGTTTTACATGACACGCATGTCAGGAATGTCATGTTCGGACATGTGATTTACTTTCGTCGTCCGTTCGCATCATTTAAAATCAAATTTGGTATAAGTGAAGCTACCCAAACGGCCACGAGCGCATCATAAGCATGACATGTATGCATGTTCTTACATGACATGCATGTCATGATTATCGCGTTTAAATCAGTCATATACCTTCATCAACCCTTCACGTCACGTAATACCAAATTTGGTATATTTGAAGCTAGCTAAACGAACGGAGCACATTATAAGCGTATGAAGTGTAGTCATCACTTATATGGCATGCATGTCAAGATTTCCACGTTACGGCCTCCAGTTATGTTCGGTATGCAGTCATGCCATGCTATACCAGTTTTGCAATATGCCATGTGAATGAAACCTCCAGAAGAGCAGCAAGACTGTGAGATGTAAGTCATAAGATACATGATTTTCATGTTATGACTAGTCAATTATGTTCGTCATACACTTATGTTATGCCATAAAAGTGTTACTATATATTCCTTCATCGAAACGCCCTGGAGAGTTAAAAGTTGTAGGCGACTAGATAGATAGATAGATAGAAAGATAGATAGATAGCTACATACATAGGTAGATAGATAGATAGATAGATAGATAGATAGATAAATAGATAGATAGATAGATAGATAGAGTCCGCCGAAATCCGCTAAGAAAATCATTTAAAAAAACGAGACTGCCCCTGTACTCTTGACATAAATGCTTTGAATTCTCGGAAAAGGTGCGTTATGTTGTTTGTTCTGTACGCGTCTGCACATTGCTTTTCTTTGAACACTAGAAAGCAATCGTGCGCGACGCGAGACACCATATGTGCAGTTGGGCTGCGCTCCATCTTGAGACATAGCCTTGTGTGATATCGGCTGCCCTGCAGTAAGTGGGAATTAGGCACTTAGAGCACGGCACATGCCTGATGTCGAAATCTGTATACCAGATGCTGATGTTTCACCGCCGAGCTTTTTGTCGTAATTTAGTGAAATCTTTGGTTGAAATTACTTTTGCGTTTTTGGAAGCTAAACCCAAGCTCATAGCGATACATTAAGAAGCGATTTATACATCCTTATATTTAGACTTGTTCAGGTCTCTTTAGGTCCTGGTCGCTCCTTACAGTCTGAACGGAAGGTGAAAAGCACGCCACGAACAAAGCTATAAATGCACTCGGGGCGACAATCCAGATCATTCCATATTCATTGCACAAATGTCTTCATACCATTAGACAGCAAGGCATTGATGCCTTATCTGGAAAAGTTAGTTGATATCACTTCACCTTTAGTATGCACCATTTTCGCTTCTGCATCAGCTTGTGCTATGCCACATTGACTGGGAATCCATTGCGAGCAATGGTATTTCCAGATTAAAATGCCTCATTCAGCATATTCATTATATGTCATACACCAGAGCACTCTATGCAATGTGTTGCTTCATGTAGTTTCTAATTAGCTGAAGTGCCGACTTGGAGTCACAAAATAATGTCCATTTTGCTGGACTCTGTTGTAAAATGTAGCATGCAGCTTGTCGGACGCCGGTCAGCCTAGCGGCAGTAGATGATGTCTCGTGTACTATGTTGAAGCGTTGAGGGATTTCCACGTGAGGCACAGTGAAAGGTGCTGCCGAGGGGGTCTGCGTGACAAAGCCATCTGCAAAATTGTGCACTGTATATCCGCACATATACGCATTATACGGCATACCGAAATACTTAAGTCCAGCAGTTGGTAATTTTGGCTTCTTTGTTATTTCTGGGATTGAAAGTTGCATAATCGGCTTATATGCATCATCCAGATTGGTATGTCAGAGATCACATGTGGTGCATATCTTGAAGGCAGCAGATCTCGGTGCGACATATATAACAGCTTCTGAGTATGCAGAATGCGGTGAAGTTTTGAAAGCGTCTGCCAGTGGGTGGTCTCGATGCCTTCTCAGTAGCCTCAGATGTACTCATAGTGGCTCGCGTTGAAGATAAACAAGAGCTCGACATGCACGTGATTCTACAATAGTGCTCATATAGATGTACATCTGGGTACTCCTAGGCAAATTTTGGGGCACGCGCCTGAGCTCCCTCGAGTTTAAGTGCTGCACATGTGTAAAACACAGGAGAGAACAAGATCACTGTAGCGAAAGTATCCAACAAAACGTGCCCAGTATAGCTGAAGTAGAGATGATTTCGATGGTCCTCGTGATTTTCCAGACAGCAGAAGGCGAATGACCTGGACAAAGCTCCCGACACGGGAATTGGGGCGCTCCCGACATGTGCTGCCGACAAGGGAAGTGGGGCGCTATGCTGCCGGACGAGGTAAGGTGTTCCACGAAAACTACTGCAACGGCTCCCGGCCACAACGTCTGCTTGAGGAGAGCGGTGTCACGGCGGATGACAACCAGGCCCGATAATTGAGCGTGGTGAGCAGTGGCGCTTTCCTTGCTCCGTTGCACGAGCGTGTGACCCATGACCGAGCCACTTTCTCTTATCACATCAAGAAAGGGACACGTTGGCGCCATAGCTAAAGTGTCATGCCAATGCCTAGTCAATAACGTTGACCTGGGCGGGTGTGGGCTAAGTGGAGACATCTTCATCTGGTTTCACGATTTGTTCATCCCGTAATGCTTGCACTGTAATTATACCAAATAAACGTCAAGTTTTCTTTTACAGAAAAAAATAGTATTTGCAAGCTTTCTCGACCCTGTCTTTGCGAATCTCCAGTGCCAGAACGACCGAACACAACACTTTAACAACCTCTATAAACGCTGACATATCTCTACAGAGTATATAGCCGTTTCAAAATTTGTCACAGAGGGTTCTTTTTATTTGGCAGTTTTCTCAATAATTTTTATACTCGGAGGGCGATGATATAAGGTAAAACACTATGCACAATTTAGATGATCTTTCTTAATATCGTGTAACACATGCTGAAAGGAGTTTGATCGGTCTGTATAGTTGTTGAATGAATGGTGAAATAGATCATATCATGTGTTGATGAAGTCATTTCGTATATGCGCATATTGGGAAGTTATCGGGAGAAGAGCAAGAGTGCGAGAATGGTTGTTGCGTCACTAGCTTGACGATAAACGTGATGATCTTTAGTGAACTATACTTTGTAAGAAACCAACAAAAAGCACGAAAACATCGAAAGAAAAAGACAAGACAATTGCTGAACTTACAACTAAATATTTATAAAGAAAAGCCCCACAGGCATGAACCATTAGTGCATGCGTAAATGGGCTTTCTGGGCCTAGTACGTTGCATATTTAACAATACAAAGCCATGAATTAAGCTTGTCAAGGTGTCGTGCAAAAAGCTCATTTACACAAAACACCAAAATATTGACACCACGTGCACTTGTTGACTAAAATTAAGGGTTCACATCACATATGTCACGTAGCCTTTTTTATCATTTCGAAAGACTTCGCAACTTTCATGTTAAATGTATTTCTAAATTCTTTTTTATGACACCCTGATTTGAAATCAGGGACGCAGCTACACCTTTGCAGCGCAGACATACGTGAGATTTGAAATTTGCTCATCATGCGGCCGTGTTCACAAACGTCAGAAGAGCAGATCAGCTTCAATGACAGACTGCGTGAATGTCGCATTATACACCCTAGAAGTACTGGTCGAAACTCACCTCTGCACTGCAATGGCTCTGCGTCCCTGATTTTAAATCAATAAGTGTCATTGGTAAATGAATAAAATTAAGCTTGAACGTAAAGTGTTTATATTCTTTAAAATATAACAAAACATGGCAAATCATAATGTGTAAATTGTCCATCAGTTTTCCTTACGGGTAAAAAATTCGCGTTGCTACATAGTGATTGCAGGGTAACGTCGATACTCTGAAGATGTGCTGTTTGTAACACCTTAACACCTGTGCAACTCTGAAATGATTCAGACAGCCTATATATGCACGCGTTGCTGGGTTGTGTGTGGGTAAACTTCCTGCAATATCCATTGTGTTTGGGAAGTCCAGCGCTTGCTCTGTGTGGCTGCTGTCTTTTGCTGTCTTTCGTTGGATTTCTCTTCTGAATATTATGAAGCAACTCGTAGAGCGAGCTGCGTTAGTAGTGTACTGCTTCACACACTGTTGTGAAGAATTGGCAACTAGATTTACTTAGTCGAAGATAGAAAACGGGCGAAGTAAGGCGCAGAATACTCGGTTTGATTGTCTGGCGAGCGCATGACTAAGTGGAGGAAACACAAGACATTATCCGCATGCATTCATGGTCTGCGCAGTACTTCACACGAAGTTTATGGTGATCCTAATCTCGCCAAATTGTCGACCTTGGTTAACCTGCCAACTGGATCGTATGTTTGATAGAGGATACTTCATTTGTTGTGTTCGTCTCTTTCTCTCTTCATTAAAGGCTGTGCTCCAATTTCTTAACTGACTTTTTCTAAATACGCATGCCCCAAACAGCTGGATCTTGTTAATTTAGACTATAAGCAACCACTTTCATACGCATAATTTGTTAGTCAGCATCTTTGCTTGTCTCATTCATTTTTTGTGGAGCGCCGTCATGTATTGTGCTCAATATTTCACCTTGCTATGTACCAACTAGGCCCAACAGAAGTTTCACTAAAGACGCGTGCTTCGCCTGCATGCAAATGCTATACTGCGCTACACTCGTACTTGCCTCTCACCTTTACCACGGAGCACCACACACCTCGATCATTTTTCGTTGCGAAATGCTTGGAATTGTAACTCTACTGATATATGCGTGACGGCACGAACTTAAAAAAATCTTAACACTTGACCTTCACATTCAGCAAGTAAATTGAATAAATTACAACAGAATAATTAAGTTCTGCCGTCACGCACAAAAATCGGAACCATTTAAGCGACGTTCTAGTCTTTTTTTTCTGTTTTATGGTTCACCGTGCGTTTCTTTGCAGTGTAGTTGAAAATAAGTGTTGCAACTTCTTTTTTTTCTTTTACGAAGTATCAATTACTTAAAACCTTGATGCGCCCAGATCGTCCATGCAAAGTTGTGAAGGAGGGACGTCCGGCTGCTATCAGAAAAAAAATCATTTTTGGTCATAACATTTGCATTGAAGTGGTTTATTCGTCTTCACAGTGGCAGGTAACCCTTCCTTTATTAGACACACACCGCTACTGTCCTGGCGGGATAGCGATGCAGCCTGCAAGGAAGCTTCATTGTGTTTCTTCAAAAACTGTTGAACAAGGCCTGTCGCTGGGTTTGACGAGTGAGTTTCGGAGAGAAAATGCTGAAGCGCCGATGCATGGGGATGCCTGTGCGTGGTTAGGCTCCGGTTACAGCAACGCGTGACGGGGCGCGGCCGTAGATTGTAAACACCCAGAGCGGCACTGAGTGGTGCTCGTAGCTTGCACCCCATCTTCTCCTCGACAAGGCAAGAGCACGCTTCAAACGGACGCTGAAAAAAAACAATGACCCGGTTTAGAGATACATACTGCTCTCTCAAACCTATAACGCCGTACGTTTAACTATCATACTCGTGGAGAAAATACAGTTCAAGTGTCATTTTTAAGCCTAGTCCCTATATGTTAGTGCGTGACGTCAGAAATTTCAAAATGTGTTTTTTGTATTTCCGCGACATTATCTCGATGAAATTTTCTGCAACTTCGTATGCTAGATATATGGCACCCACGGATAATAACGCATGTTAAGGCGTTTTTTAGCCAGCAACTAGCGATCATAACACTATGGTGACAGTTATGGCCAAGCACGGACATGTCATTACATATACTCTTCTGCCGCTCTTGCTCATGCGTCGTAAAAGTCTTGGCAAGCTCGCGACACTCTTCAGCATGCCTGGCTGCCTCAGAAATAGGTGCACACTCAGATGGATCCGGCGTGTACGGGAGCATCGTGTCCATGGTGTGTGACGGGTGCCTTCCGTACAGCAAGAAGAAAGGTGAACAAGCAGTCGTGCTCTGAGGGGCAGTGCTGTAGGCGTAGATGATGAAAGGAAGTATAATATCCCAATTCGTGTGGTTGGCGGCGACGTACATCGAAAGCATGTCATTACAAATACTCTTCTGCCGCTCTTGCTCATGCGTCGTAAAAGTCTTAGCAAGCTCGCGACACTCTTCAGCAAGCCTGGCTGTCTCAGAAATAGGTGCGCATACAGATGGATCCGGCGTGTACGGGAGTATCGTGTCCATGGTGTGCGACGGGTGCCTTCCGTACAGCAAGAAGAAAGGTGAACAAGCAGTCGTGCTCTGAGGGGCAGTGCTGTAGGCGTAGATGATGAAAGGAAGTATAATATCCCAATTCGTGTGGTTGGCGGCGACGTACATCGAAAGCATGTCATTACAAATACTCTTCTGCCGCTCTTGCTCATGCGTCGTAAAAGTCTTAGCAAGCTCGCGACACTCTTCAGCAAGCCTGGCTGTCTCAGAAATAGGTGCGCACACAGATGGATCCGGCGTGTACGGGAGTATCGTGTCCATGGTGTGCGACGGGTGCCTTCCGTACAGCAAGAAGAAAGGTGAAAAACCAGTCGTGCTCTGAGGGGCTGTGCTGTAGGCGTAGATGATGAAAGGCAGTATATTATCCCAATTCGTGTGGTTGGTGGCGACGGGCATTGAAAGCATGTCATTACAAATACTCTTCAGCCGCTCTTGGTCATGCGTCGCAAAAGTCTTAGCAAGCTCGCGACACTCTTCAGCAAGGCTGGCTGTCTCAGAAATAGGTGCGCACACAGATGGATCCGGCGTGTACGGGAGTATCGTGTCCATGGTGTGCGACGGGTGCCTTCCGTACAGCAAGAAGAAAAGTGAAAAACCGGTCGTGCTCTGAGGGGCAGTGCTGTACGCGTAGATGATGAAAGGCAGTATATTATCCCGATTCGTGTGGTTGGCGGCGACGTACATTGAAAGCATCTCGCCGAGGGTGTGGTTAAAGCATTCGCTGAGGCGATTCGTCTGCGGTTGGTAAGCAGTAGTTTTGTGGTGGACAGAATGTCACTCCGTAGGAATGGCTAAGACGACTTCCGACAAGAAGACATGGCCTCGATCGCTGAGAAGCTCTTGGGGTGGTTCGTGGCACAGTATAAATTGAACGGCATGAGGGATCCTTCAATGATGGCAGCCACCATACTTCATGATAGTCGGTGATGACATGGAATGAGCGACCATACCAATAAAGTCTAAACTTTGTAAGGGCCCGGACGATCGCTACACTCTAAAGGCCGTTTCACATGACACAAAAAGTAGCGATTTGCAGCCTGCGAATTCCCTCGCAGCGAAAAAAAGGGCAGTTCGCTCCCGCCGCAGCGGTCCGCGGCGAGCTTCCAACATGTTGAAAATTTTTGCTTTGATCGCAGCGGCAGGAGCGATATTGTGTCGGGACCCGTTGAAGTAGGGGTGATCCGGGCAAGCCGTCGAAGTAGAGTCGATGTGTTTGTTTTGGTAATGGCCAAGGCTGTGCATTTCAAAACGAATTCAGACTGGAAGGTGTTCTTAAATGACGAAACAAGCTGGCCTTTCGTTACCGTTCACGGTAACTTCATGATATAATATTGCACATATTATTACATTACATTCGTGTCTGTCACAATGAGCGGTGGCAAAAACTCGCCGCTCCAGTCGCAGAGTGAAAATTGCGGACCATTCGCGGTCCATGTGAAACGAAACCGTCATTAGCGATGGTTGCGAACAGAGTGATTGGAGCAAACGTAACGATTTTTTTCGCATCAATCGCAGCATGTGAAACAGACTTAAGGCAAAATCATCCGAAAAAGGAGTAACGGAGCCCAATAGGCTCGTGCGATGAACGGATAGACCGTTGAGGAGGAACCACAGAGGGAAGCGTGCCGCGCGAAACCACTTAGTCTCCAAACACGCTCCAAAGGGGTGAGCCGCTCGTGGATTGCAGGCAGCGTGAAAAGCGTTGCCAAGGTGACTAGCCGTACTTCTCCTCTGCTGGCTGAGCCTTTCCCTCTATTTTGCTGGCGATGGTATGCATTGCGTCGCGCTCGGAGTGCTCGACCACGGCCGCCTGGATTCGACGATCTAAGAATTACGACGTGGTGCTTGTGTGTACGCTTGTTTGAGCGTGGGCTGCTGCTTTTGCGTTTCCCTGCACCCATGAAGTCTGAACCAAGTCTCGACACGTCACCACGCCGCGCTGTATATCTCTGGCTTCAATATAGTCACGACCAACACACGACAGCAACAGTTGGGAAGGCCAATATGGCGGCCGAGAAGACGGCAGGCCCATCGGATATATACTTCAATCAGACTCAGGGCAGAAAACAGCGCTGGATTCTAAGGCAAGTAGGTTATCATCCCTTATTCTACTCTACTTGTCGCATGTGCGATACGGATCGGCTTGCTGGCAACGGCCTCGGTCATGTTGTATATTGCACGCACGAAATGAATCGCGAATGTCAGCTTCGGCGTCTGCACTTTACCTGTGCTTTGCGACCGCCTGAAAATTGTCCGCCATTGCGGTCGGCCCCCCATACGCTCGCTCATCGAGTGCTCACCTGTCTTCGCCGCCGCGATGAGCTCCGTGCTGACGATATTGGGCTGAGATCTCGTCGCTGTGTTGGGAGTCGTCTAAAACACGCTGCGGGTTCTCATAGAGAGCTTGGTTGTAGTATTTCGTGCACTGCAAGTGCACCAGCATGAGCTGGCGGGGCTTTCGCTAGCGTCAGAACTCACTGAAAATTGGTCGCCATTACAATTGGCTTTCCCGTCAGTCGGTCGCAACAGCTCGGCGCCTTCCATTGGCCGCGGCGGCGGACTCGCGTTTGCACGCTGCACTCGTTCAAGTTTTTGGAAAAGGGCTGCATTACAATCGATTTCTTCGGCCCTAGCTCCAAACCTGCTCAGCGCATTTCGTGGTGGCAGCCAAGCGTACGCTTGCTCTCCTGTTCGAAGTTCTCTGGCGGCAGACGCTCCGCGTGCAGCGCCGTGTTTGGTCTCGCGTTCGCTTGCTCGAGCTGAACGACGTCGCTCGCTTAGGACTCGCCGACTTCTTAGCGACACGGTGGTTCACGGAGTTGTGGCTGCGCCCACCGCTCCTAAGCTGTCGCGCTACGGGGTTCGAAATGAGTCTTTGACGATTTGTGACATCACGGTGAAAATATTAGCATGTCATATCTCACGTATGTTTTTATTTCACCTTGCACGTATTTCTCATATGCATTTGTATTCATATTCTGTCCCATGTGACTCACTATTTTACATACTTATTGTGCAGCCGTAGGCACACATCGTGCTGAAGACTGTGCGCGCTGGCGTATCCGATGCCTCTCATCTATTTATTTCGTCAGAGCATCTTTAGAAGGACTGTGCGAGATGTGAAGGTAAAGTTATTTGTGTGTCAACTTTTAACGCTTGTTTTTATATTAACGTGTACGTACTTGTCTTATGCGTACATTTTCATCTTCTGTCACGCGTGACTAACTGTTTTTACTCTATTATTGTACGTGCAGCCGTGGGAACACAACAGGCAGAAGGCTGCGTGCGCTGGCGTCTGCAATGCCTGTCATCTATCGCTTCTGTCGGAGGAGCTTCACAAAGAGTGGACAAGATGTGACGACACTGCACTTGTACACTTCACCATGAATTCACTTAAAAGAACGAAGGAACTTCATGTGTATGTAGAAAAATAAAAGATTTCGATGTCTCACTTTTGTCTTTCGTTGGGGCCGTGACTGCGAAAGCAGTTACACATAGGTGGCTAAATACTTTTTCGCGAGTTTTTTTCTGTGCAATTTGTAGCTCACTGCGCAGAAAAACAGAGAAAAATTATTAGGCCTGGCGGAAAATAAACAAAAAACAATCTTTGAACTGGGGACAAAAAGTTCATCCAATTAGAGTATTTGAGTGAATCAACCATTCGTCCGGCAAGGTGCCACTGTGAGGACTAACAGTTGCCCGGTAAGGCGTAAATGTGAAGATTAACAGTTGCCCTATAAGGTGCAAATGTGAGGACTAAATGTTAGTCCTTTGATCTGAATTGTGAGACTAACGGTAACTCAATAAGGTGTAAATATGAGGACTTAATGCTAGTCCCTTGAGCTTGTCTGGGAGGACTAACTGTTAGACGCGGTGCCGTTAATTTTTAAAGGAATTAATGGTTGTGGCAGCCCCATTAGTCCCCAAAAGGACGAACCACACACACTTTTAACACCCTTTTGCCTTAGAGTGTAGGCACTCTTTCTCCGTGACGGTGTAGTTTGTCTCAGCTCTCATGAGCGTAAGGCTTGCATATGCTACGGCATATTCAGGGAATCTGGGTTCACACTGCGCCAGAACAGCGCCAAGGCCTACATCGCTGGCGTCCATGTGCATCTTCGTTGGGGCCGTAGGGTCGTAGTGACGTAGACTGGGAGGAGAAGTCAACAAATGGCGGAGCTTTTGGAACGCGTCATCACTCTCGGATTACGACGAATTGAGGGGCCCGTTACCTCCAAGAAGCTTCGTCAGCGGTGATATGATTGTGACAAAGTTTCGTATAAAACGTTGGAAGTGAGAGCACAGGCCCACGAAACTACGCAGTTCTTTGACGGACGCAGGTTTGGGGAGTTCGGCCATGGCGCGAAGCTTGGCCGGATCAGGAAGAATGCCGTCCTTGGATACGACGTACCCTAAGATGGTGAGTTGCCGTGCTGCAAAGTGGCACTTCTTCAGAATTAGTTGCAAGCCGGCATTGCTCACACGTGCAAAAACTTCTTTCAGACGTTGGAGATGCGGGGAGAAATCCGGCTTGAAGACAACGACATCGTTGAGGTAACACAAGAACGTGTATCATTTCAAGTTGCGCAGAACAGTGTCCATCATGCGCTTTGAGGTCACAGGTGCATTGCATAGGCATGGACGGAGGCGCAATGGATGATAGCATCGTGGTGGGAGAAAAAGTCCCATCCCAGGATGACGTCATAAGAGCATGCCGGAATGATGATGAACTGGGCGACATACAGAACGTCGTGAATGACAACGCGAGTTGTGCACCCTGCTGTAGAATGAATACGATGCAAACTAGCAGTACGGAATGACAACCTAGAAAGTGGCGTCGTCACTTCTCGAAGTAAGCGGCAAAGTTTTTCATCCATAACTGATACGGCAGCTCCAGTGTCAATAGCCGATGCATAAACACCGTCCAAATGCACGTCTATGACATTAGAGGGGCTGCTTTGAGGGCTTTCACATTGCGATAGCGTCGCAGTCCTTGCCTCTGGAACTGCGACGACTATAGTTTTCCCGCTCATGAGCAGCCGAACTTGGCCGCATGGGGGACAGGCAACGACGTCGTGGAGACGGCGACCTTCGAGGAGACGGACCTGGGCAAGACGGCAGTGGCATAGGCGGCGGTTCATTGTTATAGGGACGGCTCAGCTGGCCAGCAACAGGCGAAGAAATGAGAGCCGGCTGTACGCGAGAGCAATATCGTGCTACGTGACTGGCGTAACCGCAGGCAAAGCAGATGGACCGGTTGTCGGGTGTGCGCCATCGGTTCGCCGAGGTGGGTCTCGCTCATGTCCCAAGAGCCGATGGACAGAACGGTGGCTTGAAAGGCTGCATGGTGGGATGAAGCTGAGGCTGAGGGGTTGCGTCAACATACGTAGCCAGCATACCCACTGCAAAGGACGGAGGTCGAGCGGCAGCTTCGGCGTAAGTCAGAGGGGCGGGTGCTCGAACGACTTGAGGCGGCCTGGCGACCACTCGGGCGTATCATCGGGTGACCACTTGGGCGCAGGAGCCGGAGGTTGTTGGAGGTGGTACGCAGGCATGGCCTCCGCTATTTCCTGCTCATTCGCCCGACGGATGGGAGGGAGAAGGGTTGTGACCGATTGTTCAACAGCCAGAGCACAGGAAAAGGGCAGGAGAGAGAACTGGCGCACGATTTCCTCACGGATGAAAGGCTTGAGGTCTGCCACCAACGCCACTTGGACACGACTGGCCTCCAAGCCAGCAAGCGTTGCAGCTCGCGGTGGGGAGCGACGGGTCATCCAACGCTGCCGGCGGAGCTCACCTCAGCCACGGTGCCGGGGTTTTTGGCGAGCATCATATCGTGAAGGAACCATCGTCAATGCCTTTCGTGATGTTTCGTATCTTGCCAGACTCGGAAATGGTGTGATTGGATTTGTTGCACAAGTCCAGGACATCTTCTAAGTAGCTGGTGAATGACTCACCAGCCTGCTGAGTGCGTTCACGCAAGCGCTGCTCGGCTTGCAGCTTACGAACGGCAGGACGGCTGAAAACGTTGATTACAGCTGTCTTTAAATCGGACCAGGTTGCGAAATCAGACGCGTAGTTGTCGTACCACAAACTGCTACGCCCGCAAGGTAGAACACCGAGTTCGTCAAATTGCCGTCCTCGTCCCATTCGTTGGGGACACTCACGCGCTCGTAAATAGCGAGCCAGTCCTGCACGTCAGTGCCATCGGCGCCAGTAAAGACGGGTGGATTGCGGATCCTGGGGACACCGGGACAATTGGGGGTGGCATGGGAGGAGGCGTTTGCTGAGAGGCGTCATTGGGCATGGTAGATAGCAGGGTACGCGATCGAAGCTCCAAGGGCATCGAAAGGGAACGCATCACTCTCCACCAATTTGTTAAGGCCTTTATTCTGGCAACCAGCGATCATACGCTATGGGGACAGTCACGGCTAAGCACGAACTCCCAGCGCGAGAGGCGTCCTTGTTGGGTATCCCCACTAGAAGGTACTCAAGAGTTCGACCCATTTCAGAGTTCGGAGGCTTCGCAACACGCACTTTATCTTTTAAAGCACTTTATTTTTTAACGCTTTTTATTTTTAAAAGCTGCATAGAATCGAAAAGACGCTTCAAAATCTATGACGTCACGGTTGCGGAAATCCTTATGTGACGTCTCCACCTTTATTTTGTTTTCGCGTATTTTCGCGCGTTTTCGCGCCTACCTAGCGTCATATCGCGGTAGGAGCGGTGTTTTTATGTCTGGAATTACTAATACGTGAAAACTTGTTTTGCGCTTCAGTGTCCCTTCAATTAAAGTGGAAAGTTGGGCAAGTAGGGCTTGTTTATGATGTTAAATGCCGCTAATGACAGGGTAGAGAATGGCAGGCACTGTTTTGTCAAGAAGACACACGTCAAGAGGGCATATTAAAAAGGACTTGCCTTAACCCTTGCTTAAACCTCCCTTTAGCAATGTTTTGCTCCCTTGACACACCCTTTCATCACATCAATCTTTCACTGGAATTGCCTTCGTGAATACAAATGTCTCCCACAGATAACCTAGGAGCCACACTCAATTTCTAACAGCCAGTTGGTGTTGATCGGAATAATCTCATGTATTTGAATTCTGCTATCCCTTCCTTTTCTCCCTCATGTTGTCGTGCGACGAAAAATGTGCCAGTTAAGCGAATTGAACCCACTCACTCAGCTTGCACGAATATGCTTCAAATATTCGAGCGAGTCAGCATTCAAATTTACTTCGATTCAAATATAAATCATCAAAAACTTAGAAGTATTCGAAATGAGCAAATACATTACACAACTGCCTCTATGGGTGCTTTCACTGCAGTAAAAAAGTGCTAAGCCGTGACAACACGTATTGAGGAGAAATGCACACTGCTGGGAACCCTCATTTCAAGTTTAAATGAAGATATTACCCTCAAATTGATTGTTTTTTTAAGTTTAGGAGCTCGATATATCGGCTTATGTGCTCTAAGTATAGCAAATTTTACAAATTATTATACTTTACACGTTATCACTTGCACTCTACCGAAAATCGAATCCAGCTTTCCACTTTGTTTGAACTGAAAAAAAAGTCATTTGCACAGGTCTTCTTTCAATTAGAAATGTTGTTCAAGTTCGACAAACATGACCGTTTTTACAACATGTGACCTATACTATTCGAATTCAATTCGAAATTAGTAAACCAAAATCACTATACACTTCAAGCCTAAAATTCCTTCTTCGCACAAGTCTTCTATTCACCTATAATTCAATTGTGGGATTTCACGCGCGAATGCCCATTTGATATGCATTCATTGCTGACCCAAAAGCATGAGCCAAATGGGCTCATTGCAACATCAGTAGGTGCAGACAGGGTGTTTGGACAGGAAATCCCAGTAAAAAATTTCGCTTGCCATTTTTGCTTCTATTACCTCACAGAGATGAGATCCCATGGACTGTGGACAAGGTATATGCACACTGCTTTGTTTCAAACACAGAATCTTTTTCACTGCTGCAGATGCATCTTTCTCTACTTTACACAATTCAAATTAAATTGTCATACTCATTGTACATGCATAGCAGTAGAGAGCAGAGAAGAAGGAGTGGATTGAAGCAGATACAACTTCATTCTTAATAAATCAACAATACAGTATCCTATAAATAGTAGTAACATTCGATAAATTATCTCTAAAAGAAAACTGAGCAAACATAACAGTTGTTTTGCTTGCAAAACGTGAGCTAACAGTTCATCAATTTCTAGCAAATCTGACAAACAGATTCAGAGTAGCACGCACAGTTTGTATATCATCAGAACACTGTAGTAACCTCAACTTGCAGTTTAGGCACTTTGAGGAACCGAATATCGTAAAAGTCAATTTCGCAAGGAATAATGAAAGGCTTCGAGGGACTCTTCACTAGATACATATTTACTAGAAGATGGCAGCTTCCAAATGTCTAGCACTCTCAAGAATCTATATAAATAATGTTGTCAATAAGAATGAATAAGCAGTGAACAAACACAAACACAGTTGCAATGTCTGAATAGACTTGAAATACAAAGAACATTTAGAATGTTGTCTTGATTTCTTCAAGAAAACATTGTAAATGTTATTTGTATTTCAAGTCTGTTTCGGCGTTGCAACTGCATTTCTTTTTGTGCAATGATTAATCAATAGAGAATGGCTTAAAATGAACATATACTGATCCACCAGCCTAGGAATGTTCGTCAAAAAACACGAAAAGTTACACAAAAAGTATGAATAAATTAAGAAATATCGAACGCAGTTGCAAAGGCTGAAAGGTCGTTTAATGATGTATATTATGCTACTTCCTTGCTGTACCTGCAGTGACTTTTCAATTGCCAACTTGTACAATATGCATATATTACCGTCAGCACAAAGCTTTCCTTATCAGCTTTCGTGCAAACTCAAACAATGCAGACCTTCATACCATGGTGAAATTCAGTAAATGTAACGCCTAGTTGTAATGATCAGACTTGAAATATAGAGTGGTAAATACTCGAAGATGTTTTATACAAAGGCACCACAAAAAAAGAAAACAGTCGTTCATCTGCAGAACAAAACACAAAAAGGGTTAAGGTAATTTTAACAACCCCCCACCCCTTCTCTTTCGAAGAAAAAAAAAACACCGAGACTTATACCGCAGCTCAACGCTGCACGTCGGAAACCCGAAGGTAGGACCACAATTCTCGCAAGCAGTAGTTGTTCAGGTTGTCGAACATGGCGGTATTCCTTTTCTTTCTCATCCTCCTGACGCACACGATGTCTCTCTTGACGACTCCCGTTATTTGGAAATAGTTTTCTTCGATAAACCGTTCCCCCTCTTTGATTAGCGCCGAGGCAGCAGGCCTACCCTGGTTGCCGTTCGACTTGGCAAGCTCCTGGAGAAAAAAATAGGTGTCCTTGTACATCGCGAAAGCCTTCGCCAAGGCCTTACTGACACTTCTGGTCAGGCAAACTCGAAGACCTGCATCATCATGCCCATGTTACGTCGGAGTCGCTGCCTGATCTCTAACGCTGGCAAACTGGTAGCCGAGTAGTTCATGCACATCATCTGGAGCGTGCAGTTCCGCTCCAGAGCAGCACTCACTAACTTCAGGCACAAATCCTCCGCCGTAGCCCGTCCCAACGTGATGCACGCAAGCGTGTTGTTACTCTCCAAGGCGGCAGCGATGGCCGTACAAGCAGTCGATGTCAGGCTGCCGCCTTGCACGCTGAACCACCAGATGCTGCTGTTCCTGGCGATGCCGTTGAAAAGCCGGTTGAGACAGGTGTTCTTCACCCTCTTGGTGATAATCCCCACGTGGATCGTCGTGGTAGTCTCGAACAGGTGAGCCAGCGCCGTGCCGTCGTCCAGGTTGAGGTAGCAGTTGATCTCGACCTCCTGGATGGATTTGTTCTGAGCTAGGGCGGCACACAACTGCTCGATCTCGGGCCCACACGTCCACACGCAGAGATACTGCAGAGTCTGAGTGAGCGGCAGCATGTGCGAGAGCTGCTTCATGGCGGGCGTGCCCCACACGAACATCTGAACACCGCGGATGGAGGTATTGGCCGCGAGGGCTTCGGCGAATGCGTCGAGGTGCTTCCGCGGAGCGCCGTAGCTGGAGTGGAGGGTCGCGTTCAACCTCACCAGAGTCCTGTTGCAGGCGATGAGCCTACCATACGTGGCCACACCTTCCTCGCCGAATGGGTTGGCGAACAGCGACAGCACCTTGAGCGACTTGTTGTTCATGACTGCCTCCGCGATGGCAACGATGCCTTCCTCGGATATCACATTCCCGCAAACGTGGAGCTCTTTAAGTTTCGAGTTCACCTTCAAGGTGGTATCAAAGGCCACAGCGCCACTGGCGCCGAAGGCCTTGTCTCGCAGGTCGAGCACCCAGAGTGACGAGTTCGTTTTGAGAGTTTCGGCGAGAGCCCGGGCGCCCACGGGCCCGATGGAGTTGCTGGCGATACGAAGGGAAACGAGCGTGGTGTTCTCCGCTAGCGCGGCCGCTATGGCCACAGCCGCGTCGGCCTGCAGCTTGACCTGCTGTAGGCTGACCAACCTGAGAGTGGTGTCCCGTCGCAGCAGGGCTGCGAACTGCTTGGCACCCCGTATGCCAACGGTGTTGATTTCGATCCGTAGATACTCGACGCTCTTGCTCTTTTCGAGCGCCTTCAAGAGCAGGATGGTGTAGGACACCTTGAAGCCAGTGTCGACTAGGGCCAGCTCGCGGAGCGTCAAGGTGACCTCGACATAGATGGTGATTGAGTGCACGTCACAGCGGCGCAACGGCATGTTGCACACTTGCACGCTGACCGGCTTGGCCCGCCACATTGCCCTGATGAAGGTATGCATCTTGTCGCTGTCCATCGCCTGGCCGACTGTTGTGTTCTGGGGTTTCGGTTTCGATTTGACATGTGAGGATGCCAGGGGGCGCCGCTCTGGCATCCGGGAATTCAAGGCGACTGTAAAATAAAAGAGTGTGTGTTAGGTAGCCGTGGAGTGCGGTTGTGTGCTTTTCTTTCGGCGCTACGCGCCAACCCGCGTGTTCGGGCTGGTCGATGTCCCCACCGGCCGCGCACGTCTCCGTCGGCCGTCTTCTTCTTCTTCTGCTTCGTCGGGACCAGCCAGCCCCCAACACAGCAATGGCGACGAGGACATGTAAGAACCCGTTTCGTTCTCCGTGTTCTTTTTTTTGCTTCTAATGGACCTACCCGGCTAACCCTAGACGCTCTTTGTTCTTAGCAAGGTGGCTACTGCGTGCTGCGTCGCTTCATTTCTTCATTCAGCTACTCTGCCTTCGTCTTCAAACAGTGTACTGGCGTCATTTTCTTCTCATCTGCATCTCTTCATTCTTCTTGCTTGAAATGGCGTCTCCTATTCCACCTCCGCTATTTCTTCATTCGCCCGGAGACCCGCCACTTCCGTGGGCGGACTGGAAGTTGGTATTTCAGGCTTACGCAGACGCGGTCGGGGAGGACGCCAGCAAGCCCGAGCGTCGCAAGGCCCTGCTGCTCAACGCGTTGGGCCCTGCTGGGTTAAAGCTTTTCTATACTTTGGAAGCCACCAACGCGTCGCCGACGCCAGCGTCGGGCGATGCCTTCAAGGATGCTGTTGCTCTTTTCGATGAGCATTTCAAAGATGTTTCGTGCGATTATCTCGCACGCGTGAAATTCCAAGAGAGGCGACAATTGCCTGGTGAGCCAGTCGCCGAGTTCATTACTTCTCTTCGAACGCTCGCCGCGTCGTACGGCTTCGGCGCGCTCGAGGACGATATGATCCGCCATCAGCTTTTCATTGGTGTAGCCTCGCAAAACGTCCGCTGCCGCTTGCTTCAAAAGGGCTCCTCGATTTCATTATCCGAAGCCCTCTCGATTGCGCGAGAGGACGAGCTTATTCGCTCCCAGTTGGAGCAATTCGCTCTGCATTCAGTGCAGCAACTTTCTGCTGCCGGGGGCCAAGGCGGCGGCTCTTCGTTTCACGAGACGCGTCAACATGGCGGCTCTTCACCTTCGTCTCGGCGCGGCGGCCAACATGGACGCCAGCCTGCACAGTCCTTCCACGGCGACCTCTCTGCGTCGCGGGGGCGAGGAAGCCGACAATATGGCGACCCCATTCCGCCAAATTCGGATTTTGAGGAACAGCACCGAGCTCCTAATTCGCGTTCGCATTTTTCTTCTCCAAAAGCAACCGCGCATTGCTTTCGTTGTGGATCGGTTCGGCATTTAGCCAATTTTGCGCAGTGTCCCGCGAGAAACCGCACTTGCCTTGCGTGCAAAAAAATCGGACATTTTCAGTCCGTATGCAATTCCCGTCCAGCAAATCTTCCGGAACCAGTTTCTTCGTCCGCTCCTTCGAGCACTGCACAAACCAATACGGTCACTGTTTTAAATGTGGATGGTCTCCACACTACTCCCGAGCCCAGCATCATAGTTTCAGTGGGCCATGTGCCCTTGTCATTTCTCGTGGACACTGGTGCCTCAGTCTCTTTAATCAGTGCCGCTGACTTCCATAGTCATTTTTCCAACATTCGGCTTTTACCTTCAAACGTCGTTCTACAAACATATTCCAAGGAAACGATCGATAATTTAGGTCAATTTACAGCTCAGGTTTCTTATCGCAGTCACACTGCTTTCATTACTTATTATGTAACAGCCAATGGCAGCTCACTTTTGGGACGTGATGCAATCAGGGCTTTGTCCTTCAACATCATTGGTGCGTCTATGACGTGTGCTCAAGTCGACGTCCAAGATGATCTTCCAGCCAACGCGCCTTCTGAATTCCATCACCTGTTCACCCGTGAACTGGGTTGTGTGCGCGGTTTTGTGCATAAAGTGATGCGTCGACCAGGTGTGTGCCCTGTGCGTGCCAAGCTGCGCCGCATTCCTCTTCTCCGTGAGCAAGTCTCTGCGGAACTGTCTCGCCTTCAAGCCAGCGGAATCATCGAGCCTGTCTCTGCTTCCGACTGGGTTTCACCACTGGTCGTCGTCAAGAAAAAAGATGGATCCCTTCGGCTATGCGTCGACCTACGAGAACCGAACAAGGCAATCGTCGTAGACGGGTTTCCACTTCCTCACATTGAAGAACTGCTTCATCAGCTCTCCGGAGCAGTATGTTTCTCCAAGCTGGACCTCGCGTCCGCTTATCACCAAGTTGAACTTTCTGAGTGCAGTAGAGACTTAACCACATTTGTATCGCACGAAGGCTTATTTCGGTTTCGCCGCGTGTGTTTCGGGCTTGCATCTGCCCCTGCAGTGTTTCAGAAAATGATGTCAATTATTCTTAAGGGTTGTAATGGCGCCCTTTGTTACTTGGATGATATTTTGGTGTGGGGACGTACTCGCGAAGAGCACGATGCTAAGTTGCATACTGTTCTCAACCGCATCAGTGAATGTGGTATGAAACTTAATAACAAGTGCATTTTTTCTGTGGATGAGTTACAATTTCTAGGACATAATGGCAGTTCCCGCGGCTTGACACCTGTTGAATCTAAAGTTCAGGCCATTGTCAATGCCCCACGGCCTACTGATGTTAAAACCTTGCAATCTTTTTTGGGTCTTGTTGGTTATTATGCCAAGTTTGTTCCCCATTATGCTGATGTTGTTGAACCACTGCGTACTCTACTTCGTCAAGCACAGCCTTTTAACTGGTCAGCTGAAGCTGAGCAGAGCTTCAATCGAGTCAAGTCAATACTGGCCTCAAAGCCAGCTGTTAGTATTTTCAATGAGAAGCTTCCCATCGTCATCACGACGGATGCGTCCGATGTTGGACTGGGAGCAGTGTTTCAACAACTCAGAGATGATCAGCTGATTACTATTGCTTTTGCATCTCGTACATTGACCCCTGCTGAACGCAGATATTCAGTAGGAGAGCGTGAAGCTCTCGCTTGTCTTTTTGCCTGTGAGAAATGGCATGTTTACTTGTGGGGCCGGCACTTCACATTACGTACAGATCACCAAGCACTAGTTGCTCTTCTTTCTGCAGGATCCGAAGGCCGCCGCCCCATTCGCATTTCCCGTTGGTGTGCCAAACTCATGTATTATAATTTCAGTGTTCAATATTGTAAGGGTTCTAATAACGTGGTTGCTGATGCACTGTCGCGCCTTCCTCTTCAGATACCGGTTACTGAAGAGCGGGATGAGGAAGTTGTTTCATTAGTTACTTCCTGCATTACTAAAGCCGAGCTTCAGGCAGCTACAGCTGCAGATTCCACTTTGTCTCAAGTTCTCAAATATTTACTTGAAGGATGGCCTTCCAAAGGTGCTCTTGCTTCTGAATTCTTGCCTTACTTCACAGTCCGACAGGAACTGTCTTGTGTCGAGGACTTGCTTTTCCGCGATGAACGCGTGATTCCCCCTGCTTCTTTCCGTAACAAGCTAATACAGATTGCCCATGAGGCCCATCCTGGCATTGTCCGCACCAAACAGAATCTCAGAGACAGGTACTGGTGGCCAGCCTTAGATAAGCAGGTCGAGCATGCAGTTTACAGCTGCCATATATGTCAGGCAGCTGACAAGTCTGCCAAACCTGCATTTTCTCCGTTGCAGCCAGTCCAGTGGCCTGATCGGCCTTGGCAGAAACTCGGCATGGACATCATCGGTCCTTTGCATAATGTTCCGCAAAATGCCCGGTTCATTGTTTCTCTCATCGACTACCATTCCAAATGGCCAGAAATTTGTTTCACACATACGGTTACTTCTGAGGTCATCATTGAGTTTCTGTCTTCAATCTTCAGCCGGGAAGGTTTTCCTGATGCCATAGTTACGGACAATGGTCCACAGTTTCAGTCCCAACATTTCGAGGCTTTTCTTTCGCAACGAGGAATTCAGCACTTGAGGTCATCAGTTTTCTATCCCCAATCAAATGGGCAAATCGAGCGCTTTAATCGCGTTCTGAAGGAACATATCCAGATCGCCCAATTAGAGCACCGTCCCCTCAAGCAAGTCTTGACGGAATGTTTAGCTTCGTACAGGTTCACACCACAAGGCACCACTGGAGTGTCTCCTGCTCAACTTCTCCACGGTAGGCAACCGCGAGTTGCTCTCGACATAGTCTCTCTGCCTCGCAACATAGCAGTGTCTTCTCCTGATCAAATCCGTACCAAGGTTTTTTCTCAGCAACAAGCAATGAAAAAGTATGTCGACACCCGTCGAGGTGCAAAGCAGTCCAAAGTTCGCACTGGCGATTTAGTCAAGGTTCGTGTGCCAGGGAAGCGGCCCAAGTATCGCGGTCCTTACAAAGTCTTGGGCCAGGTTAGCCCCTTATCTTTCCGCTTAAGTGATGGTAACATCTGGAATGCTTCGCGCCTTGTTATTTTTCATACGGATTCGCCTTCAACACCTAAAAGTCTTCCTCATCACCTTCCGTCCACGCCTTTTAACTATGCATCAGATTATTACCTGTGGCCTCCATGTACAGGCATTTCTTCAAGGGGGGAGGAGTTACCAGCCGGTGTAGCTGGTTCAAGTACACCAAGTCATATGGTTTACTTCGAACCTTCAGATACGGCTGAGACCGTTGAACCAGACTCCGGCCCGCAAAATTCTTCCGGAGCTCATGCTGCGAGCTCTGATGAGACCCAAAATTTTAACGCTCGTTCAGAGCCTTCACAATCTTCTGCTTTTGCACCTGATTCTACACCCAAAAGGGCCCGCCCTAAGCGGAAGCGGCAGAAGCCGCGTCGGTTCGACGACTACGTCACGTAGGACTACAAATCTATATTGTACTGAGTTGTATAGAATTTTTAGTGAATTTTCAGGACTTCCAATGTACATATTTCAGTGCATTTTCAGGACTCGTAGTGTGTGAGTTCAGTGTGCCGTGCTCTGAATTTCATGTGTTCTAATTAATGTACATACCTTGTAAAATATGTTGGTATCGAGCATGTATAAATATAAACAGTGTATATGTGTGCTTTTTCGAGGAGGGGATGGTTGTTGTGTTCTGGGGTTTCGGTTTCGATTTGACATGTGAGGATGCCAGGGGGCGCCGCTCTGGCATCCGGGAATTCAAGGCGACTGTAAAATAAAAGAGTGTGTGTTAGGTAGCCGTGGAGTGCGGTTGTGTGCTTTTCTTTCGGCGCTACGCGCCAACCCGCGTGTTCGGGCTGGTCGATGTCCCCACCGGCCGCGTACGTCTCCGTCGGCCGTCTTCTTCTTCTTCTGCTTCGTCGGGACCAGCCAGCCCCCAACACAGCACCGACAACGTGGAACTGCTCGATGGAAGAGGTGGGCGTCAGGTGCTGGATCACGCTCATCTTCATGCTGAACAGCTTGCCCGCGTAGCCGAAGTGCATGAAGTAGATACAATGGTGGGTTGCGAGAAGCTCGGCAAGCAACGTCACGCACACGAAGCCGTAGTCGTTCATGCTCGGGTCGCAACGCGCGAACGTGTAGAGGGAAAGGCGCCCCGGGTGGTTCTCGCGCAGCTCCAGACCGACAATCTCGAGGAAACTATTCCACACGCCGATCTTTCGAACCAGCCAGCAAAGCTGTCGCATGGAAGTGGGCGAATCAGCATCGGTGCAAGGGGCTCGCATGTCCAGGGAGTGTCGCCTAAAGTCAGCCTTCAGGCCGCGGCTGTAAGTCAGCTTCTTCATTTCCTGCGGCTGCTTCTGCGGCCGCTTCCGCTTCAGGGTGGCTGACATGGCAACGCCTCCGCTGGCCGTCGGTGTCATCAGCCGAAAGACGCGGGCGTCGGAGGCCGAGTGTGACGAGAGATGCGTCCTCCTGGTTCACAAGTGCGGCACAGGCTGCGTCCACCGATAAAGAAGAGGCAGACGCCACAGAACGCGTGCCCGTGCAAGCCACTGGCTCGGTGAAAACGCGAAAGTAGACTATGGCTCAACGTCAGCTTCTTTCAGAGCACCTCGAAGGGACACGCAGTGCGGCTCCTCTTCATGTACCGACGCGCAGGCGAAATAAACAACAGCACTGATGCTGATGCTGATGACCTCTGATGGATGGCGCTTACCCACAAAGGAGGATGGGCTAAGAAACAGGCGGCAGGATACTTAAATGAAACTAAATTGAAAATGAAGCCAATCTGAAAAAAGTAGCTTAAAATAATACTACCAAAAAGCAAAATTGTTTGCTGAGCAAGCGGACAAACCATCTTTTGTTTTTGAAAGACATAACTACGAATTATAAACTAAAGATTTGAAAAGGTAGGGTTTCACTAGCATGGTAATCTTTTAGTTGCGTTGATGTAATCAAACACAGTGGAGCATACATCCCTGTGGCAGTAAGCAAATGAAGTTCTGCTAAAGCTAAGTGATAAAATTACTGTAGATTTACTTGTATTCCTAGCATTTGTAATGGGGCTACTAAAAATCCTTTTCTCTGATAAGAATAACGATGACAGAATAAGAAAATGTTCAATTGTTTCAATTTCGTTGCACTAAATGCATAGCGGTGACGCCTGGAGCCGAGCTTTATTAAGGTAATAATTTAGTTGTGGAACTGCACAGCGCAATCTGGTATAAGTGACCTCTAACTAGCGAGATAGACACCACTGTTTATTCCAGCAATAGCTCAAATGCTCCAAATCTTTGCAGCGAAGCTTGCAAGTAACAGCACGTGGAGCACGTTCTGAGGCGCCAATATTCGTTCTCGTCGTCTTCAAACAAGTGAACAACTCGAGCAGCCATTCACGCTTGAAATTTGAGTGAGTCTTTAAGCAAGCCCGACGCGATGCCGGGTGTAAGGAAAGGACTTAAAGACGCCGGGGAACGGCAAACCAAAACTGAAGAAGACGAGCGGAGGGCAGGTGGCACGAAGGCGACAACAAGAAATGAAGAAGAAGAGAATAAGGCACGTGCGATTACGAGGCAACTGTGTGCCAATCACCTGATGACCAGTGGTGGCCCATAGAGGTGGCGTGCCACAATTGGGCCACGTGCGACCATTACGTGGCAGTAGGCTGTGTGGCTGGGGACGAGCCGGAGCAGCGGCAGACGGGAGACAGCGGGCCGAAGCGTCGGATGCAGGCGAGACAGGTTCCGGCCAGGGAACACGGCCGTCCACGCTGCTGCCGTCCAACCACCAGCTGGGGCGGCATTGCCGGCACGAGTACTGCATCTCGGGGCGCGGCCTGGCCTGCTGTTCTCTTCCTTACCGAGGGCATCGCGGATCTCGGCGAGGCGTCTCCACGGTCAGCCGTTCGACACAGCGATGAACGTGGCCTGGCTAATGGTCATGGTTGCGTCGAGCATCGCGTCTCGGCGCACGCTCTTCGCTGGACGGGCTGGCCATTCTCCGCATGGAGCATCGCGTCTCCGATGCGGGTTGACTGCTCAGTAGTCGCACCCATGCAATCAATGCGCCGGTGTCACCGGAGTGTCGCACTTCGGCAAGGGACGAGCGAGATGTTCTGCCGGGCGAGACGCGGGAGTGCGCACAGAGAAGCACGGAGCCGGGCGAGGATTCAGGGTGGCCGAGAATTCAGATGCCAGGGGAGTTGCTGGCTGAATCTAGGATCGCCGAGCAGTGCCGAGCGACGCGCCAGACTCGGACGTGGGCCACGAGCTCATGAGCTGCAGGGTGCACCCGAGGGTACCTGGCGGTGTCCTGGCCAAGAAGGAACGTGCGGAAAAGAGAGCTCGAGGGTTGAGGCCACGAAGGCAGAGGAAGCGGTGCGCCGCTCGAGAGGACGAGTTCCTGGCAGCGTTCCTGAGCCGGACGTGAGACCCGTACATGTCGGCCAGGTCGATCTCCTGTGTGTCTGTTCAAGGTCCAAGGCCGAGACCTGCCGAACGGCTCCTGCCTGGGTGCAGTGGCCGGGAGCAGGTTCGTGGGCGAGGCCTACTGGGTGTGGTCCTCGTGAGCCGTGGCCTGATCCTGGACCTCCGGAGTTGCGACCCTGACTGCTGGGTTGGCCGCGACTTCCGACTCAACGGCGCTGCACACGGTAGCGTATCCGTGCGCCATCAGCCGTGCCATCTTTGCCCTCGCGCACTTCGACGACCGCATCATGTCGGGTTGACGGGGACTCAAACTGCGACGTTCCCATTCCTGGACCAGGAAGTGCACAAAACCGAGAAGAACAAGGTGTGCCTGTACAATTAGGTGTTTCCGCCGCACCTTCCGCACCCGACGCTGGCCTTCATCGGGCTGCTGCAGCTGCTTGGGGGCGTGGTCCCCGCGCAGGAGGCGCAGAGCCATTGGTTCGTGCAGCTCATCAACAAGAAAGTGTCACTTCCTTCTCTAGTGTGCTATATAAAGCTTCTTTTGGTCGCATCACATGTTGATGTCAATCCTTTCTCGTCCGCTATTAACAAACATAGTGACGAACGTCCTTTAACCATTACACCGGGTGCGAAACGGAGAGCGCCGTGTTGGAACGGCGTAGCGATAGTGTAAATCCTCGTTAATTCGACACCCGTTAATTCGGAAATTTGGATCATTCGGACGGCTCTATTGGTCCCGGCCAAAGTGCATGTTAATCTATGGGACCAAACCTTCGTTATTTCGTCGGAATTCGGCTCCGCACCGCATAATTTGGACAAATGCTGACGGCTGCTGCTACACAAAAGTTTGATAAAGCAGCGCTGCCACCACTGAAGTGAAACCGAAACCTGAGTGGCATCACCATCATCATCAACTAGTGGGGGCGATCGCAGCATCAGTGAACGTCGGCTTCTTCTTTCTTCTCCACTCAGCGCCTCTGACGCCACTTTCCCTTGTGTTGTCGTGTCGGAGCCATCTCTTCTTGCGGAGTTCTCTTTTTCTTCCATTGTGACCGTAATTGCATGCCACCACCATCGTGCGCTACAGTGATGGCAACGCCGAAAAAGCGGCAGAACTACGACGCGAAGAACTTGGCGAGTATAGTGGAAATTTTGGAAGCACGGAAGAACGGCGAATCGAGACAGCGGGTTATGACCAAGTACAACGTGAAGCGGAGCACGCTGGAAACGTACGTGAAAAATGAACAACAGATTCGACAAGCCTTCGAAAGCGAGAAGTTTCAGGCCTCTAGAAAGCGGTTGCGAACCGCAGCTCATCCCCAGCTCGAAGAAGCTTTGCTCCGGTGGATTACTGACTGTCGCAACGCGCATCTGCCTTTGAGCGGACCTCTCATCATGGCGCAAGGTGAAAAGCACGCTGCAATGATGAACATTGAATCGTTCAAAGCGTCAGAAGGGGGGTTTCCGAGGTTTCGAGAGAGACACGAACTTGTCTTCAGGAGTGTGTGCGGCGAAAAGGCCAGTGTTGACAAAAGCGTGAACACCGAGTGGAGAAATGTGAAGCTGCTGGAGCACATCGCCGCATATGAACCACTTGACGTGTTCAATGAAGATGAAACTGCTCTATTTTTCAGAGCTCTACCCGACAAGACGGTGACTTTCAAAGGGGACGCGTGCATTGGTGGCAAGAAGTGCAAGCAAAGGATAACTGTGGTTCTTGCCGCCAATATGACTGGCACGTAGCGCTTGCCACTACTTGTCGTCGGGAAGGCGCTTAAGCCACGTTCTTTTAAGAACTTCAAAAGCCTTCCTGTCGAGTACACAGCGAACAGGAAGGCATGGATGACATCGGACATTTTTCGCGGTTGGCTGCAGCAGTTGGACCGGCACTTCACGTCGAAAGACCGCAAGATAATTATGGTTGTTGACAACTGCAGTGCCCATACCTGTACAGTCGAACTGAAGAGCATCAAAGTAGTTTTGTTGCCGCCCAACACTACGTCTGCTCTTCAGCTGATGGACTAGGGTATTATTCACTAAGTGAAGTAGAAGTACCGCAAGCACCTGCTAGAGCGAATGATCCTATGCTCAGAAGCTGGAATGTTGTCTCAAGTGGACTTACTCGGCGCAGTGCACATCATCGCCCACGTGTGGAAAAACACTCCACTGCAAGTCATCCATAACCGTTTTCGGCACAGCGGTTTCGTGAGGCCCGAGCATGCAGCAATAGCTGACGATGGCATCGAGGAGGTGTCAGCCGAGTCCACCGACGATGACTGCCCGACTTTCGATGCTGTCCTTCCCACAGATGTGACCTTTCAGGACTACATCGCGATTGATCATGGTGTCGCCACGAGTGGTCTCCTGAGCGATCAAGAGATTATTAATGATGTCACGGGCGCCCAAGAAGACCACGATTCCGACGAAGAATCATGCGAGGAGATACAACCGCGACCTCATCGCACCTCACGGGAAGTCTCGGAGGCGTTGTTAATATTAGAGGACGCTTGCCTGATCACTCCCGACAGCTTGCGTGCTGTTGGCCATTTGGAACAGTTAAGAAAAATTGTGACGTCAGCCGGAATCTGCGCGAAAACGCAGACGACAATTACAAAATAGTTCAACACATAAAGGTATGCTTCTGCAGCTTGATTTTAAATGTATTTTTCCCTGTTCATTTGTTAATTCGGCATTCGGTATATTCGTACAGTTTTTCCGGTCCCGTGAAATCCGAGTTAACAAGCTTTTACTGTAGCTCAACAAATGCTTCAACAAAAGTCACATTGCCTCTCTCAATTATAATGACACGAAACATGCCACTTGGGGAGAATACGTGCTGCAATATATTACGAAAGTCGGCATGGTATAGGTTTGCATCTTGCAACTGGTGCAGAAAGAAAATGTTTGATAACACTTTGACTCTTTAAAACAAATGCTGACGGGAGGAAGAGAAAAGCTCATCCATAATGTTTTTGTGCAGTAAGTGCATTAAAAGGTCAATATATTACGTAGAATGCATTAAAACACATGTGATTCACCAGGCATTACAAATGTGCATCTCAGAACTAACTTGAACGTAAGAAACGACTGCATCGATAAACTATAAAATAGGGCTAAAATCTAACAAATTGTGTAACAATCTAAAGATAAAAAAACGCTCTGTACAAAATCTTTGCGACAAAATGTTTAACAATATCACTGAAAAATCAAACTTGCTCAGCAATAATGGAAAGATATGACATGTGTGGCCAGAATCATATAATGAGAGCCAGCTCACTACTTAATGCAGTAAAACTTTGCAGTGTGCAGTTTTACAAATGGCGCAGCTGCTTTATTTGATATGTAGCGAGTGACCTTTTCAATGCACATAGGCCGTATGCTGCAACTGCTTTACAGTGAACTGTGTTTTCTGTTTTATGGTCTACAAAAGTCAATTTTACAAATCCACATACATAGTTTTTGTAAGAGAATATTCCTGACACCATTATTGTGTATGTTCATTTACATGTCTTGGTAAAGAGGACCTTGCAGCATTGCTCGAGATTACGAGAAAAGTAATTCCGAATCAGCAAGGCTATTGCAATAATGTGTGTTGGCGTCCCCACCTGTGTAAAATTTAGAACTCACGTGAATGAGGCAATCATTGGACTTAAGGAATAGTAAAGGCTATTAACTATTTAACGCATTCCTATTTATGTTCTAAACCACAAAAAACAGGTCATCTCACGCCCCAAAATTTCATTAGGAACAAAATGAAGGAAAAATTGCCAAGTATATACATTGTGTAAAATTGTTAGAAAAAAACACAATGTGCAGACAGCACGAATAGGAAAACCAAAATGCATAGATACTGGCCATACACCACGAAAGAATATTAAAACCAGTCCGAATATCTGTCAGCATACATTGTGGTAGCCGAAGTGCAGGATTGATTGAGCTTCATGGGAAAATTTGTCGCATGCCTTGATATTCAGGCCACGAGGACAGTGTTCCCAAGCATGTCACATGTGCGTTTGGAGAGACGCTGAAATCTTCGGGCGCTTCCTTCAAGGGAGTTTCAGTGAAACTACTGCAAATGATCTCCACGAAGGTAGTGTCTGGCCAGGTGTAAACTGACCAATCCGGTGACTGTGGTGTGTTCTGCTGCGACGACTCCACAGCTGTTCAGTCCTCCTTAGATATGCCCTGAAGAAACAGTCAGCAGCATAAAATTATATTTCTTAATTTCGTCTGTTTTTGAAACTGTACACGTTTAATCATACGTTTAAACCTCGATATAATGAATTCAGATATAATGAAGTATCAGTTATAACAAAGTAAATGAAAAATAGCCTTGCGATAGATAGACCTTGATTTGAAGCATGAGCACAATACGTTGGCAGGGACGACGTGAACACCAACTCACCCAATCAACCATTCTGAAAAATAGATATGGTGTTAGGAATGTACCCTTTTATAACGAGTTTTTGGATACCGCAAACTTACTTTCGCGTCGGTGCAATTTTCTTATACTTAGCTTTGAGTCACAGGCATGCACAAGTCTGGGTTGTTTACCGGTTATGGCGCTTTACTGCTGACCTGAACGTTACGGGACTGAATCCCGGATGTGGCAGCCACACTACTGATGGAGGTGAAAATGCTTTTATAACTGTTTTGTGTACATATTAAAGAACCTCGGATGGTCGAAATTGCCGGAGCCGTCCCCTAAAACGTCCCTCATAACCATAACTTGTAGTTCTAGGACATTATAGTGCTTAGCAATTATTATTAATTATGCATACATACATGTACAGGGAATGTCATGTAAGTATAACCAAGGATTAAAAAATAAATATTTAAACTCTTTCCCTCACCCTGCCATTGGAACTAAACTATAGAAGCAGATGCAAACAGAGGCAGTAACCATCACGATTTATCGAAATAACTGGAGCTCCTAATGATTAACCAAAATTCATGAAACCGATGGCATATGGTTTGCTCTTATGTGGCACTTGTTGAGGTATCATTTAAAAAGCTTTCTTAGTTATTAACTAAGATCAATATTTAATATTTTTGCAATTATTCTTTAATGCTAAACATTATTGGTTATGTTGTAGAGGGTTTTCTAGAATGACCAATCCAATTTTTGGTGACAATTATATGCCACGTGATGTTTTCTTTTCTAGCATTCAGAGAAAGCCTGTGAAATACGAAACTAAACCATGCGCATTCGCTCCCGTGCTGCCGTACTACAGTATTATCAACAGTGCTTTGAGCAGAACAAGTTGTGCCAGCATCGTCGACCAAACACTTGTCAGGAACAATGGTACTTCCGTGCCGTGTGTGGCCATCGATAATGCTGGAAAGAACTGTATGTTTAAGGGCTTGTTTACTTAGTTAGACACTATGTCAATGAGATCCTACAGAAAGTCATGCCAAAGAAAGTATAGGGATATTATTAGAAGTAATTGTGATGTAAGTGTAAAAACAAGAGTGGACATAAACATGACTTGCTGTACATGGGAATCGAACCTCATTATAATCAATAATGCTGACGCACTGGAAATACGGTGCATAGAGCTGCGGCCGCCCATTTCATAATGATCGGTGTGTGAGTCGTTTCACCATGGTATTGATGCGTTGTATCTGAAAAATGTTGTGTAGGCTGGAGCAGATATTCGAGCACTTTGCATATTCGCATCAACATTGCAGTATTCGAATTCACTCTTATTTGAATTTACATTAATGGTAATTTTGAAGTTTTCAGCATAAAGGAAGAGGTGTATATTTCTGTGCATGTACTTACCCTGTAAAAATGGTTTCAGTGCAGTGGAGGCTTGCTCTACCGTAAATATACCTATAAAAAAAAATCTGCCCTGCCGAGATGCCCTACTTCAAGGTTAAATAAACATCCCAACATCACATCGATCAACAATTCCTTAAGTTTAAAAGCTTGTTATCCCGGCTTATATGCAGTAAGTATAGTAAAATTAACAACTTAACGTATGTTACAAGTTATCGCTTGCAATCTACTGTAAGTAAGCTCCTGCTATCATTCAAAGCTGCTTTCACTTCCTCTAAACTAAAAAGAAGACATTTGCATCGACTTTTTCTAATTAACTTTTTTGTTCAGGTAAAATAGGTCAACTATGCTATACTGATGTGAGAATGTATTCGCACAAGGCTAGAGTTGTGTCAAAACCCCTGTAAAGAACGGGATGCCAAAATGCTCCTCGCATGACGAAAAATCCCCCCCCGCTCACTCACATATCGTTCCCACTCTCCCATCTCCCGTTCGAGGTTACTGGAAATGTCTGGCGAGAACTCGAAGTACGGGACCATGGCGTCGTAGCCTTCGCCAGCCGTCGACTGAGCAGAGTCGCGTTCCTGGGTAAACCAGACAAAAGAAACCCAGCTCGTACCCATGACTCTGAAAGGGTTCATACTAGGTTACGAGACGCGTGCAGAAAAATAGTCAGGTTACAGCTTCTACATGACATCTGCAGCAGTAACACAGGAACTGGTAAGAACATACAATAAAAGCAACCTCATTACCACTCTAAGTTAGACTCAAGAATTCCAAGAATATAAGTTCCTACCCACGTCTCATTAGTTTTGTTCAGTTTTCATTCGTTCAACAAAGAGTGGAACTTGCTTCCTACTGAGATAGTGTCTGCACCCAATTTTTCTCCCGAAACAGAGAACTTTATACCAGTCAAATTTAAATATTTTATGCTTAGTATTGATCGTGTTGTTTTCCTTGTTTATCACATGTATATGCCAGTTCTATAGCTGTTTTGTGAAAGGTTATTTAACAATGTGCTCATAATCAATTCCTTATGACATTGAAGAAATTCGCAGGCATATTTACTTTAAAAAAAGCGTAATCTTCAAAAGAGTTTTGATATTCTTCCAATATTGCTTATAGGCAAACTCAAGGCCCCACATATAGGAGAACACCATAACCTGTCATTACCACCATTGCTCGACAACTTCATGCGCGTTACACACACGCGCAAAAAGAAAAAAAAGGCTGTCTCGCACTAACTGCACAATTCATTTCCAATTAAAGATATGTTCCAACTTACATCAATTTTCCACAACTCAATTCAGTGACATACAATGTCGTTACAGCGGAGCAGTTTCGTAACCTATAGTCATGTTGCGCAAAAAGTCGAAGAGTTAAAAAAGCTTCACAAGAAGCGACTACCTTGTACATTTTCTCCTCGTGGTATCGCCTGCAAATTTTATTTTATGTTTTAATAAATCTACGTTGTTTCAACTGAAAAACATGCTGCCATGTGATGTGGGCAAAGTGATTTGAGTTCTGAGACTGGATTATTGTCTTTTCCTCTGGCCAGGTCTCATTCCTCCCTAATTCTTACACAAAATCTCTTCTGCAACTATGACAGAGAAGGACACTGAAGAACATTGCCTGTCGCATTTACTCGCAAATCAGGGGTGCAAACCAACTAGCCCACGAAGGTGTTTTAGCTCCTCTACAAACTTTAAATCTGGATCACAACCTAACATTCTCTCAAAAACATCGGTTCAGTTTAAAAAAAAGGAAAGCTGAGATTTTTTCAACAGTTACTCACACGTTGACTAGCATAGTTAGATGATTGCTTTGAACTGCCTAACAAAGTCTGTGTGTTTCTATTTTTATGCGCTTAATAACATAAAAAAAGCACTGTTGTAGGAAACTCGTTCGCTGCATTAACACAGAATAAGTGCCGTATGAAATTTTTTAGCTACTTTGAAATTTGAGCTACGTATGTGATTGGCCGAGAGGATCATGACCTTTTTGACCACACTTCCGGCATCCCCTCTAACAGGGGTGGTGCCAGGGGTCAGGGAGGTAGCCCCCCTATGTTTTTCTCCCCTCTCTTTTCTTTAACAAACAAGCAGAACACTACGCATAAGTTCCCTGCCTTGCTGCCCCATGGAAGAAACTCACTTTTTGTTGGTGCCCCCCCCCTCCCTACGAAGAAAAGTCCATGCACTGTTCCTGACCCCACAGATGAGAATCGCAATGAATTGATTAAAGAATATAGTCGGTGTTGTTCTATTTTAGCCGGTATGACAGCACTGACGCGCTTCATAATTCCTGATGATGATGAAGATGATGAGTGGTAATTTATGGCACAAGGGCCAATTGATGGCCAAAGAGCGCCATTTCAGTAGGCTAGAGGTATGAACAATGATATGATCTGTGGCTGTAAAGAGGCCTTAAAATTCCTCGCGCTCACGCGTGTAAAAATAGAGAGATAAAATAATCATGGCAGTGGCATCAAATATGTGTAGTGAAAATGGATGGCAGAGTGTCTTGATAATAAAACCATGGCGGAGATGTCGTCACCGTGGCCACGACCACGGTACAGAGGTCATGCGACGGATCACCTCAAAATATGGGGTGAAAGCTGTGAACATCTTTTCAAAACATGAAAATTTATTGAAGTTTAAAAAGCGGATCCCTAACGTGGAGCATCCTAGGGTGTAGTGGGAGCTGCTGTTGGTAGGGCTGGAAAAAATGCTTTTTTCTTAGAGCATCTAACTCATTGCACTGGAAAAGGATGTGGATAAAGGCAAGCGGTTCTCCACATCTCTCACACAATGGTGGATTGCCGGTAGACAAAATATACGAATGTTCAGAGTGTGTATGTCCTGCTCCAAGCCTTGTTAGTGTTACTTCTGTGTGTCGTGATTTTGATACTGGCGGTTAATTACCTAGTTGCGGCTTAATAGCATTGATCTTATTGTGTGTTTGTCTATCCCACCTCCTCTGCCAATACCCCCGAAACATTCGTTTTAGAAAAGGTTTGAAGTCAAGAGCAGGTATTGGTATTAATGCATTGGAAGTGGTGTCGCGTGCGGAAGCAGCCAGCTTGTCCGCCAAACGTTTCCTTGTATCTTACGGTGCCCTGGCACCCTGCAGACAACGGCATGCTGTCTTGATATGCACAGCAAGCCCAAAGTGAAAACAGTGACACCAGCACGGCGTTTCTGTGTATTTTAGGAGTTTTCAATGCTTTAACCACACTTAGGGAATCTGTGTATAATACCGCCTTTTGTAATTTGATCGGTTTGATGTGTTTTACATCCGTTACTATTGGATAAGCTTCTACTGTGAAAATGCTTGCATCAGGATGAAGAAGGCCGGCCTCGGAAAAGAATTCGCTTGATATCACACAGAAGTATTGGACTTTGAGGCATTGGTAAAAAACTCTGGGCATGTGTATTTATGTTGTAGTTCTAAGAAGTGAGTATGTATGTGTGCAAGTGCACTGTGCGTGCTTTGTGGCTTCCAAAAAAGAGACATCACTTTCTATAGGCTGCCACTGCCACGGTGGCAGATATGCAGCAGGAGCCATAAAGCTGTGTTCGAGAAGAGGCACATCTGTTTCTTTGGCCAGGCCCCTTACACGGAGTGAGTAGGGTTGCCTCAACGAAATACGGTACTTAAACAAGCCAGAGAAAAGAAATCATTAATTGTGAAATGGGAGGGGTGTTGTTTGTTTGCCTTCACCTTCAGAAAGTACACAAAAGACAGGTAACATCTGTGTAGGTGGAGCAACCATTCATTAGAATCCACATATAGGCTCTCCACAGGGCTAGTTCGAAAAGCACCCGTAGAGAAGCTAATGCTTTGATGGTGGACAGGGTCGAGAATCTTTAAGGCTTATGATGTTGCAGACTGATAGATTATAGCACCGTAATCTAGACATGTGCCTACGAGACTTTTATTTAAATTCATCAGACATTTCCTGACACTACCTCTCGTAGTGCATGACAACACTTTCAATATACTTATTGCTTTGAGCACCTATCTTTTTAAATACTTGTTGTGTGGGACGAAGGTTAGTTTAGTGTCTAATATTAGTCCAAGAAACTTGTGCTCGGTCTTCACTGACAGAGGTTGACCATGCAGGTCAATGTCGGGGTCAGGATGGAGGCCCCTCTTTCGGCTGAACAAGATGCAAATGCTCTTTTGCATGTTGAGTATAAAACCATTCCGATCTACCCATTCAATACCTTGGTCAACCCTAGTGGAACCTGGTGTTGGCACATTCAGATGTTGCACGATTTGAAACCAATCTGTACATCATCGACATATATGCAGTAAAATATATTATGTCGGAGAGACAGGTGCAAGGAATTCATTTTAACTATGAAAAGTGTGCAGCTCAATACACCTCCTTGTGACACTCCTGTTTCTTGGACAAATATTCAAGATGGGATTGTGCCAACTCGGAATTTCCAGTCGGACATGTAGCTTTAGATGATTTACAGCATTGTACCCTGTACACCTAAATGTGACTGGTCGGCAATGTGCCAAAGCGCCATGCAGTGTCATATGCTTTTTCCACATCGAGGAGCACGGAAAGAAAAAATTGCTTATGAACAAAAGCGTAGCAAATTTGCGCCTCGATACAGACAGGGTGGTCAATGGTGGACCGAGCCACTCGAAACACACACTGGTATGGGCCAAGTAGGCCATTTGTGTCAAGGTACTGCATCAGGTGCTTGTTTATAATTTTCTCAAAGACTTTGCAAAGACAGCTGGTTAACGCTACAGCCTGTAGCTGAAAACTGTGGATGGGTCCTTGTCTTGTTTTAGAATCGGGATAACGATAGCTTTCTTCCAGGCGTAGGGTAGCTCACTGGAAGACCATAGCCATTATACAGGAAGAGAAGAGCTTTCTGGGTTTCAAGTGGACAGGTGTTTTAACATTTCATATGCCACACAGTCCGGGCCTGGAGTAGGTTTATTGCAACAGGTAAGTGAGGCTTGTAGTTCAGCCAAACAGAAAGGTTCATTGTACTCCTCATGTTTTGTGGGTTTGCGCTCTAATCGCTGTTTATATATTCTGCTTTTGTATCGTCGGAACTGTTCACTATGCTAGTGTGATGAACTTTAGACCTGTGCGAAGTGCGCTCCGAGAGTGTTAGCCTAGTCTTCCAAACTATCCTTTTGTGTGTTCACTAGAGGAAGTGAATATGCTTGTCATTCTGCCAACTTACCAACCATGTTCCAGACACTTGCCTCATCTGTGTATGAATTTATGCCTGATAAGAATTTATGCCAACTTTCTCTTCTCGCCTGTCGGCAAGTTCTTCTTCAATGCGGACATAATGTTCTTAAAGTTTATAAGATTGACGGCTGTAGGCAAGTGTCTAAGCAACTTCCGTGTCTTATTTTGTTCTTTCCGCGCATTATGGCACACAATATTTCACAATGGGACTCGTCGTTTGCCTGACGGTCCACATGTTTGTGGTATACATTTCGTTGCAGCATCAATCAAAAGCTGTCAGGTAGCTTACAGCAGGTTCTATGCTTAACACCCCCACGTCAGTCCAAGTTAGAAGGGTGATTTTTTGAATCTGTTCCCATTCGGCTTTATTGGTGAGCAATTTGGCAACCTGTGGAGGATATATATGATATGGGTGTGCTGAAAACTATAGGAAAATGGTTACAACCGTATGGATTACTGATGACTTCCCACTTAAATAGAGGTACGAGTGATGGAGATGTTATGCTGAGGTCTATTGACAAGTCGGTATTGTTAACAATTGTAATATGTTGGCTTTTTTCGATTAAGGAAGCACACGCCCGAAGAAAATGAAACTGTTCAATCAGGTGACCTCACGCATCGCAGTGAGGGTCGCTTTGTAAGCTATTATGTGCAATAAAGTCCTCAAAACACAACATAGGGTTCTGGGAGTTCATCTATAAACGACTGGCATTCCCGTTTATTGAGTTGGTGGTGCAGGGGTATGTAATGATTGATATGTGGGGTTTAACGTCCCAAAACCACCATATGATTATGAGAGACGCCATAGTGGAGGGCTCCGGAAATTTCGACCACCTGGGGTTCTTTAACGTACACCCAAATCTGAGCACACGGGCTACAACATGCAGGGGTATGTAAATAGAGCAAATTGTGCCCAGTTTGTTGAAGAGGACACCTCGGACAGCCACCGCGTCAAGGGGTGTCTGAAGCGGTAATTGTGCACATGCTGTTTCTTGATCAACTACGATGGCAACAACGCCAGATGATATGCCAGCATCATCGGGATCTTCTCGAAAAATAGTGTTATTACGCAGGAAGTTTGTGTGCTTGGATTTTAAGTGTGTTTATTGCTTACGCAGCAGTTTTGGTGTATGTTTGTGTAAAAGTCCTTGGATATGTTAAAGGGTCCTCAGCAGGCCTCTGAAGTTCCACTGTATTATATGTGCCATACGAAAGATGTGTGGTGCTGTGTGTACAAAAGTGTTACGTCAGGTTACAAGGCCTTTTAGGAGCCTTGCATTTCGACGTTTTTCTTTCTGGGTGCGCTCCAAAAAGTTGCGCCTATCCTTCGGCGTCTGAGGCGCCAAAGGAGTGGGACTTGTACCTATCAATTTCTGCAAGGTGGCAGATGGTGCCTGATGAGCAGGCACATTCACAGAAGTTTCGGACCTAACTGTAGGTCCAGCAGACTCTGAAGCAGGTTCAGCAGACTCTGAGGTCTGCTGCACCTGCTTGGCAGGAGGCGGAGCAGCACAGACTACACCAGCCTTGGATACAGATGACGCGACCGCGGTCACACTTCGTATGACACTTGCTGACGCGGAAAGATGTGGCGCGGCGCCCTGGTGCGTCGCATCTGCAAAAGAAGGAGAATGCTTATTATGGAGGGAGAAGCACTGGCACGCTTCTTGAAAAGACAGATTGAATTCAACTTTAAGTTGAAGAATTTGTTTTGTCTTTTTACGGGATGGGCACGATCCTGAGTAGGTGGGATGGTCTGTTGCGCAATTCGCACAGTGGGCTGCACCGTACAATTGCCCAATGGGTGTTCATTAGAGCTATAGTTTGCCTGTGTCTGTGTTCAGCTGGACAACGAACTGCCCGTACGTAGATCTTCGTATACCACATCAACAGGCTTCTTGGAATTGGATGTTTAGACAACTTGCGTAGTGGTACGTATTGCTGTGGCGATTCTTTCTTCGATCAGTTGGGGAAAATATAGAGCTAGAAGACGTTTCTAGCTCTCCTCAAGAAGCCCCCAATGTGTGCATCACCTTCGAATGCTTCCAACGCTGGTGTACCATCGTAGATGTACGTGATAAAGAGGGTGACCACTACCATATGTTTCCACGTCTGCACACCAGGTGGCGGATGTTGAAAGGTATTGAGAAGCGATAGATAAGTCGAGACAGCCACTGTACCCTGAGCCACGGAGATATGTCGGTGACCCTTCGTTAAGAATATGAAGGCCATTGTTGCTTGTAAAGTCTAGGAGTTGTCTTCCCGATGAGATGGAGTGCACAGATTTTAAGACGGGTGGAGTGCGCAAAACATTAAATGGGGGGAGCGAGTTTTGAAGTGCGCGCCATGAACCAAGTTCGAAGTCGGCAAGAAGAAGCTGGCACGGATGTTAGTGAATAACAAGAAACGACTGAAGCACCAACTCGACGCAGACGCAGCTTTATTCGAAGCACGTGCGAGACCGGGAAAAAGAAGAAGAGTTGGAGCGGTGGCCAGAGGAAGGCGAGTGACGCATGAGAGCGGTCGGCCTTCCGACCCGAGCTTAGGCTGCTACCTCCATCGTCCGGCGACCTGAAAAACTTTAGGACTACCAGCCTGCGCAGATGTTCCTGTGCCCGTAGACAGATCTGAGCTGTCGATCTTCGGGCTCGAGCTCAGGCGAAGGCGGACTCTACCTAGAGGCTAATGCGTGAAATGCAGCGCCAGCTGGTGCAGTGTCCGCCAGCAGCCAAGGAAGGCTGCTTCTCTTACGACTCGTGTGGCTGCCCAACAACGATGCCAACTACGACAATAGCATCGACGCCAAGTTTCGCGCCTAGGCTTCTACACAACGATGTGGGTGAGAGGCCACTCCTTTGACGCACCGCGACACAATCTGTGTAGAAACTGAGTACTCAGGACATGTGTTTAGCGATACACCTGCTGTATTTCTATATAACTTTATCCGAGAGATAGGTCTTGTTATATATCGGGGTAAAGTGCTTTCGAGTATTGTTATTAAATGCTTGCCTAAAATAGACTCATCTTTCGGGAAGTGTCCTGAGTTGGCTTCCCGGACTGCCTAAGTCGAACCGGCACGTTTTGCGAAACAATAACCACAATGTTACACCCGATTGCTTATGACACTACTGCCCCAAAGATGGTGATTTGCACTCAAGCCACCTACGATGATGTGAGGTCCTTGACTCGAGTCGATGACAAGCTTCAGATGTCCAGCGTCAGGCGAGAAGAAGGCGAGACTGGCAGTAGGCCTCCCTGTCAGCTCAACTCATCTCAGAATAATCTCTTGATGTTCGGGGTTGTTCCTATCTATGGCAGACTTTCACAAGGGGCGTCTCGTATAGTAAAGCTGATATGTTTCCAACAGCTGAGCATGCGTCTCAAATTTAGAACAGCCAATCATAGAGAAAGACTTAGTGTTTTTTATTTTTTTATTTATGAGAGAGCCAGATCGTCATTAAGTAGAAGTGAGAAAAATACCTTGGTTGCTTACAATCCGGTTGAGCCTGCTTTAGCAATTGTTTGTCAGTGACTCAATCTCGTCAAAGTATCGTAAATCTGCATGGGAATAACCCAGCCGGTACTGAAGAGAAGGGTTTTCAGTTAGCACTTATGTGACATGAGACATTTGTATTCGGCCCATTATTTCGGGCCGCTGTCTCGCCTGTAAGTTGATACCTCTCGTACAGAAACAAGAACTCTACATTTATAAGCACATGGACGATTTAGTGATGTTTTGCGGAAATATTACAATGACTGCAATAGTCGCAATAATTTGCAACCACATACCAGCTGAGGTCGGTAAGGCGTCGGGCTGCTAAGCTTGAGGACGTGGGAAACCTGGGTTCTATTACTGGCCTCGGCGGTCGCATGCATATCGACGGGGGCGATATGCAAGAATATGATGCATGGGCTTAAATTTGGGTGCATGTGAAACAACACCGGATGGTTGAAAGTAATCCCAAATGAGTGTGCTTCACTTTGGACACGTCAAAGATTGTAAATATATATTATTCATCTATTAAATATATCTTGAGTGCTGTCCCTTTCAGAATGACCATTGTCGCAGATTTTCGGTAGGCCGTGGTCGTTTGACAGAGTCCAGCATAAAAAACATTCACGTGGAAACGCGAAGCTGCAGGTAAATATGTCCGTTCACAAACGTGTGCAGGGTTGTCCTTGAGCGTTGACGAAAGTTTATTGCAGCACCCACCATCCCTCTGTGATGACTAGAGGAAAAGTCAACCCCTCGCTATGCCCCCCCCATCCCTGCTTGTGTGCATGCCTATTCGGGGCGAGATCGAGCTATAGGTGGCCGCACCGTTCCAGTGAAAGTGTGGATAGGTGGTTGGCGGCACGTAAACAAATACACACAGTGGCACCGTGCTGGCGCTTAGTTGTGTGCTGCCTGAGACAAATGTCGGCGAATAAAATGCCTTGAATACGGTTTACTGTTATTATCTACGCTCTTCTCTACAGAGATGCTCACCCTGGGTGGCTCTCTTCCCGCTTTCGCACTAAATCCCACCTTCGCTGTGTTGTTTGTAGAGGTGTGCGCCCAGACGTCGGTGCGCCGCCACTGACGCTAACTTGTCGGCTCACCGTTGCCGCATTGTTTTTTCGGGGCGCGCCTTTAATCCAAGATTAAAGTTTTTTTTAGTAAACCTGGCTTTATTTGGCACTTTATTCTATCACCGGTAAATTGACGGTCCTTTCATTAACCTGCCCTCTTGAAAACGCATTGCAATCGATCCACCTGCCACGGTTACAGTTAATACCTTGATTAGAAAAACTTGTTCACTACTCAAAATAATGTAGGAGGGCAGTGCTGGACTCAAAATAAACGTAATTCTAAGCTACTTTCCTGCTTATTGTAGTTAAGCGAACACAGGTTGTAGTTAAGCGAACACAGCGCCAACGGCAGTGTTTGGGGAGGACTATATAACAAGAAATTCTGGCTGACGGTCGAGTCTGCATACTCCCTTTTGCACAATAAGTATGTGGAAAGTCGGTATTTGAATAATAATCAATACGACTGTGAAAATTAGTGAAGAAACATTTACAGTTCAAAGGGGAAGATGAGCGCTAGTTAATGTGGAAGCACTTCTATATCTGCTTCATTGTTCTTGCCTAACAATGTGCAGGTAAGTGTCACAACTACAAAACCTTGCTTGCAAATGCGTAGCAAGACTACGTACAAACAGATTAATGACAATATGCACGCATGCATTCGTACTCAGAGTGGTATATATAAGTATAACTGACCCAGTCAGCACCCATTTTTCTCGACGTACGATTAGAAGGCAAGCTGAGCGTGCTCATAATATAATTCTCGATGGGTTTTGCCGATAAACCAGAACCAAGGCAGTGCGTGTTGAATGGCCCTTATTCAGCCTGGCTGCGAGCCGCGAGGCTGTACCACGTGCAGCGAAGGTCATAAAAGGCAGTGCACACCCTGTAAGTTGACAGTTCGAGCTAGAAAACTTGGCAAGCCAAAACAACTGCAAAAAAATGACATATGAGATTACTAGTTGAGAATTGGTAAACGTTTCGTAAATGTTTTGTTTTTGAGCACGCATACTAAAAATGCGAGAAGAAACTTGGGTGAGGGTGTGCTTATCTCAAGTCATGTACAATACATTATTAACTTCCAGGAAAAATTCGAGCACCCGTTTAGCATTCGTCAAATAGAGATTACCGTGGCTGTGATCGAACACCCATCAGAACACTGTGCCACCGCAGTACGTATGTTGAATTTATGTTTATTGCTTCTACAAATGTGCAGCATTCCTTTTAGATGCGGAAGCATCTTATACTCGCGCCTTATAGTGCGCCGTCCGCGCCGTCCGCACCGCTTCTCGAACATTCGACAGCTGACGCGCGCGCATGCGCCGTCGCGCCGTCGCCCACCATCTGTGCCGCGCGCGCTTCTCCTTCGAGAACATTCGACAGCTGACAGCGCATGCGCCGTCGCGCCGTCGCCATCTGTGCCACGCGCGCGCTTCTCCTTCGAGAACATTCGACAGCTGACAGCGCATGCGCCGTCGCGCTGTATATATACTCAAGGTCGGCGCTCGCCCGCTCAGTTGCCGCTCGTCGGTTGGTTTGTACGGCGCGTCGACGTCCAAGGTCGCGGTGAAATGAATTCCAACGAATCCACAAACACAATGATCGACGTCCCTTCGACCAGCGCCGCCCTTTCGCATACGTGTGTACGTGTTCACTCATTTAACACCCCCTCCTACAACCACGTTAACCAATTTAGCCATCGACCCAAGTAAGTCGCAATTTAACACCCCATTTCACAACCACGTTAACCAATTTAGCCATCGACCCAAATAAGTCGCACTTTAACACCCCGTTAACCAATTACATGCTCCGCATCCTCCTCAGTGTTCCCCCGAGGGAAGCTGCGGGCAATTTTTTTTGGTACCATGTTTACGTATGTTTCTCAAGATTCATAGCGATATCCTGCTGGTATATCATTTGAAAGAATGACGAACCCAGCCTTGAAGGAAGCGCGTACACAACAGGATTCAACACGCAAGCTTGGACGTTAGTAATTTTAACAAAGCAACACGGTTCGAAAGAAAATGAAGACGAAAGGAAATAAAGCGCTACCATGATTCACCTAGTACAGATGAAAACACTGTACATGAGACAATCACATAATTAATAACCAACACATGCCGATGCACCGTAAAACCATAAAGATTTAACGGGCAGCATGGTACATTTTAAATGTAGTGGGGAAGAGGGAGAGAGACAGTATCTAGTTGGAGCACCTGAAAGACGACGAAGAGCTGAGCTCGTGACAGTGACTGACGCCTCTTGAACCAGGCAGTTGGTTTTATTCAATAAACCCCCTTATAATTTGGTGGAGGCCGGTGCTGGGTAGTCTTAGAAGCTGGAACTACGAAGCCGCACCTTACCTGCAGTGCCAGCAATGCCGGAAGAACCCTAAACCCAAGGTACCTCGCAAGTTCCCGCCTCTACATGTCCCGGCGTGTGGCCACTGTGTCACCCACCGATCTTCAGCGGCACTGACGGCCAAGACGTTGAGGAGTGGCTGGCTACTTACCACAAGGTGAGCACAGTGAACAAGTGGGACGATGCGGCTAAGCTAACCTATGTGAGCTTTTACTTGTCCGGCGTCGCTAGTCTCTGGTTGCGGAATCAAGAAGCCGACATTGCCAGCTGGGATTCATTCAAGGCCTCCTTTTCGCAAGTCTTCGACCGCCCTGCTGTGCGAAAACTCCGCGCAGAACAACGACTTCGCGAGCGCGATCAACAACCAGGAGAGACATTTACCAGCTACATTGAAGACGTAGTTGACTTGTGCAAGCGGATAAACCTAGCGATGCTCGAAGCCGACAAAATCAAACAAATCCTCAAGGGCATATGCGATGACGCATTTCAAATGTTGTTAGCCAAGGACCCACAAACCATTGCCGAACTCGTCAGCTTGTGCCAGAGTTTTGACTAATTGCGCAAGCAACGCGCCCAAACACAGCGCTCTCTGGAACAACGTGATTCGACCGCGGCCTTGACTCTCGGAGATTAGAACGACATGTTGGCTCGCATAAAGCAGTTCGTGCGTGATGAGGTCGCTCGGCAGCTCTCCATTTTATCGAGCGCGCCCGAGCCAGCACAAACGCATCCTTTGGCCCCAGATCATCTGGCCCCAGCCATAAGGCACGTCATACAAGTTGAGGTAGCGGACGCTTTGCCTTTTGCTCGTTCACCACCTCTGGAGGCTGCACCCTTGACGTATGCGCAAGTCGTTGCAGCCAGAGCACCTCGACAGCCCACTTATGCTACCTCACCGATCCCTGTTCGGCCATCACCAGTTCCGTTCAGCCGGCCGATTGCAGCGTTTCAGAATCCGTGGCGCACCGCAGACAACCGCCCGATTTGCTATTCTTGCGGTTACGCAGGACAAGTGGCTCGATTGTGCCACCGCCGCCCTCTCGTTCAGAACGACACCCTGCAAAGATCGTCGCACGACTGTCGGCGCTTTAACAACACGGCACGTCAAGAAGGATCCTCTTCACCCGACCGTACTCCCTCAGTCAGTCACCAATCTCCATCTCCCCGACGTCGCTCCCTGTCACCTATGCGCCGTCGACGCTGCCCTTCAGAGGCGGAAAACTAGATGCCGCAGTTCCGGAGGCACGAACTGCGTCGTCGTCGAAAGAATCAAGTCCTCGAATTTCTCCGACAATCTTCATCGACGTTTTTGTGGATGGTTACCGTACCCTTGCGCTTGTGGACACTGGTGCTGCCGTTTCAGTAATTTATTTAAAACTTTGCCGCCTGCTTCGGAAGGTTACCACGACGCCAAGGGGGTTGTCCCTCCGTACTGCCAGTGCTCACCATATTCGACCATCAGCTGCCTGTACCGCCCGCGTTTTCATCCAAGTTGTTTTGTATACCGTTAAATTTCTTGTGCTACAGGCGTGTTCTCATGATGTGATCCTCGGCTCGGATTTTCTGTCTCGTAATCATGCGGTTATCGACTGTGCTCGTGCTGAAGTGGCCTTCTCTGCGTTGTGTGCCTCGTCTTCGGAATTTCCGTTGAACAAGCTGTTTGTCGCTGACGACATCGACATACCGCCGACTAGCGCAGCCTTTGTTCCCGTATCTTGTGCCGATGTGTCTAAACCTGCAGTGATGTTTACGCCTTCCCAAACATTCCAAAGTCGCAAGAGCCTCGCATTGCCATTTGCAGTTCTAGATATTTTGGCGGGCGCTACCAATTTGTTTGTCACAAATTCCTTGCCGTCTCCCACAACCTTGCGTCGCGGAGAATGTATTGGAACATTCCAAGACTTAGACATTTCCTCCATCTTCGACCTTGACGGTGAAAGTGATTTGCAGCTTAATGCATTGACGCCATCTGCCCATTCAATTGTCCACGAAAATAATAATTTGTTTGGCCCCTCAATTGCTGGTCAACTTGAAGAACCACACAGCGAAAAGCTTCTAGAACTTCTTCACCAGTTTCGCAGCGTTCGATTGCCAGCAGACGTCCTTAGGCCGAACGCACACCGTTGTGCATCACATTAACACCGGCTCCCAAGCGCCTCTGCGACAGCGTCCCTACCGTGTATCTCCTGTGGAGCGTCGTGTAATCACCGAGCAAGTGGCCGACATGCTTCAACGTGGCATCAATCGGCCGTCCAGCAGTCCCTGGTCTTCACTTGTGGTACTTGTGAGGAAAAAAGACGACTCAATTTGCTTTTGCGTCGATTACCACCATTTAAACAAAGTCACGATTAAAGACGTATACCCTTTGCCGCGCATCGATGATGCCCTGGACTGCTTTCAAGGCGCTGAATTCTCATCACTCGACCTACGATCCGGTTATTGGCCGGTCCCCATGGCACCATCAGATCGTCCAAAAACTGCTTTTGTGACGCCCGATGGGCTATACGAATTTAATGTAATGCCCTTCGGGCTTTGTAATGCGCCAGCCACATTCAAAAGGATGATGGATAGCGTCTTGCGTGGGCTAAAATGGAAGATATGCCTATGCTACTTGGATGATGTCGTTGTTTCCTCCCTTGATTTCGACAGCCATCTCCAACGTCTCAGCGAAATCATGAGCTGCTTCACGAGCGCAGGCCTTGAACTAAACATCAAGAAGTGCCACTTTGGAGCTCAGAAGAAGCTCACAATGCTTGGTTACATTGTCTCAAAACAGGGCGTCCCCTCAGACCCAGAGAAGCTTCGTGCTGTCGCTGAGTTCCCGAAGCCTACGACTGTGAAAGCGCTTCGCAGCTTTGTCGGACTATTCTCGTACTTTCGCCGCTTTATGAAGAACTTTGCTTCGATAATCGCACCACTGACACAGCTGATCTCTGGCAATGGACACCTCTCTGATTGGTCACCAGCATGCGATGATGCTTTTGCAACATTACGCCATATCCTTACTTCACCACCTATTTTACGCCACTTCGACCCTACTGCTCCAACCGAGGTGCACACGGATGCCAGTGGCATAGGACTTGGCGCTGTCTTTGCTCAACACAAACCTGGCTTCTCGGAGTAGGTAGTTGCGTATGCCAGTCGCACCCTAACCAAGGCAGAGCACAAATACTAGGTTTTCGAAAAGGAATGTTTGGCCATTGTTTGGGCGTGATAAAAATTTCGTCTTTACTTATATGGACGCCCATTCGATGGGCGTTCATATAAGATCAACATTCACTCTGTTGGCTCGCTTCATTGAAGGATCGTTCGGGCCGGCTTGGACGTTGGGCGCTACGTTTACAGGAATTTGATATTCACGTCATTTACCGCTCAGGCCGCAAGCACACCGACGCAGATGCTCTTTCTCGTTCGCCCCTTCCTTCAGCCGTTGCACCTGTTTCCTTCGCCGAAGCTACCATCGGCAGCATCGATACCGCTGACATGCCTTCGGAATAACGCGAGGACCCTTGGATAGCCTCGCTCATCGACGTTCTCTCCTCGTCTTCAGTGACACCATGCAAGCGTCTACCTCGTGCACTGCGTCGGCAAATTCCCCATTATGCAATACGGGATGCAGATGCCATGTTGTACCGTCGCAACTATCAGCCGGATGGTAAGAAATGGCTTCTTGTTATACCTCGCCATTTGTGCTCCAACATGTGCGCGTACTTCCACGCAGACCCTCAAAACGCGCACGCCGGAGTTTTGAAAACATACGACCGGCTTCGTCAGCGATTTTTGATGATTAGTGGATTTTTTGGCGTAACGGCCAGATGTGGCCAAAGAGCGGCAGAGCGATGATAATGAACTGTGCGATGTGCAGTGTAGATAAAACAGATGTGACGTGGCTGTAAATGGGCCTAAAAACAGTCGCTGTAGGTGCGTAAAAATATATATATATATAGTAAAATCATGGCAATGACAAATGATGTGTGCTATGGAGACATAAAATGGTTTAAAAGTGATATGTATGTGAAATAAAAACTTGGCATGGAGCACCAGTGCCTCGTCAGAGCCCTTAAAACAAGAGCATTGAGGCCTGGGCTCATTGAAAGCTGCTATCACAGCAGCAGCCTCTGAGCAGAGGATGCGCTATGAACCTGTTGGGCTAAAAACATTCAATACTACATCCTTTAAAAAGCTTAAAACTGATTTTGCATCAAAAAGCGGCTCTTCACCGAGAAACATAATCGGATGTAAAGGAAGATTATAGCGGTATGCTAAAGCAAAATATTTTTTTCTCTCACTTTCAGCTTCCGGACACTCCAGGAGGACGTGGAGGACGGTTAGCCTCTCACCACATCTACCACAAGCAGGAGGTTCATCGGCAGTCAGCAGAAAGCTATGGGTACCATAAGTGTGTCCTATTCTGAGGCGACAAAATAGGACATCAGTTCGTCGTGTTCTTGTAGTGGAGGGCCAGTAACCCAACCGCGGCTTAATCAAGTGAAGCTTATTATTTATTTCTGTGCCCCACAAGCGTTGCCAGTGGTTTCGCAGTTTCTTACGTAAGAAGGGTTTTAGATCTGTTGTAGGGACAGTAGCGGTGGGGTTAATAGTGCGCAATATAATTGACGTGGCCATTTGGTCATTTAACACATTGCCCTCGATGCTTCTGGCCAGAAACCCCGCAAATAGTAACATGCTGGTTGGACATATACGCTGTACACAGAACGGAATACAGCTCGATTATTACCGGATTTCTGATTCTGAAAAGGGATCTTAATGTATTTACAATGCTTAAAGAGTCTGTGAATATAATTGATTTTGGTATGTTTGATTTCCGTATATGCTTCACAGCCGACAATAGTGCATATCCCTCAGCCGTAAATATACTTGTTTCCGGGTGCAGCACACCGGATTCCGAGAAGGATGGTCTGGCGCTGCATAAGCCACCCCTGCATGCGACTTAGAAGCGTCAGTATAAAACTCTACGCATGAGTAGTTGGACTGGAGTTGTCGGAAATGCATTTTAATATGTGCTTCTGGTGCATGTTTAGTGATCTCGGCAAAGGAAGTGTCACAATGTATGAGCTGCCACTGCCACGGCGGTAAATGTTTTGTTGTGGGCATAGGACAAAGTTCTAGCAGCGGAACACCCATTTCCTCACTTAAGCTTCTCACACGTAAAGAGAACGGCTTTCTCGTTGCGGGTTGATTATAGTAGAGGGTGGCAGCGGTCATATCGTTTATAGCTGAATAAGAAGGATGCTTCATGTTTGCGCGTACCTTTATAAAATAACTGAAACTGCTATAGAATCGCTGTAGGTGAAGTGACCACAGATTCGACTCTACATAGAGACTCTGGATCGGACTTGTCCTGAAAGCACCGGTTGCTAGTCGGATACCCAGATGGTGAACTGGTCTAGGATTTTCAAAGCATTTGGCGTTGCGGAATGATAAATTATAGAGGCATAATGAAGGCGTGACCAAACAAGGCTTTTCTACAAGTTCAAGAGACACTTCCGATCACTACCCCATGTTGTACGTGATAGGAGCTTTAGGAGGTTCATCGCTTTCAGACATTTCATTTTTACATGCTTAATATGGGGAATAAACGTGAGCTTAGAATCTAAAGTGGTTCCTAGGAATTTATGCTCGCTGTTCACAGAGAGTTGGTCTCCCTTGATCGCAATATTTGGTAGTGGCATTACCCCTCATTTGTTGGAGAAGAGTACGCAAGTACTTTTCTGGGTGTTTATTTTAAAACCATTCTCATCCGCCCATTTAGAGAATATATTCATTCCAAGCTGCACTTGTCGTTCGCAGATAGACATATTGCATGATTTGAAACTCATCTGCACATCATCAACATACACAAAATAAAACACCGCGCTTGGAATGACTGACTGCAGGGAGCTCATTTATACAAGAAATAGTGTGCAACTAAGCACGCCCCCTTGCGGAACACCAGTCTCTTGGGTAAATGATCTAGAGAGAGCATTTTCCACTTTTACGCGAAAGGTTCGGTTAGACAGGTAACTTTTAATTGTGTTTAGCATGTTCCCATGGATGCCCATGGCGGCAAGATCGCGTAGAATCCCGAATCGCCATGTGGTACCGTACGCTTTCTCCAGGTCTAAGAATACCGAAAGTAGAAACTGCCTATGAATAAATGCATCTCTGATGTATGTCTCTATGCGAACAAGGTGGTCTATTGTCGACCTCCCCTCTCTATTCAAAGTTTTCGTCTAGTTAGTCCGCCTGCTCCTCCAGGCTCTCCCCTCGGCTACTTACCAAAGGTAGGGGGTGTGACTCCCGACACATTAACTTGTTTACCCTATTCCAAACCTTCGTTTCGTCAGTGTAAGAATTTATACCGGAGATGTACCTATTCCAACTTTCTTTCTTTGCAAGACGACGCATTCTTCTTGCTTGGGACTTAACCTGTTTGAAATTGTTGAGGTTTTCAGCCGTTGGGTAATTTCGGAGTAGTCTCCAAGCTTTATTTTGTCTATTGCGCGCTTTCCGACAATCGTCGTTCCACCATGGGATGCGACGTTTATTGGTCATTCCGTTGGTTTGCTTTATACATTTCACTGCAGCGTCAATAATTAAACCTGTTAAGTATGCTACAGCATCGTCTATATTAAAATCAGCAATCTCATCTCCGTCTAAAAATGTAATTTCTCGAAACAGTTCCCAGTTGGCTGAGTTGGTGTTCCAGCGAGGAAAGTCAGGCGAGCATGTATCTTCTTTTGTTAACTTTAACATAATCGGGCAAGTGGTCACTTCCAAAAAGGTTCTTGAGAACGAACCACTCTAGATATGGAATTATAGCACTCAAAACAATACTCAGGTCTATAGAAGAGTATGTGTTGTGTGTAGTGCTATAAAACGTTGGTTCTTTTTTGTTTAGTAGACATGCACCTGACGAAAACAGAAAGTGCTCTATTAGGCGTCCTCGTGCATCCAAACGGGAGTCGCCCCATAGGAAATTATGTGCATTTAGATCACCAACGACTATATAAGGCCGAGGAAGTTTATCAATGAAGCTTTGAAATTGTGTCTTCGAAAGTTGATAGCTCGGAGTAATGTAAATAGAAATAATTGTTAGTAGCTTTCCGAACAGCACTGCTCGGACAGCAACTGCCTCAAGAGAAATTCGGAGGTTTAATTGCTTACAGGCAACACCATTATCAACTATTATAGCGACACCACCCGACGAGGCGGCCGCGTCATCATGGTCTTTGCGGAAGATGGCTTAATGCTTTAGAAAGTTTGTTTGTGTGGAGTTGAGATGGGTTTCCTGAACACACAGCACCTTTGGAGTATGTTTATTAAGAAGTTCTCTAATATCATCGAGGTTATGGAGAAGTCCTCTCACATTCCACTGTAAGATCTCTGTGTCCATTTTAGGTGTGTTTTGTGCTGTGTGCTCAAGGATAGAAAGTTAGCTCACGGACTTTTTCCAGGGGTCATGACACGAGATTTTACTTTTTTGGATCGGTCGACGGAGTCGCGTCGATCTTTAGGCGCTGGCTGCGCCCTCACGCTCGGTGTTATGTCCATTGTCTCTCGCGAGGCGCTGGACACGCGCTCTTGCGAGCGCTGCGGTTGTTTTGAGGGCCTCGCCTCAAAAGACAAGACCTTCGCGGCCCCCAGCCCGGAGGTTGGTGGGTCTTTCTTGGATGGCGGAGCAGCACTGGCTGCAACCGCCGAGGGGGCGGATGGCGTCACCGCTGGCTCACTACGCTTGTGCCAGACAGCCGCCGGATGGATGGATGGATGGATGCTATGAGCGTCCCCTTTATAACGGGGTGGTGACAAGTATGCCACCAGGCTCGACAAAAAAAAACCTTTTTTCTTTTTTGATGTTGGCCTAATGCCTCTACTTCGATAAATTCTATCTTAATGGAAAAAAAGGTAAATTTTCAGCTTAAGTTCTCTGCCATTTACGGCACACTGTCCATATTTTATTTTTCCAATATTTATTTTTGTCCTTTCTCTCTAATTTTCTGCCACCAATACTCTAACCGTCTCTTACTTATTTCAATCGCGGGTGTGTTCAGCTTTCCATTGTTGTCCCTAAAACCCAAGGCTTCCTGTAGGCTCGTGCCCAAACGTACACCTGGGTGGATATCTCCACATTCAATCAGAACATGCTCCGCCGTTTCCTTATCTTTCCCGCAGCATGTGCATTGTTCTTCTTCTTTACTGAATCTTGCTTTATAACTACGCGTTCTAAGGCAACCCGATCTCGCTTCAAACAGTAAAGCGCTTCCCCTTGAATTATCGTAAAATGCCTCCCTCCTTATTTCATTTTTGCCCTTTCGGTAGTTACTCAAAGCCGGTTTTTTCTCCATAGCTGCCATCCAGTAAATCCTCTCCGCCTCCCTGACTTTTCCCTTAACGCTCTTTGTTGACATATGGCTTACAATACCAGCCGTATATTTACTAGTGAGTCTTCTAGTTCTTTTTCTCCACTGTGTGTCCACGCTCTTCCTATACAAATAACGGAACACCTTCTCTGCCCATCTACTCTCCTTCATATTTCTTAGCCTTTCTTCGAACCTTATTTTGCTCTGCGCTTCCCTCGCCTCAAAACCTGCCCACCCCATATCGCCCTTTACAGCCTCGTTTGTCGTCTTCCCGTGAGCACCCAACGCGAGGCGTCCCACAGTCCTTTGATTTACATCCATTCCCGATTGCACCTCTGCCCTCATGCACACCACTGAGTTCCCAAAAGTAAGCCCTGGAACCATTACACCCTTCCACAGACCTCGAAGCACCTCATACCTATTGTATCCCCACAACGCTCTGTGCTTCATTATTGCCGCATTCCTCTTTCCTTTTGCTGCCGAGGCTTTTTCCTGTACCTCCATGTATCTATCACTCTCATTTACCCATACTCCAAGGTACTTGTATTCGCTTACCCTCGGTATTTCTTGGCCTTGTATGGACACCGTCTGATCACAGGGATCATTGAATACCATCAATCCACACTTCGTTACACTGAAGTGTGGATGCCGAACCGCTGGCATTTGAAACATCGGAGAGGGTTTGGTATATATGGCCGGAAGCCGTCGTGGCGCTGCCCCCTGACGCGCCACTTCGGCAAAGCTGGTTTCTGGTAGGTAGGACACCTGCCTTCGTGCCTCCTTAAAGGAACTGTTTTGTTTTACTTTGAACATGACAATTTTCTTTTCTTTTTTCAATCATGGGCATCACTGTGAGTATGCGGCATGCTCCCCATTACAGCTCGCACAGTGAAGAGAGTTTGCACAGGCTTAAGATGTGTGTTCGTCAGCACTGCATTTGGCGCAAGTTAGGTGGCCTCGGCAGTTCTATGAACTGTGGCCGAACCGCTGGCATTTGAAACATCGGAGAGGGTTTGGTATATATGGCCTCACTTGAAGCCTGATATACCCAGCCTCAACAGAGTCGGGCAGTACACTTGAATTGAAGGTGAGTATCAGGTGCTTAGTCTGGCCATCACTGCCATCACGCCTCATCCTACTTCTTTTTACGTTGATGACATTCTGTTCGCTGAAACCCTCCAGGAGTTCAGCCTCCGTCAGCCCTAACAGATCATCACCTGAAACAACGCCATGGGTGGTGTTCAAGGTTCGGTGTGGGGTTACTATTATTTTGGTATCTCCAAATTTCACTAGATTAGGCAGTCTCTCATATTGTTTCTGGTCGCAGAGCTCCAACAGGAGGTCACCACTTGCCATTCTCAATGCTTTATATCCTGGGCCAAATATTTCCGTCAAAGACTTTGATACTAGAAAAGGTGAAAGTGTTCGCACTGATTTGCCGGGTGTGTCAGCGTGGACAACATAAAATCGGGGAAAAATTACTTTCTGGTTACCAAAAAACTGGAAGACTTCATCGATGCGCCCTCTTTTCTGAGGGCGATCAGGGAGTGGGGGGAAGAAACTAGCCATAAGAGAAGGTTTATTTTCGGCAGCGGCGCCAGCCACCCACCACGGAGTCCTACAAGAGGACGCTGCAGGGTCTGTAAGCACAGGCCCTGCAGACGCCAGCTGTACACCACCACTCTAACCGAATATGGTGTACCCAAGGTAGGATAGCCACACAGGGTTAACCCTTGCCGCAAGGAAACACGGAAGTCAACGGAAGAGAGTAGAGGACAGGAAAAATTTAAAGCAAGAGAAAAGACGAAGATGTGAGGGGGAGACAGGAAAAGGCGACTGCCGATTCCCCCCAGGCGGGTCAATCCGGGGGTGCCGTTTATGTGAAGCCAGGGCCAAAGGGGTGTGTTGCCTCTGCCGGGGGGCTCAAAGGTCCAATCACCCAGCGTCACCTCAACCCCCCGGATCCTCTTTTCCCCGGACACGGCAAAGCCACGCACGGCTAGGCGCGGAAGGGAGTCAAAACTCCCCCGTAAGCTAGGGTCCGTGGTGTCGCTACCGTGACACCAAACGCCTAATAGCGCAGGCGCCCCTGCGGGGCGTCAGCGATTTTTCTGGCGTAGAATGTACTCGTACGTTCGCAAGTACACACGCTCCAGCACTGAGTGTCAGCGACGGAAAACAACTTGTCATGCCTCTGGCGAATCACAACCATTGCCGTGTCCAGTTCAGCCGTTTGATAGAATCGGCATCGACCTCAACGACCCACTACCTTCTCCTGCGGGAAATCGCTGGATTATTGTTGCCGTTGACCACCTAACCCGTTACGCTGAAACCGCCGCTTTGCCAGCCGCTGCTGCTCGTGATGTCACCTTGTTCATCTTGCGTAGCTTTGTCCTTCGCCATGGTGCGCCACGTGAGCTGCTTAGCGACCGTGGGCGTGCGTTTCTATCGCAAGTCGTCCAGGAGCTTCTCAGTGAGTGCAATATTATTCATCGCACCACTACAAGCTATCACCCACGGACAAACGGTTTGACAGAGCGCTTTAACCGCACGCTCGGTGATATGCTTTCTATGTACATATCCTCCGACGATTCTAATTGGGACTTGGTGCTCCCTTTCGTGACGTATGCGTATAATATGGCCACGCAAGCAACTACTTAGTTTTCACCTTTTTTTCTACTGTACGGACGTGAGCCCTCTTCTACGCTTGACACGATACTTACTTACCGCCCAGATGCTTCAGAATACCGCCCAGCCTCCGAACTTGTTCAGTGTGCCGAAGAATACCGCCAATTAGCGCGTTCACTTACGTCTGTCGCACAAGGTCTCCAAAAAGAACGACTTGACCAAGACAAGCCTGCTCACAGCTTCCCCATAGGCTCATTTGTATGGCTTTCGGTTGCATTCCAGTCCCCCGGCCTCTCCCAAAAGTTTTCACCCACGTACAATGGTCCATACTGCATCGTTCAATGCACGTCACCTGTCAACTACGTTGTTAAACCAGTGACACCTGCCGAGGACAGACGATGCCGTGGTCGTGAGACAGTCCACATCAGCCGCTTAAAACCTTACTATGATCCCCTTGTGCTTGCTTCGCCATGAGTCGCTAGGATTGCTCCTCTTCACCACCGGGGCAAATGTAGTGGGGAAGAGGGAGAGACAGTATCTAGTTGGAGCACCTGAAAGACAACTACGACGAAGAGCTAAGCTCGTGACAGTGACTGACGCCTCTTGAACCAGGCGGTTGGTTTTATTCAATAAACCCCCTCATATATATTACATTTCTCTAAAAAGTTGATCAGCGTCTTTTCATGATAATGCTACGGAAGGTCTATTATCAGGACCATGTTTTTTCAGTTTGTATATTTCAGTCAGTTTTTTATTACATATTGTGGCATTTGATATGCTTCCATCAGTTCCCTCACGCATTTACTTCATTGCTGGGTACTGTTGAAAACTGGCGAGAAACCACACACTCGATCCGCAGTCGATCAGGCAGACCCTCCCAGTGATGTGGACACTTCCCTTTTTTTGAGCTTCCCGCCTGGCCTATGCACACGCTACCGCATAACAAGGAATGGCTAACATCCCAGTCTTTCCTCTCTTCTCGCTCGTACAACAAGGAAGCGGTATGCGATACGTATGACAAATAACCACATATTGAGCCCTTAAATAAACACTTCCTTCCTCACATTTGCGAGTTATTCGGTTAATCTATCACACGGCCAGTAGTGTCTCCTCCTTCATTTTCGGATTTTGATGATCTCACAAAATCCCAAAAGCGATGCATGGTGCCAAGAATTTGGAACTTTTTTATTTCACGCTATGAGAAATCGTGTTCTACTGCTCGCCTACAGTACCCACATTCACAAGTACCTGAAGTATTGAAATAACAGCAGCTGCTAATGATTAACCAAAATTATGATCATTAATGAAATACTTTTGCAATTATTTTTTATTGCTAAGCATTATTGATTAATTTGTAGAGGGTATTCCAGATTGACCAATCAAATTTTTTGTGGTGAAATACATGCCGCGGGATGATTTCTTTTAGCATTGAGAGAAAGCCCATGAAATAAGAAACAAGGGCATATGAGTTTGCTCGTTATAACCAGTGCTTTATCATTATCACGAGTGCTTTGAGCAGAACAAGTTGTGTGAGCATCGTGGACCAAACACTTGTCAGGAACAATGGTGCTTCCTTGCCATGAGTGGCCATAGATAATGCTGAAAAAAAACTGTACATTTAAGGGCTCGTTTTTTTCTAGAGACACAATGTCAATGATATCCAACAGACAATAATGACGAGGAAAATATAGGGATATTATTAGAAGTGATTGCAATGTAAATGTGAAAAAGAAGAGTGAACAAAAACATGACTTGCAGTGGGCAGGGACCAAGCCACAATATAATGATTAATGCTGACGCACTGGGAATACGATGCATAGAGCTGCGGCCGCCCATTAAATAACGGCCGGTGTGCAAGTCGTTTCGCCGTGGTAGCATTCATGCGTTGTTGCTGAAAAATGTTGTGCAGGCTGGTGCGAATATTTGAACACTTCAACTATTTGCACAAATAATGCAGTATTCGAATTCCCTCTTATCTAAACCTATATTATTCATAATTTCGAAGTTTTCAACATAAACAAAGAGGTGTATATTACTGTGCATGTACGGACCCTGTAAAAATAATTTCACTGCAGTGAAGGGTCGCTCTACCATAAATCCACCTATTAAAAAAATGACCTGCCAAAAAGTCCCACTACAAGGTTAAATAAACAGAACAACATCACATCGATCAATTATTTCTTAAGTTTAAAAGCTTGTTAATTCAGCTTATATGCTATAAGTATAGTAACGTTAAAAGCGTAACGTATGTTGCAAGTTATCGCTTGCAGTCTACTGTAAGCAAGCTTCTGCTACTATTCAAATCTGCTTTCTCTTCCTCTAAACTAAAAAGGAAGACATTTGCATTGACCTGTTCTAATTAAATTTTTTGTTCAGGTAAAATAGGTCAACTTTGTTATACTGATGTGAGAATGTATTCGCACAAGGCTAGCGTTGTGTCAAAACCCACGTACAGAACGGGATACCAAAATGCTCCTCGCATGACGAGGAATCCCCCCCCCCGCCCATTCACATATCCTTCCCGCTCTCCCGTCTCCCGTTCGAGGCTGCTGGGAATGTCTGGCGGGGACTCGACGTACGGGACCATGGTCACATTGCTTTTTCTAGCAGTCGGCTGAGCGTAGTATATCCTATGCTTAGTATTGATAGCATTGTTTTCCTCATTTATCACACCTATATGCCAGTTATATTGCTGTTTTGTGAAAGGTTATTAACAACATGCACGTAAAAAATCCTTTATGACATTGCAGAATTTTGCAGGCATACTTAATTGAAAAGAAAGCGTGATCTTCACAAGAGTTTTTATATTCTTCCAATATTGCTTATAGGCAAACTCAAGGCCCCACATATAAGAAAACACCGTAACCTGTCATTAGCACCATTGCTCGACAACTTCATGCGCGTTACACACACGTGCAAGAAGAAAAAAAGGCTGACTTGCACTAACTGCACAATTTATTTCCAATGAAAGATGTGTTCTAACTTGCGTCAATTTTCCACAACTAAATGCAGTGACATACGAAGTCGTTACAGTGGGGCAGTTTTGTAATCTGTAGTGATGTTGCGCAAAAAGTCGAAGAGTTAAAAAAGCTTCACAAGAAGCGACTAGCTTGTACATTTTCTCCTCGTGGTATCACTTACAAATTCTATTTTATGTTTTAATAAATCTAAGTTGTTGTTTCAACTGAAAGAAAAACAAGCTGCCATGTGCTGTGTGCAAAATGATTTGAGTTCCGAGACTGGATTAAGGTAATTTTTCTCTGGCCAGGTCTCACCCCTCCCCAATTCCTGCACAGAACTTCTTCTGCAACTGTGACAGAGAAGGACACTGAAGAACATTGCCTATCGCGTTTACCGGCAATTCAGGGATGCAAACTAACTAGCCCACGATGGTGTCTCAGCTCCTCTACAAATTTTATGTCTGGATCAGAACCTAACTCTCTCTCAAAAACATGGGTTCAGTTTAGAAAAAAAGGAAAGCTGAGATTTTTTCAACAATTACTCACACATTTACTAGCATAGTCAGATGACTACTTTGAACTGTATAACGTAGTCCAAGTGTTTCTATTTTTATGCGCTTAATAACGTAAAGAAAGCACTGTTGTAGGAAAGTCGTTCGCTGCATTGCCACAGAGTAAGTGCCGTATGAATTTTTTTAGCTACTTTGAAATTTGAGATAGGTATGTGATTGCCCGAGAGGATCGTTGCCTTTATGACCAAACTTCCGGAATCCCCTCTAACAGGGGTGGTGCCAGGGGTCAGGGAGGTAGTCCCCCTATGTTTTTCTACCTCCCCTTTTCTTTAACAAACAAACAGAACACTACGCCAATTGATTGCCAAAGGGCGCCATTTCAGTAGGCTAGAGATATTAACAATAGTATGATCTGTGACTGTAAAGAGGCCTCAAAATTCCTCGCGCTAACGCGTGTAAAAACACAGATAAAATAATTATGGCAGTGGCATGAACAATGTGCAGTGAAAGTGGATGGCAGAATGTCTTGATAATAAAATCATGGCGGAGATATCGTCACCACGACCACAGCAGAGAGGTCATGCTACGGATCACCTCGAAATATAGGGTGAAAGCTGTGAACATCTTTTAAAAACGTGAGAAGTGATAGAAGTTTAAAAAGCGCATCCCTACCGTTGAGCATCCCTGGGTGTAGTGGGACCTGCTGTTGGTAGGGCAGAAAAAAGTGCTTTTTTCATAGAGCATCTAACTCATTGCACTGGACGAGAATGTGGAGAACCGCAAGTGGTTCCCCAAATCTCTCACACAATGGTGGATTGCCGGTAGGCAAAATATATGAATGTTCAGAGTGTGTATGTCCTGTTCTAAGCCTTGTTAGTGTTACTTCTGTGTGTCGTGATTTTGATACTGGCGGTGAATTACCTAATTGCGGCTTAATAGTATGGAGTTTATTGTCTTTGTGTCTATCCCACCTGCTCTGCCAACACCCCCTGTAAATTCGTTTTAGAAAAGGTTTAGAGTCAAGTGCAGGGATTGGTATTGATGCATTGGAAGTGGTGTCGTTGGTGGAAGCAGCCAGCTTGTCCGCCAAACGTTTCCTTCTATCTCATGGTGCCTTGGCACCCAAAAGACAACGACTTGCTGTTTTGATATGTACAGTGTGCACAAAAGTGAGTAAAGTGACACCGGCATGGCGTTTCTATGTATTTTAGGAGTTTTCAGGGCTTTAACCACACTTAGGGAATCAGTGTATAATACCACCTTTTGTAATTTGATCTGTTTTATGTGTTTTACGACCGTTAGTATTGGATAAGCTTCTACTGTGAAAATTCTTGCATCAGGATGAAGGAGGCCGGCCTCTGAAAAGGATTCGCTGGATATCACACAGAAGTGCTGGACTTTAAGGCATCGGTAAAGAACTCTGGGCATGTGTATTTGTGTTGTAGTTCTAAGAAGTGTGTATGTATGTGTGCAAGTGCATTGTGCGTGCTTTGTGACTCCAAAAAAACACATCACAGCCTATAGGCTGGCACTGCCACGGTGGCAAATATGCACCAGGAGCCAAAAAACTGTGCTCGAGAAGAGGCACATCTGTTTTTTTGGCCAGGGCCCTTACACGGATTGAGTAGGGCTGCCTCAACGAAGGACGGTTCTCGAACAAGCTAGAGCAAGACAAATCAATAATTGTGAAATGAGAGGGGTATCGCTTGTCTGCCTTCTACTTCAGAAAGTACACAAAAACAGGTAACATCTCTGTAGGTGGAGCAACCATTCATTGGAATCCACACACAGGCTCTTCACAGGGCTAGTTCGAAAAGCTCCCGTAGAGAAGCGAATGCGTTGATGGTGGACAGGGTCGAGAATCTTTAAGGCTGATGGTGTTGCAGACTGATAGATTACAGCACCGTAATCTATACATGTGCGTACGACACTTTTATATAAATTCATCAGACATTGTCTGTTACTACCCCTCGTAGTGCATGACAGCACTTTCAAAATATTCATTGTTTTTAAGCACCTGTCTTTGAAATACTTGATGTGCGGGATGAAGGTTAGTTTAGTGTCTAATATTAGTCCAAAAAACTTGTGCTCGGTCTTCACTGACAGAGATTGACCATGCAGGTCAATGTCGGGGTCAGGATGGAGGCCCCTCTTTCAGCAGAACAAGATGCAAGCGCTCTTTTGCCTGTTGAGTATAAAAGCAGTTTTATCTGCATATTCAGACACTTTGTTGAACCCTAGTTGAACGTGGTGTTGGCAGATTCAGATGTTGCACGATATGAAACCAATCTGTACATCGTCGACATAAATGCAGTAAAATATATTACGTTGGAGTGACAGGTGCAAGGAATTCATGTTAACTATGAAAAGTGTGCAGCTCAATACACCTCCTCGTGGAACTCTTGTTTCTTGGACAAATATTCAAGATAGGACAGTGCCAACTCGGACACGGAATGTCCGGCTGGACAGGTAGCTTTCGATGATTTTCAGCATTCTACCCTGTACACCTAAAAGTGACAGGTCTCGCAATATGCCAAAGCGCCATGCAGTGTCATATACTTTTTCCACATCGAGGAACAGAGAAAGAAAATATTGCTCATGAACAAAAGCGTAGCAAACTTGCGCCTCGATACAGAGAGGGTGGTCAGTGTTGGACCGAGCCACTCAGAACACACACTGGTATAGGGTCAAGTAGGCCATTAGTTTAAAGGTAGTTCATCAGGCGCCTGTTTATAATTTTCTCAAAGACCTTGAAAAGACAGCTGGTTAACGCTACAGCCTGTAGCTGGAAACTGTGGATGGGTCCTTGCCGTGTTTTAGAATTGGGATAACGTTAGCTTCCTTCCAGGCTGAGGGTAGCTCGCTGGAAGACCATATAGCATTATACAGGAAGAGGAGAGCTCTCTGGGTTTCACTGGGCAGGTGTTTTAACAATTCATATGCCACACAGTCCGTGCCTGGGGTAGGTTTATTGCAGCAGGTAAGTGAGGCTTGTAGTTCAGCCAAACAGAAAGGTTCATTGTACTCCTCATGTTTTGTGGGTTTGCGCTCTAATCGCTGTTTATATATTCTGCTTTTGTATCGTCGGAACTGTTCACTATGCTAGTGTGATGAACTTTAGACCTGTGTGAAGTGCGCTCCGAGAGTGTTAGCCTGGTCTTCCAAACTATCCTTTTGTGTGTTCACTAGAGGAAGTGAATATGCTTGTCATTCTGCCACCTTACCAACCATGTTTCAGACCATTGCCTCACCTGTGTATGAATTTATGCCTGATAAGAATTTAGGCCAACGTTCTCTTGTCGCCTGTCGGCATGTCCTTCTTCCATGCGACTTAATGTTCTTAAAGTTTATAAGATTCACGGCTGTACGCGAGTCTCTAAGCAACTTTCATGTCTTATTTTGTTCTTTCCGCGCATTATGGCACACATTTTTTCACAATGGGACTCGTCGTTTGCCTGACGGTCCACATGTTGGTGGTATACATTTTGTTGCAGCATCAATCAAAAAAGCTGTCAGGTAGCTCACAGCAGGTTCTATGCTTAACACCCCTACGTTTGTCCAAGTTAGGAGGGTGATTTTTTGAAACTGTTCCCATTCGGCTTTATTGGTGAGCCATTTGGGAACCTGTGGAGGACATACATTCGATATGGATGTGCTGAAAACTATAGGAAAATGGTCACTACCGTATGGATTGCTGATGAATTCCCATTTAAATAACGGTACGAGTGATGGAGATGTTATGCTAATGTCTATTGTCGAGTACGTATCGTTAACAATTGTAATATGTTGGCCTTTTCTGATTCAGGAGGCACGCGCCGGAAGAAAAAAGAAACTGTTCAATCAGGCGACCTCGCACATCGTAGCGAGTGTCGCTTTGTAAGCTATTACGTGCATTAAAGTCCCCTAAAGACAACTTAGGGTTCTGGGAGTTGATCTATAAACGACTGGTATTCCTGTTTATGGAGTTGGTGGTGCATGGGAATGTAAATTGAGCAAATTGTGAACACTTTGCTGAATAGCACAGCTCGGACGGCCACCGCCTCAAGCAGCATCTGAAGCGGTAAATGTGCCAAAGCTGTTTTTTGATCAACTACGCTGGCAACACCGCCAGATGATGTGCTAGCATAATCGGGATCTTCTCGAAAAATAGTGTTACTGCTCAGGAAGTTTGTTTGATTGGATTTTAAGTGTGTTTATTGCACACGCAGCACTTTTGGTGTATGTTTGTGTAAAAGTCCTTGTATATTGTAGAGGTTCCTCACCAGGCCTGTAACGTTTCATTGTACTATATGTGATATTCTAAAGATGTGTGGTGCTCTATGTACAAAAAGTGTTACGTCAGGTTACAAGGCCTTTGAGGAGCCCTGCTTTTCAACGTTTTTCTTTCTTGGTGCGGTCCAAAGAGTTGCGCCTGTCCTTCGGCGTCTGAGGCGCCGGAGGAGTGGGATTTGTACCTATCACTTCCCGCGAGGTGGGAGATGGTGCATGATGAGCAGGCACATTCACAGACGTTTCGGACAAATTTGAAAGTCCAGCAAAGCCTGAAGCAGGTCGAGCAGACTCTGAAGTCTGCTGGACCTGCTTGGCAGGAGGCAGAGCAGCACAGACTACACCAGCCTTGGGCGCTGATGACGCGACCGCCGTCACACTTCGTGTGACACTTGCTGACGCGGAAAGATGAGGCTCGGCGCCCTGGCGCGTCACATCTGCAAAAGAAGGAGAGTGCTTGTTATAGAGGGAAAACACTGGCACGCTTCTTGAAAAGACAGTTTGAATTTATCTTTTAGCTGAAGAATTTGTTTTGTCTTTTTACAGGATGGGCACGATCCTGAGTAGGTGGGTTGGTCTCCTTCGCAATTCGCACAGTGGGCTGCAGCCGTACAATCGCCCGATTGGTGTTCAATAAAGCTACAGTTTGCGCAAGTCCCGCGCCCTCTGCAGCTTTGCGATCCGTGTCCAAAGCGCTGACATTTGAAACACCTACGAGGATTTGGTATGTAGGGCCTGACTAGAAGCTTGCAGTAGCCAGTTTGATTGAATCGAGTAATGCCTAGTAACAAAGGTGATAATTATGTTTTGTTGGTGTTTCTTTTTTGTCTCGTTGTATGACTATTCTCTGAACCTTCACTACATTCTGCTCTTGCCAGCCTTCCAATAATTGATTCTCTGACAATCCAAGAAAGTGGTCATCAGAGATGACACGGCGGACTGTGTTCAAAGATCTGTGGGGGCCTACTGAAACTGGGACATTCCCAAACGCTACCAGTTTAGGTAAGTTGTCGTGTTGCAGCTTGTCGCGACCGTCTAAAAGGAAATCGCCGCTTCCGTCCTTGGTTACCTAATATCCTGGTCCGATCGCCTCGGTAAGTGTTTTTGAGACAAGAAAAGGTGAAATTGCTAAGACTGTTTTGTTTTCTTTCTGGCTATGCACGACATACAACATGGAAAGACTGCTTTGGTTTTGAAAATAGGAACGGTTCTTCGGTGCGCCACCTTTTCTGGCAGCCATCAGGGAAAGCAGGAAAAAATTGGCCATAGAAATTGTTTAAAGTTTGGCGGCAATGATGGCCACCAACCACCCAGCCCAACAAGGGGATGCTACAAGGTTGAATAGTAAACACTTGGAGACGCCAGCCATGCATCGCCACTATAACCGAATATAACTACGCAACGTTAGATAACTACACAGGGTTAACCCTCGCCGCTAGGAAATTTAGAAGTAAACGAAAAAGAGAAGTTGACAGGACAGATAAAAAGTGAGAGATAAAGACTGTGGGAATGGAGGCTAGCCTGATGCCTTTGCGTGGGCTTTGCCGCCTTTTCTGCCGTTCATTTGTCCCGACATGTCTCCCCTCCTTTGCTGCCTGCCGCGCTGGGGGTAGCGGAGTCAGGTTCAACCCCCTCACCCGGTAGCGGATGTAGACTGTGGCGTTGCGCGCGGAGTCTCCCGAGAGTTTTTCGCGCGCAGCGTCGGGAGCGAGCAGACAGATACTCTCTGGGACTGCAGACGGTGAGCCACGCAATCTTTTCTGTCCATCGACCCCCGTAGCTCGGGGCTCGTAGGACTTTGCTGACGGCGCCTGGCGTCCGAGGCCAACTCTCACCTTTTGTTGCCCCACTGCGTACACACGGCCGAAGGGCGGTACGGTGTCCTAGTGCGTGGCCTAGCTAGGCCGACCCGTCTCTCTCCGAAGCCAACGCGAGCGCCTTTGCCCTCGCTCGAGCAACCGGGCCTTGGTCCCGGTGTTTCCGTGAATAACCTTTACCGCAGAGATGTGCTCGTGGCACCCTGTCTAGTACTTTTATGCCCATGGCGTGGATAAGCCTATTTGCTTTCCCGCCGCGCCTTTGTAATGGGCTGTACTGCATTTGGTGTTGCCACAATAAAGTGTTGCGACTTTGAGCAGTATCGTAATCTCGCCACGGCGACGGTTAACGCGTGCCCTTCGGCTCGCTAAGACCGGACCTACGCTGGTGGCCGTACTCCTTCGAGATACGTGTACACCACATGACGAAGATGTAGGGAGAGAGATAGGGAAAGGCGACTGCCGAATTCCCCTGGGTCGGTCAGCCCAGGGGTGCCCTCAACGAGAACCCGGGGCCCAAGGGGCGTGTAGCCTCTGCCAGGGGGGCCTTAAAGTTCCAATCACCCGTCGTCGGCACAACCCCCAGGATTCCGTTTTACCCGGGCACGGCAAAGTCATGCACTGCAAGCTGTGGTAGGGAGTCGAAACCCCCCTGTTAGCTTGGGTTCGTGGTTACGTTACGCACCAAATGCCTGGTCTCACAAACGCTTCTGGAGGCTTCATAATTCTTCGCTCACGAGACCAACAGACAGTAAAGCCAGGAAGGACATAGGTAATTCCATTGGGCCCAGGTGCACTGGAACGCTGCGAAGTGGACATATCCGCACAAAGCTCCTGCAGTGTGAAAGGATGATCGAGACGGAAGTGTGCTGTAGGGGAAGCAGTGAGCCAATCGTTGTTGCAGAGCCAGTAAGGTGAATGCAAAGTTCTGCGATTTGTTTCTCGCTGCATATTTTTATTATGGCCAATGCACGGAAGCGACGTCGTTGCTGAGGAGAAGATAGTAGAGCTCTTACAACGTGCCATATCTTAGACAGTGGTTTTTGTTGGTCCACGGTGGTGCAGAATGACTTCCAGTTTGTCTGCCAAGCTTTTTCAAGTACCTCTAAATTTTCTTTTGCACAATACGAGAGGTCTTCAGGTCTGCGATTAATTTTGTTCGCCCGTGTCTGCGTTCAGCTGGACAACGAACTGCCCATAGCTCTTCGTATACCACATCAACCGGCTTCCTGAATTGGATGTTTAGACAACTTGTGTAGTGGTCTGTATTGCTGTGGCGATTCTTTCTTCAATCTGTTGGGGAAAATATAGAGCTACAAGACTTTTTAGCTCTCCTTGGAAAGCCCCTATGTGTGCATCACCTTCGAATGCTTCCAACGCCGGTGTACCATCGTAGATGTACGTAAGAAGGAAGGTGATGACTCCCATAAGTTTCCACATCTGCGCACCAGGTGGCGGATGTTGAAAGGTATTGAGAAGCGATAGCTAAGTCGAGACAGCCACTGTACCCTGAGCGACGGAGATATGTCGGTAACCATTCATTAAGAATATGAAAACCATTGTTGCTTGTAAAGTCTAGAAGTTGTCATCCCCGATGAGATGGAGTGCACAGAATTTAAAACGGGTGGAGTGCGCAGAACTTGAAACGGGGGGAGCGAATTTTGAAGTGCGTGCCATGAACCAAGTTCAAAGTCGGCAAGAAGAAGCTGGCACGAATGTTAATGAATAACAAGAAACGAGTGAAGCACCAACTCGAAGCAGACGCAGCTTTGTTCGAAGCACGTGCGAGACAGGTAAAAAGAAGAGGAGTTGGAGCAGTGGCCAGAGGAATTGATTAATTTGTGGTGTTTAACGTCCCGAAACCACCATATGATTATGAGAGACGCCGTAGTGGAGGGCTCCGGAAATTTCGACCACCTGGGGTTCTTTACCGTGCACCCAAATCTGAGCACACGGGCCTACAACATTTCCGCCTCCATCGGAAATGCAGCCGCCGCAGCCGGGATTCGATCCCGTGACCTGCGGGGCAGCAGCCGAGTACCTTAGCCACTATACCACTGCGGCGGGGCAAGTGGCCAGAGGAAGGTGAGCGACGCATGAGAGCAGTCGGCTTTCAGACCCGAGCCAAGGCTGCCACCTCTATCGTCCGGCGACCTGAAGGACTTTAGGACTACCAACCTGCGCCGACGTGCCTGTGCTTGTGGACCGGTCTGAGCTGACGATCTTCAAGCTCAGGCGAAGCTGTCCGGCTGGGACTCTACCTCGAGGCTAATGCGTGAAATGCACTGTCAGCTGGTGCAGTGTCCGCCAGCAGCCAAGGAAGGCTGCTTCTCTTACAACTCGTGTGGCTGCCCAACAACGATGCCAACTACGACAACAATAGCATCGACGCCGTGCTTCGCGCCTAGGCTTCTACACAACGATGTGGGTGAGAGGCCACTCCTTTGACGCACCGCGATACAAGCTGTGTAGAAGCTGAGTACTTAGGACTTCTGTTTAGCGACTATTATACACCTGCTGTATTTCTATGTAACTTTATCCGAGAGATAGGTCTTGTTATATTTCGGGGTAAAGAGCTTTCGAGTATTGTTATTAAATGCTTGACTAAAATTGACTCATATTTCGGGAACTGTCCTGAGGTGGCTTCCCGGACCTCCTAAGTCGAACCTGCACGTTTTGCGAAACAATAACCACAATATTACACCCGATTATTTATGACACTACTGCCCCAAAGATGGTGATTTGCACTGAAGTCATCTACGATGATGTGAGGTCCTTGACTCGAGTCGATGACAAGTTTAAGATGTCCAGCGTCAGGCGAGAAGAAGGCGAGACTGGCAGTAGGCTTCCCCAGTCACCTCAACCCACCTCATAATAATCTCCTGATGTTCAGGGTTGTACCTATCTATGGCAGACTTTCACAAGGGGCGTCTCGTATAGTGAAGCTGATATGTTTCCGACAGCTGAGCTTGCGTCTCAAATTTAGAACAGCCAATCAGAGAGAAAGAATTAGTGTTTTTTATTTTTTTTAATTTATGAGAGAGCCAGATCGTCATTAAGTAGAACTGAGAAAAATGCCTTTGTTGCTTACAATCCGGTTGAGCCTGCTTTAGAAATTATTTGTCAGTGACTCCATCTCGTGAAAGCATCGTAAATCAGCATGGGAATAACCCAGCCGGTACTATAGTGTTCTAGAATAATGGGTAGTGAGCCCACTCTACGGGGAGAGGGTACGTTGCAGTGGCGCAAAAAATGTCAACGAGTTTTCGTTTTCTCGAGTGTCCACGTGGTGGCGCTACCATCGTCAGCAATGGGAGTTTTCATTTTTTCACTCCGCTTCTGTGTTGGCTGTGTGTCCTCGTCGCTGCAGGTTTACGGCCGAGCAGTGCTTTGTCAATACGTTCCATTTTTCAGTTCTTATAGTTGTGAATAATGTAGATTGGTAGTGAACACCTCGCGGTCATCGACACTTAGTGCGGAATGGCACCACATCGCCAGTACCATTGTTATGCGCCCAGATGCCAGACGGGCTACGTTCACGTGAAAGGTGCTCCAAAACCGTCACTGTTCGTCGTCCCCAGGAACGAGAGACTCAGAAGACTGTGGGAGAATAATTTACACCAGTGCGGACAAGCCACTCGAAGACACAAGTGCGGTTTGTGAGCTCCACTTCGAGCCTCGGTACGTAATTCGTGATTATGTACACACCATCGGCGGTAAAGAAGTGCGGATCCCACGCGGGAGGCCTTTGTTCAGCAGTGACGCTGTTCTCACTCTTTTGCCAAATTTGCCATCGTATCTCACCAAAAAAGCAGTGAAAAAAAAGGTCGCCTCGAGAAAGGAAGTCTGAGAGTCATGCTTCGCCAGTGAAGCGCCGGCTGTGCACGAGTGGCAACTCGACGGTGTTGCACACAAACGCCGTAGATACTCCGGATCCAGACGCTGCAGCATCGAGGCCAGAAGACGAACAGCTGGCCATCAATGTAGAAGTTTCTTCTTAAGAAAATCCGCAGGAAGACCGCAAGTCTATGTCGTTATTTAGCTGTCTTGAGGTACCATCGCCGCACTGGACTAAGCACATCTTTCCAGATCACAAAGGCATTTTGTACTGCACATCCGTGTTGACACCGAAGAATGAAATACGATCGGAAAAAGTGGTCATGTTTTTTGAGTCACGCATTGCGAGCTACTGAAAAGTGTTCATCAGAGGTACCCTGTTGAAAGAAGGCATTGTGGAAACAGAGGCAGCAGCAGAAGAAGTTCTGAAAACAAGTGATCGTATTTGTATTTGCGTTGGAGCAATATCTCACGAAGACTATGAAAAACGATTTTTTACGAAGAAGCTAAAGGACCATGTGGTTACATGCAACGAAATGTACTTCAGCATTAAGCGTCTTGGCCAGGTTGATAAAAAAGGTATTTTTAATGTGCATTTTTACTAGTATGACAGCTATAACTCTTGTCGCTACGAAAGATTTCTTGCCAGTTATTGCAACCTATTTCACTGCACCTTTCTTTCAGGTGCACAATGTGTGTCTTGCCGCTATTTGAAACGAGCACTGCAAATCCGACGAGCCCGGGTGACGCGAACAGCAACAAGGAATTGCCAATATGCAGCACTGAAGTTGCGTGTTGTGGCCAGAAGAAACACTAGATTGTTTTCTCACTTGAAAAGTGTGAAAAAGAAGCTGGAACAAATGCAAATTAGGAATGCTGCTATAAAGACAGAAACTTTAGAAGCACAGATTGCAAGGCTTTCACCAAGACAGCGGGAAGCTGTACGACAGTGCTTTGCAGCTTCAAGAGTATAACCCAATGGGTTGCGCTATACGAAAAGCTGGGTTTTAGATCGTTTAATCATGAAGATGAAGAGCCCTTGCCTGTATGAACACCTTCATCGCAATAACATCCTAGCCCTTCCATGTAAATCAACCCTGAAGCGCTATGTACATGCATACCGCACTGTGTTTGGCTTTAGTGAGAGAGTTCTAAAGCAGCTAAAGAAAAGACAGCGGAGCTTGATGTTTGGAAGAAACACGGTGGATAGGTCATCGACGAACTGAAACTGTCAGAACATTTTTCAGTGAACAAGTCGGGTGCAATTGAGGGTTTCGTGGATTTAGGTCCATTTACAACTTCCAAGGACAAAGGTGTACCATGTGACCACGGTATGGTTATCCTTTTCGTCCCATTTCAAGGCAAATGGAGTCAAGTTATTGGTTACTTTGCTACACATGGAAACATGAAAGGTGACACACTCGCCAAAGTTGTCATTGAAGCAACCATACTAGCTGAAAAGAGTGAGCTCTTTGTGGATTTGATTACTTGCGATGGTGCAAGTTGGAATAGAGATATGTGGAAAGTACTTGGGGTCCAAGTGACAGCTGACTTTACTACTTCGAAAATTGAACACCCCAGTGATGCATCACAGCACTATATTTTATATCTGACTTCCCACATCTAATCAAATGCCTACGGAACTTGCTGCTGAAGTCTGGATTCAACACCCCTTCAGGTCATGTAAGTCTGATGTTTTTTACGCATATCACACATTGGATTTCATATATGCTTACATTATCTCCAAGCTTAACCAGGTGCATTTCAATATGGTTCACTTAAATTCATTGCAGGTTGATATGCAACACGTAAGGGAAGCTCACAAAATAGACTCCTCCAACGTGACCCTTAAAGTGATGCCGGGCATAACACGGTGTCACCTGGATCCTAATGGATTTGAGAAGATGAGGGTCAGCTATGCCTTCCAGCTTTTTGGGACAAAAGTCCTCCAACCTTTCCACCTATACAAAGACAAGTTGGAAGCAACACTTGGAATGATGGATGTAACACAAGAGTTCTTCAGGTGAGTCGTCTCTTGTCATATGCTGGTTAAAATTAGGTAGTGAAATGTCTGATATAACACACTTGTAAATAAAAATTATATCTTAATAGAATGCATCATTAGCACCGACATTTGGGCGAGTTGGTTTTGGTTCATAGTTATGAACGGCGCAAAACACACGAGACACAAAATGACATCATTGTGTTTTTCGTCATTTTGTGTCTTGTGTGTTTTGCGCCGTTCATAACTATGAAGAATGCATCATGCAATGTGAACTACAAAATTATGAAAACAGGTGTTTTGCATATTTCAGCAAAATCGACCAGCTCATAAGAGTGATGACATCGTGGTTCCCTGCTGAAGCCCTCAGACCGTGTTCATCAGGAACAGCAGTGCTGCAGGATTTTCTGTCCTACCTCAAAGCATGGGAGCAGCATACGAAAAGTGGAGGAGGCTTTCTGAGCAATTCCACTGCTGCTGGCCTACGTGTGACCATTTCGAGTACACTAGAGTTGCTTGACTATCTCACTGGAAATGTTGGCTTTAAATACCTAATGACTGCCTAAACTAGCCAGGATCCTTTGGAAAACTTTTTTGGTATTATCAGGCAATCTTCTGGCAGTAATGATCATCCAACAACAACTCTGTTTTTGATTACAGTAAACTGCATGTCATTCTATGGTTTAGTTAAAGGTGTCAGTCAAGAAAACTGCGAAGAGGGCATGCTAGGTTCCCCTTTGGAAGTTAGTAGCCCACGAGACACATCGCAAAATGCAGCAGGCATGGATTTGGCACCGAGCTCTTCTCCGAATGCGCAGGCGTTGGTTATACCTTCCCAGGACCATAGCCAGCATGTTGCGAGGAGCGACTCGAGAATGATATTTTATATTGCTGGCTGCGTGGCACGAAAGTGCATTTTGAAAAGCAATTGTAAAGATTGTTTGATACTACTTACCGCATCTGCCCCAGACGAAAGCTTTCAGCTTGCAAGGTTGACACTATTTTGTGACAACGGTGGACTCCTCTACCCAAGTGCTTGCCTATTTCGGTTCATAAAGAAGCTTGAAGACTTGTTCATCGGCTGCTTTTCTAGTGAACAACTCCATGCAGACAGCAATTTAGATGTGCTGACCATTGTGAAAGCAAGGCTTTGGCAAGAGGTTGGGTGCCCAAGCCATGTCTCAATGCTCTCTCAAAAAATAATACAATTCTATGTTGTTACACGACTTCATTTTTACGTTAAGGGGCTAAATACAGACAGAGCAGGCAAACGCCAGAAAGCAAAGCACTTAAAGATAAGCCGCTGCTGTTAAATATTTTTTCCTTGCTTTAGAAGATTTTTAAAATTTAATATTGTTCCTGTGTGGATTTTACAAGTGTAGGTTAAACTTGATGTATGAATCCTTTCTGAATATTCTTTTTCTGTTTCACTGACCCAAATACAAGAGAATGCCAGATTCGAAAAACAAGCAAAATAGTATGATGCCACTCGCCACGCATACTATAGCAATAAACCCTTGACTAAGTGGCTACTCTGCTTAATTCAATTGTGAATGGTGACTTTGGTCCTTGGCATACCATCAACAGTGCGATTAATATGATCTACGAGAACATCTGTAGATCTCTATAAAAATGCATCTTATTTGAATGGAAATGTGTCTATTATTTGTCATTTTCAGTATTTCTTCTGATTCAGTGTCTTTACTTATTGTGTGAGCAATTTGTGTTGAGTGTTCATGTGTTTTTGTGAACTTTTTTATGCCAAGTGTGCTATTGAAAATATTTAGCATCTCTTTGTGATTATTTGTAGTTGTGAATATTTTTCTAGCATCTATTGGGCTGTTTTAGGAGACATGCTCTTTGTCGCACACGCTGATAAGTACTTAATGGGGCAAGGCCCTCTTCAAGCTATATTAGCTTTTTCCATCTGCTTTCACTTTGAGAAAAAAAAATGAAAGTGATTGATATGCATGGCTTTTGTGGAGTACTGTCATTGTCCTGCCCCACCAAATAAACTTTTAACTTATTCCCATGAACGATTGTTGTCTATATTTTTTTCCACACCTTCATTACAAATTCACTTTTATTTCTTGGCCATTATTAGGATAGGTCTTTCCTTCTGTGCACTACCACACATTTTCTTGCACTTTTCAGGAGAATATATCAGCTGAGAGCGCATAAGGTGCTTAGGTTTGTAGTAATATTGTTTTATTTAATGAGAGTACGACTTCACTAAAGTTACTATTGAGTACAAACGCTAGCATATTGGTGGAGAAATGTGAGCCGCTTATATGCCACTCTGCGACTTATTAAATTAGTGATCATGAAAACATTAGTCTCTTTTATCCAAAGGCAATCGATGTCAGTGCACGTTAAAATTTCCGGAGTCCTCCACTACGGTGTGCTTCATAAACAGAAAGTGGTTTCATAAATCAATTATCTAAAGGCAATAAAACTGCGAGAGCGCAATACAAAACTGGCTGTTTACAGCGTATATTGCATCCCGCTGATGACGCGCTCATGTTTAGCGATACTTCATGCGCCAGAACGACGGCCAAAGCAAGAATATGCTCAGGCAAAAGAAGAAAAGCAACGAAAATGGCTATGAAAATGGGTTGCACAAGAGTAGTTTGTGCTTGAAGCGCTGGCAAACTAACCTTCGCGCTGCGTTGGCCGAGAGCAGCAACGCGTCACTTCCATTGCAGGTGGTGGTGGCGCCATCTACCAGGTGAGACATAAAGTGCGTCAGTGCACGGCCTCCAGTCAGCCCACTACCCCTTTCTAGAACACTTTACCGGTACTGAAGAGAAGGCTTTTGAGTTAGCACTTATGTGACATGTCACATTTGTATTTGGCCCATTATTTCAGGCCTCTGTCTCGCCTGTAAGTTGATATCTCTCGTACAGAAAAAAACAAGTCAACATTTATAAGTAGATGGATGATTTAGTGATGTTTTGCGGAAATATTGCAATGACTGCAGTAGTCGCAATGATTTGCGACCGCATACCAGCTGAGGACGGTAAGGCGTCGGGCTGCTAAGCTTGAGGACGTGGGAAACCTGGGTTCAATTACTGGCCTCGGTGGTCACATGCATATCGATGGGGGCGATAAGCAAGAATATGATTCATGTGCTTATATTTAGGTGCATGTGAAACAACACCGGATGGTTGAAAGTAATTCCAAATGAGTGTGCTTCATTTTTGACACGTCAAAGAATGTAAATATATATTATTCATCCAATAAATATTTCCTGAGTGCTGTCCTTTTCAGAATGACCATAGTCACAAATTTTCGGTAAGCCGTGGTCGTTTGACAGAGTCCAGCATACACAACATTCACGTAGAAACGCAAAACTGCAGTTAAATATGTCCTTCTTTCACAAACGTGTGGAGTTTATTGCTGCACCCGCCATCCCTCTGTAATGACTAGAGGGAAAGTCAACTGTTGTTCTGCCCCCCCCCCCCCTCCCTGCTTGTGCGCATGCCTATTCGGGGAGAGATCGAGCTATAGGTGGGGGCACCGTTCCCGCGAAAGTATGGATAGGTGGTCGGCGGCACGTAAACAAATACAGCAGTGGCGCCGTGGTGGCGCTTAGTTGTGTGCGGCATGAGCCAAATGTGGGCCGATAAAATGCCTTGGATTTGGTTTACTGTTAATATCTACGCTCTTTTCTACTGAATCGGTGCACAACACCTATGCGACATTAACATTACTCACGAGTAAAGCGCATTCTGTCAGTCAGAGATGCTCACCCTGGGTGACTCTCTTCCCGCTTTCGCACTAAATCCTACCTTCGCTGTGTTGTTTGTAGAGGTGTGCGCCCAGACGTCGGTGCACTGCCGCTGACACTAACTCATCGGCTCGACGTCGCCGCATTGTTTCTTCAGGGCGCGCCACTAATCCACGATTAAAGTTTTTTTTAGTAAATCTGGCTTTATTTGGCAGTTCATTCTACCACCAGTAAATTGTCGGTCTTTTCTTTAACCTGCCCTCTTGCAAACGTGTTGCAATCGATCCGTCTGCCATGGTTACAGTTAATTAACTGGATCAGAAAAACTTGTTCAGTACTCCTAATGATGTAGGAAGGCAGTGCTGGACTCAAATTGAACGTTCATTCTAAGCTACTTTTCTGCTTATTGTAGTTAAGCGAACACAGGTTGTAGTTAAGCGAACACAGCGCCAACGGCGGTGTCTGGCAAGGACTATATACCAACAAATTTTGGCTGACGGTCGAGTCTGCATACTCCCTTTTGCACAATAAGTATGTGGAAAGTCGGTATTTGAATAATAATCAATACGACTGTGAAAATTAGTGAAGAAACATTTACAGTTCAAAGGGGAAGATGAGCGCTGGTTAATGTGGAAGCACTTCTATATCTGCTTCATTGTTCTCGCCTAACAAAGTGAATATAAGTGTCACAAATACAAAACCTTGCTCGCAAATGTGTAGCAAGACTACGTAAAAACAGATTATAGACAATGTGCACGCATGCATTCGTACTCAGAGTGGTATATATAGGTATCACTGACCCAGTCAGCACCCATTTTTCTTGATGTACGATTGGATGGCAAGCTGAGCGTGCTCATAATATCATTTTCAATAGGTTTGCCGATAATCCAGAACCAAGGCAGTGTGTGTTGGATGGCCCTTCTTCAGCCTGGCTGGGAGCCGCGAGACTGTACCACATGCAACGAAGGTCATAAAAGGCAGTACACACCCTGTAATTTGACAGTTCGAGCTAAAAAATTTGGCAAGCCGAAACAACTGCAGAAAATGACATATGAGATTACTAGATGAGAATTGGTAAACGTTTCGTAAATGCTTTGTTTGTGAGCATGCATACTAAAAATGAGAAAAGAAACTTGGGTGAAAGTGTGCTTATCTAGAGTCATGTACAATACATTATTAACTTCCAGGGAAGATTTGAGCACCCGTTTATCATTCGTCTTAATAGAGATTAGCGTAGGTGTAATCAAACACCCATCAGAACACTGTGCCTTCGCAGTACGTATGTTGAATTTGTATTTATTGCTTCCACAAATGTGCAGCATTCCTTTTTTTGGTACCCTGTTTACGTATGTTTCACAAGATTTATAGCGATATCCTGCTGGTATATCATTTGAAAGAATGACGAACCAAGCCTTGAAGGAAGCACGCACACAACAGGATTCATCACGCAAGCTTGGACGTCAGTAATTTTAACAAAGCAACACGGTTCGAAAGGAAATGAAGTCGAAAGAAAATATAGCGCTACCAGGATGCACCTAGTACAGATGAAAACACTGTACATGAGACAGTCACATAATTAATAACCAACACATGCCAATGCACCGTAAAAACCATAAAAATTTAACAGGCAGCATGTTACATTCTAAAATACATTTCTCTAAAAAGTTGATCAGCGTCTTTTCATGATAATGCTATGAAAGGTCTATTATCAGGACCATGTTTTTTCTTTGCAGTTTATATAATTCAGGCAGTTCTTTATTGCATATTGCGGCATTTGATATGCTTCCATCAGTTCGCTCACGCATTTACTTCATTGCAGGGTACTGTTAAAAACTGGCGAGAAACCACACTCTCGATTCGCAGTCGATCAGGCAAACTCTCCCGACTGATGTGGACATTTCCCTTTTTTTGAGCTTCCTGCCTGGCCTATGCACACCCTACCGCATAACAAGGAATGGCTAACATCCCAGTCTTTCCTCTCTTCCCGCTCGTATAACAAGGAAGCGGTATGTGATACGTATGACATCTAACCAAATATTGAGCCCTTAAATAAACACTTCCTTCCTCACATTTGCGAGTTATTCGGTTAATCTATCACACGGCCAGTAGTGCCAGCTCCTTGATTTCCGGTTTTTTATGATCCCACAAAATCTCAAAAGCGATGCATGGCGCCGAATTTGGCAACTTTTTTATTTCACGCTATGAAAAATCGTGTTCTACTGCTTGTCTACAGTACCCTCATTCACAAGTACCTGAAGTATTGAAATAACAGCAGCTACTAATGGTTAACCAAAATTCATGAAACTGATGGCATTTGGTTTGCTCCTATGTGGCACTTATTAGGATATCGTTTATAAAGCTTTGTTAGAACACTGTAGTAACCTCAACCTGCAGTTCGTGCACTTTGAGGAACAGAATACCGTAAAGGTTAATTTCGCAAAAAATAATGAATGGTTTCGAGAGGCTCTTCACTAGATACATGTTTACTAGAAGATGGCAGCTTCCAAAATGTCTAGCACTCTCAACAATCTATATAAATAATGTTGTCAATAAGAATGAGTAAGCAGTGAACAAACACAAACACAGTTGTAATGTCTAAATATATTTGAAATACAAAGAACATTTAGAATGTTGTCTTGATTTCCTAAAGACAACATTGTAAATGTTATTTAAATTTCAAGTCCATTTCGGCATTGCAACTGCGTTTCTTTTTGTGCAATGGTTAATCAATGGAGAATGGCTTAAAATGAACATACACTGATCCAACAGCCTAGGAATGTTCGTCAAAAAACACGAAAAGTTACACAAAAAGTACGAATAAATTAAGAAATATTGAATGCAGTTGCAACAGCTGAAAGGTCGTGCAATGATGTATATTATGCCACTTCCTTGCTATACCTGCAGTGGCTTTTCAATTGCCAACTTGTACAATATGTATATATTACCGTCAGCACAAAGCTTTGCTTATCAGCTTTTGTGCAAACTCAAACAATGCAGAGCTTCGTACCACGGCGAAATTCAGTAAATGTAACGCCTAGTTGTAATGATCAGACTTGTAACATAGAGTGGTAAATACTCGAGGATGTTTTATACAAAGGCACCACAAAAAAAAGGAAAACAGTCATCCATTTGCACAACAAGAAGACAAAACATAAAAAGGGTTAGGTTACCTTTACAACCCCCCACCCTTTCCCTTTCGAGAAAAAAAAAACACCGAGACTTATACCGCAGCTCAACGCTGCACGTCGGAAACCCGAAGGTACGAAAACAATTTCCGCAAGCAGTATTTGTTCAGGTTGTCGAACATGGTAGTATTCCTCTGCTTCCTTGTCTTCCTGATGCAGACGATGTCGTTCTTGACGACTGCCGTTATTTGGAAGTAGTTTTCTTCAATAAGCCATTTCCGCTCCTTGATTAGCACCAAGGCAGCAGGCCTACCCTGATTGCCGTTCGACATGGCAAGCTCCAGAAGAAAAAACAAGGTGTCCTTGTACATCTCAAAGGCCTCTGCCAAGGCCTTACTGACATTCCTGGTGAGCGCAAACTCGATGGCCTGCCTCATCATGCTTATGTTACGCCGGAGTCGCTGCCTCATCTCCATCGCTGGCAAACTGGTAGCCGAGTAGTTCATGTACAACATCTGGAGCGTGTAGCTCCGCTCCAGAGCAACACTCACTAACTTAAGGCACGAATCCTCCGCCGTGGCCTGTCCCAGCGTGATGCCCGCAAGCGTGTTGTTACTCTCTAAGGCGGCAGCGATGGCCGTGCAAGCAGTCGACGTCAGGCTGCCGCCTTGCACTCTGAACCACCAGATGCTGCTGTTCCTTGCGATGCCGTTGTAAAGCCGGATGAGACAGGTGTCCTTCATCCTCTTGGTGATAGTCACCACCTGGATCGTTGTGGTAAGCTCGAACAGGTGAGCCAGCGCCATGCTGTTGTCCAGGTTGAGGTAGCAGTTGATCTCGACATCCTGGATGGATTTGTTCTGAGCTAGGGTGGCACACAAAAGCTCGATCTGGGGCCCACCCGTGCACACGCAGAGAGACTGCAGAGTCTGAGTGAGCCGCAGCATGATCGACAGCTGCTCCATGGCGGGCGTGCCCCAGACAAACAGCTGAACACCGCGGATGGCAGTGTCAGCCGCGAGGGCTTCGGCGAATGCGTCAAGGTGCTTGCGCGGTTCGCCGTAGCTGGACTGGAGGGTCGCGTTCAACCTCACCAGAGTCCTGTTGCAGGCTATGAGCCTGCCCAACGCGGCCACACCTTCCTCGCCGAAAGTGTTGGCGAGCAGCGACAGCACCTTGAGCGACTTGTTGTCCATGACTGCCTCCGCGATGGCAACGATGCCTTCCTTGGATATCACATTCCCACAAACGTGGAGCTCTTCAAGTTTCGAGTTCACCTTCTAGGTGGTCGCAAAGGCCACCGCGCCACTTGTGCCGATGGCGTTGTCTCGCAGGTCGAGCACCGAGAGTGAAGTGTTCGTTTTGAGAGTTTCGGCGAGAGCCCGGGCGCCCACAGGCCCGATGGAGTTGCTGGCGATACGAAGGGAAACAAGCGTGGTGTTCTCAGCTAGCGCAGCCGCTATGGCCACAGCTCCGTTGGCCTGCAGCTTGACCTCGTCAAGGGTGACCAACCTGAGAGTGGTGTTCCGTCGCAGCAGGGCTGCGAACTGCTTAGCACCCCGTATGCCAACGGTGTTGGCTTTGAGCCGTAGATGCTCGACGCTCTTGCTCTTTTCGAGCGCCTTGAAAAGCAGGATGGTGTCGGCCACCTTGAAGCCGGTGTCGACTAGGGCCAGCTCGCGGAGAACTGAGGTGATCTGGACATACTTGGAGATTAAGATCACGTCCGAGCGGCGCAACGGCATGTTGCACACTTGCACGGTGAGCAGATTAGCCCGCCACATTGCCCAGATTAAGGTATACATCTCGTCGCTGTCCATCGCCTGGCCATCAACGTGGAACTGCTCGATGGAAGAGTTGGGCGTCAGGTGCCGGATCACGCTCAACTTCATGCTGAACAGCTTGCCCGCGTAGCCGAAGTGCACGTAGTAGATACAACGGTGGGTTGCGAGAAGCTCGGCAAGCAATGTCATGCACACGGAGCCGTAGTTGTTCATGCTCGGGTCGCAACGCGCGAACGTATCGAGGGAAAGGCGCCCCGGGCGGTTCTCGCGCAGCTCCAGACCGATGTTCTCGAGGAAACTATTCCAAACGCCGATGTTTCGAACCAGCCAGCAAAGCTGTCGCATGGAAGTGGGCGAGTCGGCATCGGTGCAAGGGGCTCGCATGTCCAGGGAGTGTCGCCTAAAGTAGGCCTTCAGGCCGCGGCTGTAAGTCGGCTTTTTCATTTCCTGCGGCTGGTTCTGCGGCCGCTTCCGCTTCAGGGTGGCTGACATGGCAACGCCTCCGCTGGCCGTCGGTGTCGTCGGCCGAAAGACGCGGGCACCGGAGGCAGAGTGTAACCAGAGATGCGTCCTCCTGGTTCACAAGCGCGCCCGTGCAAGCCACTGGCTCGGTGAAAACGCGAAAATAGACTATGGCTCAACTTCAGCTTCTTTTGGAGCACCTAGAATGGACACGCAGTGTGGCTCCTCTTCTTGTAACAACGCGCAGGCAAAATAAACAACAGCGATGATGATGATGATGATCCTTGATACTCTGGCTCACAACCACAAAGGGGAATCGGCCAAGAACCAGGCGGCAGGATCTTAATTAAGGCTTATGGTTTTTCAAACACAACGTAATTTTTGGCTGAAAAAATATATAGAAAGAAAAGTCGGAAATCGAAAAAGGAGTATATCTGAGCAGGGAGCGATGCAAACTATCAGATGCAATTTGAAGCTTGCAAGTAACAGCACGTGGAGCACGTTCTGAGGCGCCAATATTCGTTCTCGTCGTCTTCAAACAAGCAGACAACTCGAGCAGCCATTCACGCTTGAAATTTGAGTGAGTCTTTTAGCAAGCCCGGCGCAATGCCGAGGGCGAAACGGAGAGCGCCGTGTTGCAACGGCATAGCGATACAGTAAAAGCTCATTAGTTCGACACCCGTTAATTCGAATAATTCGGACGGCTCTATTGGTCCGGGCCAAAGTGCATGTTAACCTAAGGGACCAAACCTTCGTTATTTCGTCGGAATTCGGCTCCGCACCGCTTAATTCGGACAAATGCAGGCGGCTGCTGCTACACAAAAGAGTGATAAAGCAGCGCTGGCACCACAGGTGTGAAACCGAAACCCAGTGGCATCACAATCATCATTAACTAGTGGGGGCGATAGCAGCGTCACCGAACGTCGGCGTCTTCTTTTTTTCCACTCAGCGCAGAGAGAAAGAAAAAGACAAGAAAGGACACTCCACGAAACCTGGCCTCAGGAAGTGCGTCACGACCACGTAACGAACTAGTGCTCTCACCAAACGTCAGAGAACGCAAGCGCAAAAAAACAATTATAATCAATGCAACAGAATTGTTTTTACAAAATAATATTTATACGCCCAAATCTGGTATGTTCTTTATACATAAAAACAATTTATTTAACAAACCTTACGCGATTATTTTTTTTTCAGCCGTACTGTCCTAAACACCATCCACCTAGCGACAAGCCCATGCATGACTGACAGCGGGAAGCTTCGGTCGCTTTCGTTAACGTCGGCTGCGTCGGCGTTCTCGTGCGTGAGATAACAGGTGAGGCACGTTTTCAAGCGAAGCTTGTTGAATGACATCTTGTTGGGCTTGTTGGGTCATTTTTTCAGAAAACGATTACACCTGCGCGAATAAGACACCATGCAACAAACATAGAAAGATGCACACACACACGTTGCGCTTCGTGTGTCCGAGTTTGTTTCTTACGTGGCGTCTCATTCACGCAGTTGTAACCTTTTTCTGAAGCTTGTAAGGACGGGAAGGTTCACTAAAAAGAAAGTTTGCGGCTCTAAGCGTCGGCTAGACGGGAACATTGTGCAACGTATGCAGTATAGCAAAGGCGGCACGGCGTCAAGCCGAGGTGACGCGTGCTGCGTCTGCTACGGACGCGAGCGTCTGTGCGCTGAGCATAGCTGGGCAGCTAGGTCATAGGCTCGGTGGCTCGGTGCAAAATATTGAGAAGCGTTCGCTGGGCCTCGCATGCTTCTCGACGCGTTTCCCGACGGCTCGGAACACGAATAATTCTTGGTGTGCTGGAGGCAAATATGGGCTAGCCAAGTGGCCATCATCTTCGTTTCTTCGCTAGCCTTGTGCCACTAGTGCAAGCTGCCCACAAACTCTTTTGACGTTTCCAATATAATTTTACCGCACAAATTTCAACTACGATTTTTCCCAATGTACTGCTGATACTGCATACGCACGAAGGTGTTCTAAAGTTCCCAGGCCGCGATACCATTGCATTACAAGGGATAGCGGCTTTGAAACTTCTGCAGATCTTTGTACGTGGTCTTGACGTTTATCTTTGTAAGTCAGAGTTTTATGGGTCAGAGATGTATCACTGGTTTTGTATTGTGCATCGATTAGATAATCATTCAAAGGGGTTTGCTGGTACACTTATGACGTGCACATATCTTTTTCGTAATTTGACAGCAAATCATCCACTTACTAACATTTTCAGACCGCGCTGATGCCATGCCGCCCGGCGGTCCAAGCTACGGCAGCTACTGCTGTGTATATCGTGGTGCTTCAATAATGGCAGAACCCACAAGAAGCCTGGGACAAGTTTCTTCCGCATGCCACGGGACGGCAGGTGTGTTAAAGCTTTTGTATGGTTTGCATGTCTTTGGGCTTACTGTTCGTACTTGCTCAGTGAGGGTAACAATAAAAAATCACTATTCAAGCACTTCCCCTTTCAGCTGATAGTTCATTGCCAATGCAGGATGAAAGCATGGATGCAGTATGCTGGACGCGATGATCTCCTTAGTAAGCCGGCCAGCCTATTGTACGCAACGTACAGGACTTGTAGCGACCATTTTACTGCTCAAAGTTTCATGGACCCTGGGCACACAAGGCTTACAAGAATGGCTGTTCCCAGTGTGCAACGAGCTGCACCATGTAAGTGATTGACTGAAAGTCAAATATGTGCAATAGCAGCCACTTGTATTGAATCAGTGGCGACAGTTAACCGCATAGATCTTTGTAGCCGATGGAGAAACCTCACTATAGAAGTAACACTTGGAAAGTCTTAAATTTTGTGAATTGTGGGCTATTACCTTCCTAAGAGCAGCTTTACATTTCTGTCATTTTTTGATGCTCTTGACCTGCGCAACTTGTTTTGAAAGGTTTTAAATGGCTATTTCACGTTATCTTCAAGCCTGAGTGCACATGTACACATACCTTTCATCAGTGAAAGCTGGCACTGTTGATAATTCCAAAAATCACAAATTACTTGTTTCCTAGTTGGTGCCTTCTCTTTTCTTCTACGTTCAACCAATTTATGCGTTTGAAAGAGCTGTTTAAGTTTCCCAATGCTTCAAGCTTTGTAACTTGTACCAACTGCCCATATATGCAGGTTCTCTGAGTGTCGCTTCAAATAGTGACTGTGACATGACTGCAGAAGCTGCACTGCAAGGTGCGGATGAGCTTCAGTTTGTGTTATTTTAAGCCTCTTACTGACACATTGTTGTAATTTCATTTCTTCAGGACCTGTGGTAGAGGCTTCAAAAAGCGGCTCCCACACATTGAGGTGCCCCGATGAGCAGGGTGCGTTCAGTGTCGCGATTTCTTTTTTTACCCAAATTGACTGTTGACCAAACCTCTGCAGGTGGCAGCTCCCTTGTAGCTGGTGAAAGAATTTCTGCTGACTTCGTCTTGCCGGAGAAAACCTTAACCAGTCGTTCAGCTGTCACAAAAGGAACTTGTGTGACCGGTAAGTTGTATGTTCACTTCAACACCAGAGTGGATTGATATAGAGACTTCCGCAGGCCGCTCCCAAGATTGTTCCGACAGCACTGTCCGAGGCACTGAACAAGCTTCACAAGACCCTCCAGAAGACGTCTCCGCCAACAGCTCCACGCCTGAGTGCCCTAGAGAAAATGGTGACTATGCTTTTATTGCAGCTGTTTTAATGTGCTATTTTATGTTTAGGACATTGTGAGGAAACTATCCTCAAAAGGACACTACGTGTGCACTTAAAAAATGTAAGGATGGGCTCTCAGTGATTTTCATTTTTTTGTGCATTGTCAACGTTGTGAATGGTTTGTTTTTAGGTAGTGTAATCGAAAACATTGCACCACAGAAAGTTGTGCACCTTGGGTCTGAAAGAGCGAGGAAAGTGCTCGTATGGAATTAGTTGTTTTTCACTTTTACATCCATTTTTTTTGGTTATTGCAGCGCATTCCTGTGTGCCAGCGACAATGTCTCCATCAATGAAGTACAAGCAAACCATTAAACATCTGCAAGCCAAAGTAGCAGCACAGCAGAAAGCTATCAAAAGACTGCGGAGACAGCCTCACCAAGCACCGTCATCGACTTCAAAGGCCCTTGTAGCTATCCGACCGCACGTCACCGAGGAGGTTTAAACTTCTTTCTGCACATGTTTGCTTGAGGCCCAAATGCAAGGGCAAGCGGTTTCCCGTGTGGTTCAAGAAATTCGTTCTTAACTTAAACTTCCGAGGTCCGCGAGCATACCGATTTCAGGCTCCATATTTTTCTTTGCCCTCCCGGCGTTCATTAAGGAGGTGGCTAGCTAATGTAAGCATGACTCCAGGCATAATTCCAGGAATCCTTTCTTCCATTGCAACAAATACTCAAGCTTGGAATGAACGGGACCGAGTGTGCGCTTTAGTTTTGGACGAAATAGCACTGAAAGAAAATTTTTGCTATGATGCTGCAAGAGACGTTGTCCAGGGTTTTACAGATGATGGCACTCATCGCACTTCAACCATTGCTGATCGAGCACTGGTTTTTCTTGTTGGTGTTTTGAGAAAGTGGGTTCAACCAGTTGCTTTTATTATAGGGCACATCAACACCATCATCTCTTATGCATAACTTGCTGGTGTCACTCATTTTGGAGCTAAGGAGCATTAATATTGCAGTGAAAGCAGTCATTTGTGACCAGGGCAGTTCAAATGTAAGTCTCGCTAACCAACTAAGAGTGACTGTAGCAAAGCCTTTTTTAAGTTAATGGTGAGCGAGTGTATTACATTTTTGATGTTCCGCGTTTAATTAAAACAACACGCAATAATGTCCAAGCACACAAGTTATACATTGGGGATGACATCGTTAACTGGTCGCACATTGTAAGCCTTTACCAATTCTCACATGAGTTGCGGTTGCGATTGGCTCCAAAGTTGACTGAACGGCACGTTCATCAGAAACCTTTTTCTAATATGAAGGTCAGCAGAGCAACTCAGGTCCTCAGTGCATCAGTTCGATTGCTATCACGGCAATGGTGTATGCGAAGGTGCTGCCTGCCTCGGCCATCACTACAGATCAATTTTGTGATCGTATGGACAGGATTTTCGATGCCTTGAACAGCTCGAGTAAAAAAAGAACTTCGCAAAAGCTGCGGCATGCAATCGTGAAAAATGATTCAGAGCTTATTGACTTCCTCCGAGGCCAGCTTCCCTGGATTACATCATGGCAGTTTGTCGGCAGACGTCAACCACAAACCATCGTAGGTTGGCAAATTACAATTCAGGCTATTTGTCAACTGCGGGACGACCTCTCCAAAAAGTACAGTTTTGAATACCTGTTAACACGCAGGCTTCAACAGGATCTTCTGGAGAACATATTTGGCCACATTAGGCAAAAACAGGGTTGCAACACCAACCCCAATGTAGCGCAATTTATTTTGTGGCCTAAAGCAGATCTGCATAAGAAAACTCTTCAAGCTGTCAGAATACGGAAATGTCGAGGATGATGAATGTGACCTCCTCCAGGAGCAGCCTTCGCCATTCTCCCTCACCAGTGCGTGTCTTGTGGATAATGAGGAGTGTGCACAGCCACAGCCTGACGACTTTCCCGCTCTAAACAATCTCTCTGAACTTGCGACCAACATTCACTCCCATTTTATCGATGACTCCGCTGCATATTATGTAGCTGGTTTTCTCATCGAACACTTCCTTCGGAATCCATGTGACGGTTCCAGTTGCCCAGAGTTACTGAAAGACGACAGTGAGACGCTTAAGGGTACCCACCATTATTTCACAATGCTGAAAGCATACCACGTCTCCAGCAAACTTTTTGGGAATTTCTTGAATCTCACTTTCTTGCCATGATTGAGACCACTGCACATCACCTGAAAGTGTGCGATGTTTTGGATCACTGTCTGTCAAGTGTTGGCGATTTTCATTTCTGCTCTGCTGGGTGTTGCGCGAAGTTTCTGAAAATGTTTTGCCGGGTTCGTTTATGTTGGCATGTGCGTTTTGTGAAGCGAAACTTAGATAGGGTTAGGTTCTAGTCTTCAATCTCAGGCATACAGCTTGACAAGTTCAAAGGTTAGCAATTAGCGGCGGGTTTACACTAAAGTATTCGAGTTGAGCCGAATCCCGCGATAGCTTTGTTATGTTATTACTTCGTTACAGCAGACTTCATTATGGTCTTATATGCTTATATTCAGTTCAAATGGACTAACCGCTCCGTCGTTGCATACATTGTTTTGATTACCCGCTAAGAGGAGTAGGGACACTGTGTATTCGCTCGAAGTGATTTGCATAACCTTAAAAGAATGTTGGGTATCCTGTCTGTATTTTTTAGCAAATGCGGGCGAACTGTACACTTTACTGTGGGTCGCTTGGTCACTGTGTATGCTTTTAAATTATCTCTCCAGCTCAAGTAATATATCGATAACAAAACCGCTTGTTGAAATGTCTTCGAGCGGGTATGAACAGAGTATGAAGTGGGCATGGTTCACGTTATCGCGCTTTTCGTATTTTAGCTTCTTATCAACCTCCTCATCTCGCCCATGAAAATTTTCAAAAGAATACCCAAACTTGTAGCAATTGATGGGGCTGCGGACGCTGCCATTTTATTTTTGTATAGCTTGCGAGTGATAACGTGCGATGTAGAGCCTTTGTGAAAAATAATGAGCCAAAGTGGTTTCCTTCTGCTATTTATTAGCCCTGTAATACCGCTCTCATAGCACCAATTAAGGTCCACAATTCTGGATAAGAGATGACTATAATCTATTTTAGCTCGCAAGCGTTACAGCAACACCCAGACGCAAATCACTTGGGATCTCAAGTTTTTGATGAAGGCGACACATAAGAAGAGCCACAAGACCTGCAAGTGTTGTAGCATAAAGTTTGTCTTTCATGTAGTGAGCAAGCTGCGAAGCCCTACCTTTCTGAGAACAAGCAGGCATCAAGTCTACTTTTTTTCTTTTTGGGCTAGCTGTTCTTAAGCACAGCCAGCACACTGCACCTTTGCCTTTCTGCTATATTGTGTCGTGTGGTTTCTGGCGCTCTTTTTTTCTATGCATTATTTCGGTTAACCCCAGGCGTGATTCGCGACTTCATTGCTGTGTATATGTCACTTCTTCCTTCTTCATCAGCATTGTGCACAGTGTTTTTGCCATAGACCCTTACTTACCCACTGGCCCGGTGTGTCATACTTCACCAGCTTCTCGGCTTCTGCCAACTCTAGCGATGTGTGCTTTGTCTGTGTTCTCTCTATATTTGTTAAAATATTTGTTACAATATATTTGTAAGGCGAGATGCATTTGTTGTCTACCTTTGTCATATTGTGCTTTTTGTATTCTCATACTACCTTGCCTTTGAATAAAACATTGCGGATAATCTGTCTCTTTGACTGATATATACATTGATCACTCGTTCCAGAAGAAAAACACAAGCGCGATGAATAAAACCGCAGTGAAATATCATTACCTGCATCTCTTTTTATTATAACTTAATCGAAATAAAAATTACGTCACGACCAATTCGCACAAACCACTGAACAAAACAAAAACGTGGAATCGCTAAATCAAAACGACCTACAAAAACTATCCATTTGGGCGATGAAAAGTGGTCTGAAGTCATGAACTTTCGTCACAGCCAAACTTTGGTTACGCAAAGTATTTCAAAATTTGCGCCAATAAAACCGAAACAGGAAGCGCACGCCACTTGCTCTCACCAACCACCAGGTGTGCTAGGGTCGATTGGGCCGCAGGGGTCTACGGGAATGTCCACTCTTAACTTTTTTTTTATTTCTCTATCCTCCGCGCCTCCGATGCCATTTTCCAATGTGTTGTCATGTCGGAACCATCTCTTCTTGCGGAGTTCTCTTTTTCTTCCATTGTGACCGTATTTGCAAGCCACCACCATCGTGCGCTACAGTGATGGCAACGCCGAAAAAGCGGCAGAACTATGACGCGAAGAACTTGGCGACTAATGTGGAAATTTTGGAAGCACTGGAGAACGGCGAATCGCGACAGCAGGTTATGACCAAGTACAACGTGAAGCGGAGCACGTTGGGAACGTATGTGAAAAATGAACAACAGATTCAACAAGCCTTCGAAAGCGAGAAGTTTCATGCCTCTAGAAAGCGGTTGCGAACCGCAGCTCATCCCCAGCTCGAAGAAGCTTTGCTCCGGTGGATCACTGACTGTCGCAACGCGCATCTGCCTTTGAGCGGACCTCTCATCATGGCGCAAGGTGGAAAGTACGCTGCAATTACGAACATTGCAGCGTACTTCTCACCTTGTTCAATTATGAAGATTGAAGTATGAAAATTGAGTGAAGAAATGTGAAGCTGCTGGAGCACATGGCCGCATATAAACCACGTGACGTGTTCAATGCAGATGAAACTGCTCTATTTTTCACAGCTCTGCCCTACAAGACGGTAACTTTCAAAGGGGACGCGTGCATTGGTGGCAAGAAATGCAAGCAAAGGATAACAGTGCTTCTTGCCGCCAATATGGCTGGCACAGAGCGCTTGCCACTACTTGTCGTCGGGAAGGCGCTTAAGCCGCGTTGATTTTAAGAACGTCAAAAGCCTTCCTGTCGAGTACACAGCGAACAGGAAGGCATGGATGACATCGGACATTTTTCGCTGCTGGCTGCAGCAGTTCGACCGGCACTTCACATCGAAGGACCGCAAGATAATTATGGTTGTTGACAACTGCAGTGCCCATAACTGTACAGTCGAACTGAAGAGCATCAAAGTAGTTTTCTTGCCGCCCAACACTACGTCTCCTCTTCAGCTGATGGACCATGGTATCATTCACTACGTGAAGTCGAAGTACCGCAAGCACCAGCTAGAGCAAATGAGCATATGCTCAGAAGCTGGAAAGTTGTATCAAGTGGACTTACTTGGCGCAGTGCACATCATCGCCCACGTGTGGAAAAACACTCCACCGCAAGTCATCCATAACTGTTTTCGGCACAGCGATTTTGTAAGGCCCGAGCATGCAGCAATAACTGGCGATGGCATCGAGGAGGTGTCAGCCGAGTCTACCGATGATGACTGCCCGACTTTTGATGCTGTCCTTGCCACAGATGTGACCTTTCAGGACTACATATCGATTGATCATGGTGTCGACACGAGTGGTCTCCTGACCGATCAAGAGATTATTAATGATGTCACGGGCGCCCATGAAGACCACGATTCTGACGAAGAATCATGAGAGGAGATACAGCCGCGACCTCATTGCACCTCACGGGAAGTCTCGGAGGCGCTATTAATATTAGAGGATGCTTGCCTGAACACTCCCGACAGCTTGTTTGCTGTTGGCCATTTGGATCAGTTGAGAAAAATTGTGATGTCAGCTGGAATCTGCGCGAAAACGCAGACGACAGTTATAAAATACTTACACAAATAAAGGTATGCTTCTGCAGCTTGATTTTAAATGTTGTTTTCCCTGTTTATTCGTTAGTTCGGCATTCGGTTAACTCGGACAGTTTTTCCGGTCCCGTGAAATTCGAATTAACGAGCTTTTACTGTAGCACCGTAATCTATACATGTGCGTACGACACTTTTATATAAATTCATCAGACATTTCCTGTCACTACCCCTCGTAGTGCATGACAACACTTTCTAAATACTCATTGTTTTTAAGCACCTGTCTATTAAATACTTGATGTGTGGGATGAAGGTTAGATTAGTGTCTAATAATAGTCCATGAAACTTGTACTCGGTCTTCACTGACAGAGGTTGACCACGCAGGTACATGTCGGAGTCAGGATGGAGGCCCCTCTTTCGGTAGAACAAGATGCAAGTGCTCTTTTGCCTGTTGAGTATAAAACCATTCTCATCTGCCCATTCAGATACCTTGTTCAATCCTAGTTGCACGTGGTGTTAGCAGATTCAGATGTTGCACGATTTGAAACCAATCTGTACATCGTCGACATATATGCAGTAAAAAATATTTCGTTGGAGTGAGTAACAGGTGCAGGTAACTCATTTTAACTATGAAAAGTGTGCAGCTCAATACACCTCCTTGTGGCACTCCTGTTTCTTGGACGAATATTCAAGATAGGACAGTGCCAACTCGGACACAGAATGTCCGGTTAGACAGGTAGCTTTCAATGATTTTCAGCATTCTACCCTGTACACCTAAATGTGACAGGTCTTGCAATATGCCAAAGCGCCATGCAGTGTCATATGCTTGTCCTACATCGAGGAACACCGAAAAAAATGGCTTATGAACAAAAGCATAGCAAATTTGCGCCTCGATACAGACAGGGTGGTCAGTGGTGGACCGAGCCACTCAAAACACACATTGGTATGGGTCAAGTAGGCCATTATTTTCAAGGTAGTGCATGAGGTGCCTGTTTATAATTTTCTCAAAGACCTTGCAAAGACAGCTGGTTAACGCTACAGCCTGTAGCTGGAAACTGTGGATGGGTCCTTGCCTTTTTTAGAATTGGGATAACGATAGCTTCCTTCCAGGCTGAGGGTAGCTCGCTGGAAGACCATATCGCATTATAGAGGAAGAGGAGAGCTTTCTGGGTTTCAGTGGGCACGTGTTTTAACATTTCGTATGCCACACAAGCCGCGCCTGGGGTAGGTTTATTGCAGCAGGTAAGTGAGGCTTGTAGTTCAGCCAAACAGAAAGGTTCATTGTACTCCTCATGTTTTGTGGGTTTGCGCTTTAATCGCTGTTTGTATATTCTGGTTTTGTATTGTCGGAAGGGTTCTCTATACTAGTGTGATGAGCTTTAGACCTGTGCGAAGTGCGCTCCAAGAGTGTTAGCCTGGTCTTCCAAACTATCCTCTTGTGTGTTCACTAGAGGAAGTGAAGTTGCTTGTCATCCTGCCACCTTACCAGTCATGTTCCAGACCCTTGCCTCATCTGTGTATGAATTTCTGCCTGATAAGAATTTATGCCAACTTTCTCTTCTCGCCTGTCGGCACGTCCTTCTTCCATGCGACTTAATGTTCTTGAATTTTATAAGATTCACGGCTGTAGGTGAGTCTCTAAGCAACTTCCATGTCTTATTTTGTTCTTTCGGTGCATTATGGCTTATATAATTTCACAATGGGACTCGTCGTTTGCCTGACGGTCCACATGTTTGTGGTATACATTTTCTTGCAGCGTCAATTAAAAAGCTGTCAGGTAGCTCACAGCAGGTTCTGTGCTTAACACCCCCACGTCAGTCCAAGTTAGAAGGGTGATTTTTTTAAACTGTTCCCATTCGGCTTTATTGGTGAGCCATTCGGGAACCTGTGGAGGACATACATATGATATGGATGTGCTGAAAACTAGGAAAATGGTCACTACCGTACGGATTACTGATGAATTCCTATTTAAATAAAGGTACGAGTGATGGAGATGTTATGCTGAGGTCTTTTGTCGAGTAGGTATTGTTAAAAATTGTAATATGTTGGCCTTTTCCGATTCAGGAGGGACGCGCCTGAAGAAAAAAAAACTGTTCAATAAGGCGACCTTGCGCATCGCAGCCAGTGTCGCTTTGTAAGCTATTACGTGCATTAAAGTCCCCTAAATACAACATAGGGTTCTGGGAGTTGATCTATAAAAGACTGGCATTCCTGTTTATTGAGTTGGTGGTGCAGGATTATGTAAATTGAGCAAATTGTGACCAGTTTATTGAAGAGGACAGCTCGGACAGCCACCGCCTCAAGGGGTGTCTGAAGCGGTAAATGTGCACAAGCTTTTTCTTGATCAACTATGATGGCAACATTGCCAGATGATGTGCAGCATCATCCGGATCTTCTCGAAAAATAGTGTTACTACGCAGGAAGTTTGTGTGCTTAGATTTTAAGTTTGTTTATTGCACACGCAGCACTTTTGGTGTATGTTTGTGTAAAAGTCCTTGCATATTGTAAAGGCTCCTCCGCAGGCCTGTGACGTTCCACTGTACTATATGTGCCATTCTAAAGTTGTGTGGTGCTGTGTGTACAAAAAGTGTTACGTCAGGTTACAAGGCCTTTTAGGAGCCCTGCATTTCGACATTTTTCTTTCTGGGTGCACTCCAAAGAGTTGCGCCTGTCGTTCGCGTCTGAGGCGCCGGAGGAGTGGGACTTGTACCTATTACTTCCGGCGAGGTGGCAGATGGTGCCTGATGAGCAGGCACATTCACAGAAGTTTCAGACATAACTGAAGGTCCAGCAGACTCTTAAGCAGGTCCAGCAGACTCTGAAGTCTGCTGAACCTGCTTGGCAGGAGGTGGAGCAGCACAGACTACACCAGCCTTGGGCGCAGATGACGTGACTACGGTCACACTTCGTGCGACACTTGCAGACGCGGAAAGATGAGGCGCTGCGCCCTGGCGCGTCACATCTGCAAAAGAAGGAGAGTGCTCATGGAGGGAGAAGCACTGGCACGCTTCTTGAAAAGACAGATTGAATTTAACTTTAAGTTGAAGAATTTGTTTTGTCTTTTTACAAGATGGACACGATCGTGAGTAGGTGGGATGGTCTCCTTTGCAATTCGCACAGTGGACTGCAGCCGTACAATTGCCCGATTGGTGTTCATTAAAGCTACAGTTTGCACAAGTCGCGCGCCCTCTACAGCTTTGCAATCCGTGTCCGAAACGCTGACATTTGAAACATCAACGAGGATTTGGTATGTAGGGCCTGAATAGAAGCTTGCAGTAGCCGGTTTTGATTGAATCGGGTCATCCCTAGTAACAAAGGTGATAATTATATGTTTTGTTGGTCTTTCTTTTTTGTCTCATTGTATGACTATTCTTTGAACCTTCACTACATTCTGCTCTTGCCAGCCTTCCAATAATTGACTCTCTGACAATCCAAGAAGGTGGTCATCAGAGATGACACCGCGGACTGTGTTCAAAGATCTGTGGGGGCCTACTGAAACTGGCACATTCCCAAACGCTACCAGTTTAGGTAAGTTGTCCTATTGCAGCTTGTCGCGACCGTCCAAAAGGAAATCGCCGCTTCCCAACTTGGTTACACAATATCCTGGGCAGATTGGTTCGGTGAGTGTTTTTGAGACAAGAAAAGATGAACTTGCTCGGACAGTTTTTTTTTCTGGCTACGCATGACATACAACTTAGGAAAGACTGCTTTGGTTTTGAAAAAACGAACGGTTCTTCCGTGCGCCACCTTTTCTGGTGGCCATCAGAGAGAGGGGGGAAAAAGTTGGCTATACAAATTGTTTAAAGTTTGGCGGCTATGATGGCCACCCACCACCGAGCCCAACAAGGGGATGCTACAAGGTTGAATAGTAAACACTTGGAGACGCCAGCCATGCACCGCCGCTATAACCGAATATAACTACCCAACGTTAGGTAACTACACAGGGTTAACTCTCGCCGCTATGCAATTTAGAAGTAAACGAAAAAGAGAAGATGACAGGACAGATAAAAAGTGAGAAATAAAGCCTGTGGGAATGGAGGCTAGCCTGCTGCCTTTGCGCGGGCTTTGCCGCCTTTTCTGCCGTTCTCATGTCCCGACATGTCTCCCCTCTTTTGCTGCCTGCCACGCTGGGGGAGCGGAGTCACGTTCAACCCCCTCACCCGGTAGCGGATGTTGACTGTGGCGCTGCGCGCGGAGTCTCCCGAGAGTTTTTCTCGCGCTGCGTTGGGAACAGGCAGACAGATACTCTCCGGGACTGCAGACAGTTAGCCAAGAATCTTTTCTGTCCATCGACCCCCGTCGCTTGCGGCTCGTCGGACTGCGCTGACGGCGCCTGGTCCCCGAGGCCAACTTTAACCTTTTGTTACCCCACTGCGTACGCACGGCCGAAGGGCGGTACGGTGTCCTAGTGCGTGGCCTAGCTACGTCGACCCGTGTCCCTCCGAAGCCAACGCGAGCGCCTTTGCCCTCGCTCGAGCAACCGGGCCTTGGTCCCGGTGTTTCCGTGAATAACCTTTACCACGGAGATGTGCTCGTGGGACCCTGTCTAATACTATTGTGCCCAAGGCAGGGATAAGCCTATTTGCTTTCCTGCCGCGCCTTTGTAACAGGCTGTACTGCATTTGGTGTTGCCACAATAATGTGTTGCGGCTTTGAGCAGTATCGTGTTCTCACCACGGCGACGGTTTTTGCGTGCCCTGCGGCTCGCTAAGACCGGACCTACGCTGGTGGCCGTACTCCTTCGGGATACGTGTACGCCACAACACGAAGATGTAGGGAGAGAGATAGGAAAAGGCGACTGCCGATTTCCCCTGGGTGGGTCAGCCCAGGGGTGCCGTCAACGTGAACCCAGGGCCAAAGGGGTGTGTAGCCTCTGCCAGGGGGCCTTAAAGGTCCAATCACCCGGCGTTGGCTCAACCCCCAGGATACCGTTTTACCAGGGCACGGCAAAGCTACGCACTGCAGGGCGTGGTAGGGAGTCGAAACCCCCCTGTTAGTTTAGGTTCGAGGTTACGTTACGCACCAAATGCCTGGTCTCACAAACGCCGCTGCGGGGGCTTCATAATTCTTCCCTCACGAGACCAACAGACAGTAAAGCCAGGAAAGACATAGGTGATTTCATTGGGCCCAGGTTCACTGGAACGCTGCGAAGTGGACATAGTCGCACAAAGCTCCTGCAGTGTGAAAGGATGATCGAGACGGAAGTCTGCTGTAGGGGAAGCAGTGAGCCATCCGTTGTTGCGGAGCCAGCAAGGTGAATGCAGAGTTCTTCTGCGATTTGTTTCTCGCTGCATATTTTTATTATGGCCAATGCACGGAAGCGACATAGTTGCTGAGGAGAAGATAGTAGAGCTCTTACAACGTGCCATATCTTAGACAGCGGTTTTTGTTGGTCCACGGTGATGGAGAATGACTTTCAGTTTGACTGCCAAGCTTTTTCAAGTACCTCTAAATTTTCTTTGGCACATTACGAGAGGTCCTTAGGTATGCGATTAATTTTGTTTGCCTGTGTCTGCGTTCAGCTGGACAACGAACTGCCTGTAGCACTTCATATACCACATCAACCGGCTTCCTGGAATCGGATGTTTAGACAACTTGTGTAGTGGTCTGTATTGCTGTGGCGATTCTTCCTTCAATCTGTTGGGGAAAATATAGAGCTACAAGACTTTTCTAGCTCTCCTTGAAAAGCCCCCAGTGTGTGTATCACCTTCGAATGCTTCCAACGCCAGTGTACCATCGTAGATGTACGTACGAAGGAAGGTGATCACTACCATATGTTTCCACGTCTGCGCACCAGGTGGCGGATGTTGAAAGGTATTGAGAAGCGATAGCTAAGTCCAGATAGCCACTGTATCCTGAGCCTTGGAGATATGTCGGTGACCCTTCGTTAACAATATGAAAACCATTGTTGCTTGTAAAGTCGATGAGATGGAGTGCACAAAATTTAAAACGAGTGGAGTGCGCAGAACTTGAAACGGTGGGAGTGAATTTTGAAGTGTGCGCCATGAATCAAATTCGAGGTCGGCAAGAAGAAGCTGGCACGGATGTTAATGAATAACAAAAAAAAAACTGAAGCACAAACTCGACGCAGACGCAGCTTTATTCGAAGCACATGCGAGACAATGAAAAAGAAGAGGAGTTGGAGCGGTGGCCAGAGGAATTGATTGATTTGCAGTGTTTAAAGTCCCAAAACCACCATATGATTATGAGAGACGCCGTAGTGGAAGGCTCCGGAAATTTCGGCCATTTGGGGTTCTTTAACGTGCACCCAAATCTGAGCACACGGGCCTACACCATTTCCGCCTCCACCGAAAATGCAGCCGCCGCAGCCGGGATTTGATCCCGTGACCTGTGGGTCAGCAGCCGAGGACCTTAGCCACTAGACCACTGCGGCGGGGCAAGTGGCCAGAGGAAGGCGAGCGACGCATGAGAGCGGTCGGCTTTCAGACCCGAGCCAAGGCTGCCACCTCCATCGTCCGGCGCCCTGAAGGACTTTAGGACTACCAGGATGCGCCGACGTGCCTGTGCTTGTGGACAGGTCTGAGCTGACGATCTTCGAGCTCGAGCTCAGGCGAGGCTGTCCGGCTAGGACTTTACCTCGAGGCTAATGCGTGAAATGCAGTGTCAGCTGGTGCAGTGTCCGCCAGCAGCCAAGGAAGCCTGCTTCCCTTACGACTTGTGTGGCTGCCCATCAACGATGCTAAATACGACAACAATAGCATCGACGCCGGGCTTCGCGCCTAGGCTTCTACACAACGATGTGGGTGAGAGGCCACTCCTTTGACGCACCGCGACACAATCTGTGTAGAAACTGAGTACTTAGGACTTGTGTTTAGCGACTATTATACACCTACTGTAGTTCTATGTAACTTTATCCGAGAGATAGGTCTTGTTATATTTCGGGGTAAAGAGCTTTCGAGTATTGTTATGAAATGCTTGCCTAAAATAGACTCATCTTTCGGAAAGTGTTCTGAAGTGGCTTCCCGGACCTCCTAAGTCGAACCTCCACCTTTTGCGAAGCAATAACTACAATGTTACACCCGATTACTTATGTCACTACTGCCCCAAAGAAGGTGATTTCCACTGAAGCCTTCTCCGATGATGTGAAGTCCTTGACTCGAGTCGATGACAAGTGTCAGATGTCTAGCATCAGGCGAGAAGAAGAGGAGACTGGCAGTAGGCCTCCCCAGTCACCTCAACCCATCTAAGAATAATCTCCTGATGTTCGGGGTTGTACCTATCTATGGCAGACTTTCGCGAGGGGCGTCTTGTATAGTAAAGCTGATATGTTTCCAACAGCTGAGCATGCATCTCAAGTTTACAACAGCCGATCAGAGAGAAAGAATTAGTGTTTTCTTTCAATTTATGAGAGAGCCAGATCGTCATTAAGTAGAAGTGAGAAAAATGACTTTGTTGCATACAATCCGGTTGAGCTTGCTTTAGCAATTATTTGTCAGTGACTCCATCTCGTGAAAGCTTCGTAAATCTGCATGGGAATAACCCAGCCGGTACTGAAGAAAAGGTTTTTGAGTTAGCACTTATGTGACATGTAACAATTGTATTCGGCCCATTATTTCGGGCCTTTCTAAGTTGATACCTCTCGTACAGAAAAAACAAGTCAACATTTATAAGTACATGGATGATTTAGTGATGTTTTGCGAAAATTTTACAATGACTGCAATAGTCGCAATGATTTGCGACCGCATATTAGCTGAGGACGGTAAGATGTCGGGCTGCTAAGCTTGAGGACGTGGGAAACCTGGGTTCTATTACTGGCCTCGGCGGTCGCATGCATATCGACGGGGGCGATATGCAAGAATATGATGCATGGGCTTAAATTTGGGTGCATGTGAAACAATACCGAATGGTTGAAAGTAATTCCAAATGAGTGTGCTTCATTTTTGACATGTCAAAGATTGTAAATATATATTATTCATCCATTAAATAGTTCCTGAGTGCTGTCCTTTTCAGAATGACCATAGTCGCAAATGTTCGGTAAGCCGTGGTCGTTTGACAGAGTCCAGCATAAAAAACATTCACGTGGAAACGCAAAGCTGCAGATAAATATGTCCTTCTTTCACAAACGTGTGGAGGGTTGTCCTTGGGCGTTGACGAAAGTTTATTGCTGCACCTGTGGCGTTCCTGCAAACACGGACTGAACCCTGCTCCTTTCAGGATGTCTACGCTCGTTTCTCAAACCCAGCCATAAAGAGCATTCCGGAGTGAAGTACCAGAAGGATTATTTCTACTATTCTCACGGGCTCCCCCGCGCAAACACGAGGGCAGGGCGGCGCCTTGTCGTCTACAGACCATGTGACAACGTACCGTAGAGATAATCGGCGTGCTCCCTTCAGATCTGTGGCATGGGGGAGCAGCAGAACACCTTTTGTTGGTTCGGGGAATGCGACCTTTGCGGCAAGCGCCTGTGCCGGGTCCAGTATGCCTTTCCGTCAACCTCCGTGGCTCCAGGGCTTATTACTGCGTTCTGCGCGGATGGCCGCCTGCGGCGGTGAACGACAAAAAAGCGGCGGCTACGGAGAATTTGACGTGAGACACCGAGCTGCATGAAAACCTTGAGACTTGGTATAGACATCGGCTCGCCAAGTGCCGAAAGCATCGGGACCATTGTTCGCACGTAATTAAAATGTCTTCGGACGGCTCGCCCATCACTCTCCCTGAGGCTTTAGTTTGTACATCGTTACTTGCTCGGCTTTGTTTGGGAGAGGGTTTTCTACTGGTGTAGGCCGCGGGGGCGGCCGCCGAAGATGACAGACTCAGACTGAGAAGGAAAGATATGCCGCGTGGAGTGGCGACTAATTTGGTGCCCCGGTAGGGCGGAGTGGGGTCCTACAAAAAAGGACTACGAGACGATACGAGGGAGTCAGAGATACGATGCGATGAGCTTAAGAGTCACTGAGAGGGAGCGTTGAGCTCGAGATGGTAGATGGAATGGAAAAAGGAAGATGACGGTGCGAAGAGATAGCGATGAGAGGCGATGAGATGACGACTGGGGCAAGGACGGTACGATGAGGAATGAAAGTTAGGGATAGAAGGGCAAGGACGGTACGATGAGGAATGAAAGTTAGGGATGGGAGGCGAGTGAACGGAGCGTTATGAAAGAGGGATAAGATGGAAATCATTGAGAGGCCCGACGTAGACGACGAAGACGATGAAGACGCTGACGAATTGGACAATGACCCCAGGAAGAAGCCCTGAGCCCCGACTCGAACAACCAACTCCGAGGCCCCCGTCAACATGGACCTTTCGTGAGACGGACTTTACGCACCTTATTTAGATTAGCTTTGCGGGAAGGGAGGTGGCGAATTGAGACATTGCGCGGTTTTGTTAATTAATGACTTTATCATTTGTGTCGTCGTGTGTTTACTTTGTATTGAGGCACCCTTGTATTGTCACAGTTACTTAACTTATGTATCCTGTTTTGCGTGTCGCGAGTATTTGCTGATGTGTTACAATTTCGTGCAACAGAGATGTCGTTCACGAACAGTATGTGTGTACGCCATTTGCACTTGCTATTAAATTAAATGAATCAGTACAGAGAAACAGGTCATAGCGACTCTTACTTCCCGGCCCCAGCACGAATCCCTGTAGGTGGAAAGTGATTGAGACATGTAGCCAAGAGGGAACCGGATAGAAAAAGGGTTGAGTGTTCTTCCCTCTCTTTAGCGATCCGTGGCGTAGCGGGGGACGTCTCACACCCGCCATCCCTCTGTAATGACTAGAGGGAAAGTCAACTGTTGCTCTGCCCCTCCCATCCCTGCTTGTGCGCATGCATATTCGGGGCGAGATCGAGCTATAGGTGGCCGCACCGTTCCAGCGAAAGTCTGGATAGGTGGTCGACAGCACGTAAACAAATACACGCAGTAGCGCTTAGTTGTGTGCGGCCTGAGCCAAATGTCGGCAAATAAAATGCCTTGAATACGGTTTACTGTTAATATCAACACTCTTCTCTACTGAATCGGTGCACAACACCTATGGAACATTAACATTACTCACGAGTAAAGCGCAATCTGTCAGTCAGAGATGCACACCCTGGGTGACTCTTCCCACTTTCGCACTAAATCCCACCTTCGATGTGTTGTTTGTAGAGGTGTGCGCCCAGACCTCGTTGCGCCGCTGCTTACGCTAACTCATCGGCTCGCCGTCGCCGCATTGTTTCTTTGGGGCTTGCCACAAATCCACGATTAATGTTTTTTTTAGTTAACCTGGCTTTATTTGGCAGTTCATTCTCTCACAAGTAAAATGTCGGTCCTTTCTTTAACCTGCCCTCTTGCAAAGCGTTGCAATCAATCCATCTGCCATGGTTACAGTTAAATAACTGGATCGGAAAAACTTGTTCAGTACTCCTAATAATGTAGAAAGGCAATGCTGGACTCAAAATGAACGTTAATTCTAAGCTACTTTCCTGCTTATTGTAGTTAAGCGAACACAGGTTGTAGTTCAGCGAACACAGTGCCAACGGCGATGTTTGGCGAGGACTATATACCAACAAATTTTGGCTGACGGTCGAGTCTGCATACTCCCTTTTGCACAATATGTATGTGGAATGTCGGTATTTGAATAATAATCAATACGACTGTCAAAATTAGTGAAGGAACATTTACAGTTCGAAGGAGAAGATGAGCGCTGGTTAATGTGGAAGCACTTCTATATCTGCTTCATTGTTCTCACCTAACAAAGAGCATAAAAGTGTCACAACTACAAAACCTTGCTTGCAAATGTGTAGCAAGACTACGAAACAACAGATTAATGACGATGTGCACGCATGCATCCGTACTCAGAGTGGTATATATAGGTATCACTGACCCAGACAGCACCCATTTTTCTTGATGTACAATTGGAAGGCAAGCTGAGCATGCTCATAATATAATTCTCAATAGGTTTTGCCGATAATCCAGAACCAAGACAGTGTGTGTTGCATTTTCCCTTATTCAGCCTGGCTGGGAGCCGCGAGACTGTACTACATGCAACGAAGGTCATAAAAGGCAGTGCAAACCCTGTAGGTTGACAGTTCGAGCTAAAAAACTTGGCAAGCCGAAACAACTGCAGAAAATGACATATGAGATTACTAGATGAGAATTGGTAAACGTTTCATAAATGCTTTGTTTTTGAGCATGCATACTAAAAATGAGAAAGAAACTTGGGTGATGGTGTGCTTATCTAGAGCCATGTACAATACTTTACTAACTTCCAGGGAAGATTTGAGCACCCGTTTAGCATTCGTCAAACAGACATTACCGTAACTGTGATCGAACAGCCATCAGAATACTATGCCACCGCAGTACGTATGTTGAATTTATGTTTATTGCTTCCACAAATGTGCAGCATTCCTTTTTTTGGTACCCTGTTTACGTATGTTTCACAAGATTCATAGCGATATCCTGCTGGTATATCAATTGAAAGAATGACGAACCCAGCCTTGAAGGAAGCGCGCACACAACAGGATTCATCACGCAAGCTTGCACGTCAGTAATTTCAACAAAGCAACACGGTTCGAAAGGAAATGAAGACGAAAGGAAATAAAGCACTACCAAGATGCACCTAGTACAGATGAAAACACAGTACATGAGACAATCACATAATTAATAACCAACACATGCCAATGCACCGTAAAAACCATAAAGATTTAACGGGCCGCATGGTACATTCTAAAAAACATTTCTCTAAAAAGTTGATCAGCGTCTTTTCATGATAATGCTATGGAAGGTCTATTATCAGGACCACGTTTTTTCTTTGCAGTTTATATAACTCAGTCAGTTCTTTATCACATATTGTGGCATTTGATATGCTTTTATCAGTTTCCTCACGCATTTACTTCATAGCTGGGTACTGTTAAAACTGGCGAGAAACCACACACTTGATCCGCAGTCGACCAGGCAGACTCTCCCGCTGATGCGGACATTTCCCTTTTTTTGAGCTTCCCACCTGGCCTATGCACACCCTACCGCATAACAAGGAATGGCTAACATCCCAGTCTTTCCTGTCTTCTCGCTCGTACAACAAGGAAGCGGTATGCGATAGGTATGACATCTAATCAAATATTGAGCCCTTAAATAAACACTTCCTTCCTCACAATTGCGAGTTATTTGGTTAATCTATCACACGGCCAGTAGTGTCTGCTCCTTGATTTCCGGTTTTTGATGATCCCACGAAATCCCAAAAGCGATGCATGGCGCCGAGAATTTGGTAACTTTTTCATTTAACGCTATGAGAAATCGTGTTATACTGCTCGCCTACAGTACCCTCATTCACAAGTACCTGAAGTATTGAAATAACAGCAGCTGCTAATGATTAACCAAAATTCATGAAACCGATGGCATTTGCTTTGCTCCTATGTGGCGCTTATTAGGATATCGTTTATAAAGCTTTCTTAGTTGACTAAGATCAATAATGAAATATTTTTGCAATTATTTTTTATTGCTAAGCGTTATTGGTTACGTTGTAGAGGGAATTCCAAAATGACAAATCAATTTTTTTGTGGTGAAATACATGCCAAGGGATGATTTTTTTTTCTAGCATTGAGTGAAAGCCCATGAAATATGAAACAAAACCATATGACTTTGCTCGTTATCACCAGTGCACTATCATTATCACCAGTGCTTTGAGCAGAACAAGTTGTGCGAGCATCGTCGATCAAACACTTGTCAGGAACAATGGTGCTTCCTTGCCATGAGTGGCCATGGATAATGCTAAAAAAACTGTAAATTTAAGGGCTCGTTTTCTTCTTTAGACAGTACGTCAATGATATCCAACAGACAATATAGACGAGGAAAGTATAGGGATATTATTAGAAGTGATTGCAATGTAAATGTGAAAAAAAGAGTGGACGAAAACATGACTTGCAGTGGGCGGGGACCAAGCCACAACATGATGAATAATGCTGACGCACTGGGAATACGATGGGTAGAGCTTCAGCCGCCCATTTATTAACGGGCGGTGTGCAAGTCGTTTCGCCGTGGTAGCATTCATGCGTTGTTACTGAAAAATGTTGTGCACGCTGGAGCGAATATTTGAGCACTTCGAATATTTGCTCAAACATTGCAGTATTCGAATTCCCTCTTATCTAAATGTATATTATTTGTAATTTCGAAGTTTTCAACATAAACAAAGCGGTGTATATTACTGTGCACGTACAGATCCTGTAAAAATAATTTCACTGCAGTGAAGGGTTGCTCTACCGTAAATCCACCTATAAAAAAATTGCCCAGCCGAAAAGTCCAACTACAAGGTTAAATAAACAGGACAAGATCACATCGATGAATAATTTTTTAAGTTTAAAAGCTTGTTAATTCAGCTTGTATGCTATAAGTATAGTAATGTTAAAAACGTAACGTATGTTGCAAGTTATCGCTTGCAGTCTACTGTAAGTAAGCTCCTGCTATTATTCAAAGCTGCTTTCACTTCCTCTAAACTAAACAAGAAGACATTTGCATCGACTTGTTCTAATCAAAGTTTTTTGTTCAGGTAAAATAGGTCAACTATGTTATACTGATGTGAGAATGTATTCGCACAAGGCTAGCGTTGTGTCAAAACCCACGTAAAGAACGGGATGCCAAAATGCTCCTCGCATGACAAAGAATCCCCCCCCCCGCCCACACACATATCGTTCCCGCTCTCCCGTTCGAGGCTGCTGGGAATGTCTGGCGGAGACTCGACGTACGGGACCATGGTGACGTAGCTTTTTCCAGCAGTCGGCTGAGCGTAGTCAAGTTCCTGGGTAAACCAGACAAAACCAACCCAGCTCGTACCCATGACCTCTGAAAGGGTTCATACTAGGTTACGATACGCGTGCAGAAATATAGTCAGGTTGTACTTTTGCGTGACATTTGCAGCAGTAACACAGAAACTGGTAAGAACATACAATGAAAGCAACCTCAATTTCACTTCAAGTTAGACTTAAGAATTCCAAGAAAAGAAGTTCCTACCCACGTCACATCAGTTTTCTTTAGTTTTCATTCGTTCAACAAAGAGTGGACCTTGCTTCCCAATGAGATATTGTCTGCATCAAGTTTTTCTCCTGAAACAGAGAACTTTATGCCAGTAAAATTTAAATATTTTATGCTTAGTATTATTCGCATTGTTTTCCTCATTTATCACACGTATACGCCAGTTCTATTGCTGTTTTGTGAAAGGTTATTTACAACAACCTGCACGTAATCTATCCCTTATGACATTGCAGAATGTTGCAGGCATAATTAATTGAAAAGAAAGCGTGATTTTCAAAAGAGTTTTTATATTCTTCCAATATTGCTTATAGGCAAACTCAAGGCCCCACATATAGGAGAACACCGCAACCTGTCATTAGCACCACTGCTCGACAACTTCATGCACGTTACACACACGTGCAAAATGAAAAAAAGGCTGACCTTCACTAACTGCACAATTTATTTCCAATGCAAGACGTGTTCTCACTTACGTCAATTTTCCACAGCTGAATGCATTGACATACGAAGTCGTTACAGTGGGGCAGTTTTGTAAACTATAGTGATGTTGCGCAAAAAGTGGAAGAGTTAAAAAAGCTTCACAAGAAGCGACTAGCTTGTACATTTTCTCCTCGTGGTATCGCCTGCAAATTTATTTTATGTTTTAATAAATCTACGTTGTTTTTTGAACTGAAAAGAACATGCTGCCATGTGCTGTGTGCGAAATGATTTGAGTTCCGAGACTGGATTAATGTAATTTTTCTCTGGCCAGGTCTCACACCTCCCCAAATCCTACACAGAACCTCTTCTGCAACTGTGACAGAGAAGGACACTGAAGAACATTGCCTGTCGCGTTTACTCGCAATTCAGGGATGCAAACCAACTAGCCCACGAAGGTGTTTCAGCTCCTCTACAAATTTTAAGTCTGGATCACAACCTAACTTTCTCTCAAAAACATGGGTTCAGTTTAGAAAAAAAGGAAAGCTGAGATTTTTTCAACAATTACTCACACATTTACTAACATAGTCAGATGATTACTTTGAACTGTCTAACAAAGTCCCAGTGTTTCTATTTTTATGCGCTTAATAACATAAAAAAAGCACTGTTGTAGGAAAGTCGTTCGCTGCATTGTCACAGAGTAAGTGCCTTACGAAATTTTTTAGCTACTTTGAAATTTGAGCTAGGTATGTGATTGCCCGAGAGGATCGTTGCGTTTTTGACCACGCTTCGGGAATCTCCTCTAACAGGGGTGGTGCCAGGGGTCAGGGAGGTAGCCCCCCTATGTTTTTCTACCCCCTCTTTTCTTTAACAAACAAACAGAACACTGCATAAGTTCCCTGCTTTGCTGCCCCATGGAAGAAACTGACTTTTTGTTGGTGCCCCCCCCCCTCCCTACGAAGAAAAGTCCTGGCACTGTTCCTGACCCCAAGATGAGAATCACTATGAATTGATTGAAGAATATAGTCGACGTTGTTCTATTTTAGTTGATATGACAGCACGGACATGCTTCATGTTTCGTGATGATGATGATGATGATGAGCGGTATTTTATGGCACATGGGCCAATTGATGACCAAAGGGCGCCGTTTCACTAGGCTAGAGATATGAACAATGGTATGATCTGTGGCTGTAAAAAGGCCTTAAAGTTCCTCACGCTAACGCGTGTAAAAACAGAGAGATAAAATAATCATGGCAGTGGCATGAAATATGTGCAGTGAAAGTGGATGGCAGAATGTCTTGGTAATAAAATCACGGCGGAGATGTCATCACCGCGGCCACGACCACATTACAGAGGTCATGCTACGGATCAACTACAAATATGGGGTGAAAGCTGTGAACGTCTTTTAAAATCACGAAAAGTGATAGAAGTTTAAAAAGCCGACATCGATTCGAAATTAGTAAACCAAAATCACTATTCGCTTCAAGCCTAAAATTACTTATTCACACAAGTCTTCTATTCACCTATCATTCCATTGTGGGATTTCACGCGCGAATGCCCATTTGATATGCATTCATTGCTGACCCTCAAGCAGGAACCAAATGGGCTCATTGCAACATCACAAGGTGCAGACAGGGTGTTTGGACAGCAAATCCAAGTAAGAAACTTTGCTTGCCATTTTTGCTTTTGTTACCTCACAGAGATATCCCATGGACTGTGCACATGGTATATGCACACTGCTTTGTTTCAAACACAGAATCTTTTTCACTGCTGCAGATGCATCTTTCTCTACTTTACACAATTCAAATTAAATAGTCATACTCATTGTAGATGCATAGCAGTAGAGAGCAGAGAAGAAGGAGCAGCTTGAAGCAGATACAACTTTATTCTTAATAAATCAACAATACAGTATCCTATAAATAGTAGTAACATTCAATAAATTATCTTGAAAAGAAAACTGAGCAAACATAACAGTTGTTTTGCTGGCAAAAAGTGAGCTAACGGTTCATCAATTTCTAGCAAATCTGACAAACAGATTCAGAGTAGCACGCACAGTTTGTATATCGTTAGAACACTGTAGTAACCTCAACCTGCAGTTTATGCACTTTGAGGAACAGAATATCGTAAAAGTTAATTTTGCAAGAAATAATGAATGGTTTCGAGGGACTCTTGACTAGATACATGTTTACTAGAAGATGGCAGCTTCCAAATGCCTAGCACTCTCAACAATCTATATAAATAATGTTCTCAATAAGAATGAATAAGCAGTGAACAAACACAAACACAGTTGCAATGCCTAAATAGACTTGAAATACAAAGAACATTTAGAATGTTGTCTTGATTTCCTAAAGACAACATTGTAAATGTTATTTGTATTTCAAGTATATTTCGGCATTGCAACTGCCTTTCTTTTTGTGCAATGATTAATCAATGGAGAATGGCTTAAAATGAACATACACTGATCCACCAGCCTAGGAATGTTCGTCAAAAAACATGAAAAGTTACACAAAAAGTATGAATAAATTAAGAAATATTGAACGCAGTTGCAAGAGCTGAAAGGTCGTGCAATGTTGTATATTATGCCACTTCCTTGCTGTACCTGCAGTGACTTTTCAATTGCCAACTTGTACAATATGTATATATTACCGTCAGCACGAAGCTTTGCTTATCAGCTTTCATGCAAACTCAAACAATGCAGAGCATCGTACCACGACGAAATTCAGTAAATGTAACGCTTAGTTGTAATTATCAGACTTGTAATATAGAGTGGTAAATACTCGAAGATGTTTTATACAAAGGCACCACAAAAAAAAGGAAAAAAGTCGTCCATTTGCAGAACAAGACAACAAAACACAAAAAGGGTTAAGTTATCTTTAACAACCCCCCACCCCTTTCCTTTCGAAGAAAAAAAAACACCGAGACTTATACCACAGCTTAACGCTCCACGTCGGAAACCCGAAGGTAGGAAAACAATTCCCTCAAGCAGTAGTTGTTCAGGTTGTCGAAAATGGTGGTATTCCTTTTCTTCCTCGTCCTCCTGACGCACACGATGTCTCTCTTGACGACTCCCGTTATTTGGAAGTAGTTTTCGATAAACCGTTCCCCCTCCTTGATTAGCGCCGAGGCAGCAGGCCTACCCTGGTTGCCGTTCGACTTGGCAAGCTCCTGGAGAAAAAAAGAGGTGTCCTTGTACATCTCGAAGGCCTCCGCGAAGGCCTTACTGACGTTCCTGGTCAGTGCGAACTCGATGGCCTGCATCATCATGTCCATGTTACGCCAGAGTCGCTGCCTGATCTCCGACGCTGGCAAACTGGTAGCCGAGTAGTTCATGCACATAATCTGGAGTGTGTAGTTCCGCTCCAGAGCAAAACTCACTAACTTCAGGCACGAATCCTCCGCCGAATCTTCCCGTCACAACATGATGCACGCAAGCGTGTTGTTACTCTCCAAGGCGGCAGCGATGGTCGTGCAAGCAGACGAAGTCAGGCTGCCGCCTTGCACGCTGAACCACCAGATGCTGCTGTTCCTTGCGATGCGGTTGAAAAGCCGGGTGAGACAGGTGTCCTTCACCCTCTTGGTGATGGTCACCACCTGGATCGTCGTGGTAGTCTCGAACAGGTGAGCCAGCGCCGTGTCATTGTCCAGGTTGAGGCAGTTGATCTCGACATCCTGGATGGATTTGTTCTGAGCTAGGGCGGCACACAACTGCTCGATCTGGGGCCCACACGTGCACACGCAGAGACACTGCGGACTCTGAGTGAGCCGCAGCATGTGCGACAGCTGCTTCCTGGCGGGCGTGCCCCACACGAACAGCTGAACAGCACCCATGGCAGTATTGGCCGCGAGGGCTTCGGCGAATGCGTCGAGGTGCTTCCGCGGAGCGCCGTAGCTGGACTCGAGGGTCGCGTTCAACCTCACCAGAGTCCTGTTGCAGGCGATGAGCCTGCCCAATGCGGCCACACCTTCCTCGCCAAACCTGTTGGCGAGCGGCGACAGCACCTTGATCGACTTGTTGTCCATGACTGCCTCCGCGATGGCAACGATGCCTTCCTCGGATATCACATTCCCGCAAACGTGGAGCTCTTCAAGTTTCGAGTTCACCTTCAAGGTGGTCGCAAAGACCACAGCGCCACTGGTGCCGATGGCGTTGTCTCGCAGGTCGAGCACCGAGAGTGACGAGTTCGTTTTCAGAGTTTCGGCGAGAGCGCGGGCCCGATGGAGTTGCTGGCGATACGAAGGGAAACGAGCGTGGTGTTCTCAGCTAGCGCGGCCGCTATGGCTACAGCTCCGTTGGCCTGCAGCTTGACCTGCTGTAGGGCTGAGAGTGGTGTTCCGTCGCAGCAGGGCTGCGAACTGCTTGGCACCCCGTATGCCAACGGTGTTGACTTCGAGCCGTAGATGCTCGACGCTCTTGCTTTTTTCAAGCGCCTTAAAGAGCAGGATGGTGTCGGCCACCTTGAAGCCAGTGTCGACTAGGGCCAGCTCGCGGAGAGTCGAAGTGACCTGGACATAGATGGAGATTGAGTGCACGTCACAGCGGCGCAACGGCATGTTGCACACCTGCACGCTGAGCAACTTGGCCCGCCACATTGCCCTGATGAAGATATACATCTCGTCGCTTTCCATCGTCTGGCCGTCAACGTGGAACTGCTCGATGGAAGAGTTGGGCGTCAGGTGCTGGACAGCTTGCCCGTGTAGCCGAAGTGCACGAAGTAGATACAACGGTGGGTTGCGAGAAGCTCGGTAAGCAACGTCACGCACACGGAGGCGTAGTCGTTCATGCTCGGGTCGCAACGCGCGAACGTGTAGAGGGAAAGGCGCCCCGGGCGGTTCTCGCGCAGCTCCAGACCGATGTTCTCGAGGAAACTATTCCACACGCCAATGTTTCGAACCAGCCAGCAAAACTGTCGCATGGAAGCGGACGAGTCGGCATCGGTGCAAGGGGCTCGCATGTCCAGGGAGTGTCGCCTAAAGTAGGCCTTCAGGCCGCGGCTGTAAGTCGGCTTCTTCATTTCCTGCGGCTCCTTATGCGGCCGCTTTCGCTTCAGGGCAACGCCACCGTTGACATGGCAACGCCGCCGCTGGCCGTCGGTGTCATCGGCCGAAAGACGAGGCATCGGAGGCAGAGTGTGACGAGAGATGCGTTCTCCTGGTTCACAAGCGCGGCACAGGCTGCGTCCACGGATAAAGAAGAGGCAGACGCCACAGAAAGCGGGCCCGTGCAAGCTACTAGCTCGGTGAAAACGCGAAAGTAGACTATGGCTCAACGTCAGCTTCTTTGAGAGCTGAAGGGACACGCAGTGCGGCTACTCTTCTTGTACCGACGCGCAGGCGAAATAAACAACAGCAATGATGATGATGATCATCCTGGATACTATGGCGCACAACCACAAAGGGGGATCGGCCAAGAACCGGGCGGCAGGATCTTAACTAAAGAGCCTTATGGTTTTTCAAACACAACATAATTTTGGGGCAAAAAAATATATAGAAAGAAAAGCCAAAATTGAAAAAAGAGTATATCTGAGCAGGGAGCGATGCAGGCTATCAGATGCGATTTGAAGCTTGCAAGTAACAGCACGTGGAGCACGTTCTGAGGTGCCAATATTCGTTCTCGTCGTCTTCAAACAAGCAGACAACTCGAGCAGCCATTCAAGCTTGAATTTCGAGTGAGTCTTTGAGCAAGCCCGACGCGATGCCGAGTGCGAAACGGAGAGTGCCGTGTTGGAACGGCGTAGCGATACAGTAAAAGCTCGTTAATTTGACACCCGTTAATTCGGAAATTCGGATTATTCGGACGGCTCTATTGGTCCCGGCCAAAGTGCATTTAATCTATGGGACCAAACCTTCGTTATTTTGTCAGAATTCGGCTCCGCACCGTTTAATTTGGACAAATGCTGACGGCTGCTGCTACACAAAAGAGTGATAAAGCAGCGCTGGCACCACTGGAGTGAAACCGAAACTTGAGTGGCATCGCCATCATCATCAACTTATGGGGGCTATCGCAGCATCACCGAACGTCGGCGTCTTCTTTTTTCTCTACTCAGCGCCTCCGACGCCATTTTTCCTTGTGTTGTCGTGTCGGAACCTTTTCTTCTTGCGGAGTTCTCTTTTTCTTCTATTGTGACCGTATTTGCATGCCACCACCATCGTGCGATACAGTGATGGCAACGCCGAAAAAGCGGCAGAACTACGAGGCGAAGAACTTGCCGACTAAAGTAAAAATTTTGGAAGCACTGAATAACGGCGAATAGTGACAGCAGGTTATTTATTTATTATTTCTTTATTTAGCAATACTGTTAGCCCCAACATGGTGCCATAGCAGAGTGGGTGTACATAGTACAACAAAACCAACAGTACAATACTGCAGTCAACACAGAACAAAGCACTTCCAACAACATAAAAAAAAACTAGTCAGATATAAATATTTCAAATGCCTCGATACTGTCTGTTTCAATAATTTTGCTGTCAAGCTCATTCCATTCTTTGGCAGTGCGCGGAAAAAAGGAATACTTGAAAGTATTATTATTGGGCACGAAAGGAACGACAGTGTGTTTGTGACGTTGTCTGGTAGAGTAACCGGAAGAGAACTTTAAGTATTCACCTGTGGTACTATTTATTCGACCATTAACTATCTTAAAGAAGAACAACAAACGGGAAATTCTATTTCTTTCTGAAGTCCGTTCGAATCCCGCTTTGGCAACTAATTCAGAGACTGACGGTGGGCCGTATTTCTTGAAAATAAATCGGACAGCCTTGTTTTGGATTCTATCTAGTTTATGGATATTGACATTGGTGTAAGGATCCCAGATAATGTTTCCATAATCCAAAATGGGTTGGATAAGAGATTTGTACGCCAGAATTTTAGTGTCGTATGATGAATAGCGAAGAGAACGTCTCAAAAAATGTAATTTCATCATTGCATTATTAGATATGTAGTTGATATGTCGATCCCAGTGGAGGTTGCTACATATATGCAAGCCTAGATACTTGGACTCTGTTACTCGATTTAGGATATTTCCATCAGCTATGTGATTGAAAACAAGGGGACACTTCTTATTTGTTATCGACATGGCCACACTTTTTTGATAGTTTACACACATTTGCCAAGAATTACACCACTTCATGAGTTTCTCAATTTCTGTGTTAAGCTTAACTTGGTCTTCAACTGTGTGAATAAGTGAATACAACGCACAATCATCTGCATATAATCGTATTTTAACCCTGCAATTATCAACAATATCTATAATGAACATCAAAAACAACAACGGGCCGAGCACAGAGCCCTGGGGAGCCCCTGAGATAACAGGTAACATGTTTGAGAAAGTGCCTTTAAAAACAACGTATTGCTGCCGGGATGTGAGATACGATTTAATCCAGCTACACAGTTTCCTGTTTTTTAATAATGTGTTCAGTTTAATGAGCAATTTAGAATGGGAAATCTTGTCAAATGCTTTAGCAAAATCTAAAAAAATTACGTCTATCTGTTTTCTCTCATTAATAGCTGCGGCGAAGTCATGTGTCATTTCAACCAGTTGAGTTACAGTAGAAAAGCCGTGACGGAACCCATGTTGCTTTGGTGTTAATATTGAGTAATTTTCCAAGAAGAGCGTAATATGCTTATGAATAAGATGCTCGAGAATTTTACAACACGTGCATTTAAAGCTATAGGTCGACAGTTAGAAATAAGCTGCTTATCGCCATTTTTAAACAGTGGTTTTATCTTAGAAATTCTCCAGTCATCAGGCAAAATACCCGTCAAAAGGGATGTACGGTAAATAATTAACAAAAATTTAGATGACCACTCAGCGTATCGTTTAAGGAATGCATTAGGTGTATTATCGGGTCCATATGACTTTTTCACATCTAAATCAAGCAAGAGATTAAATATTCCACTTTCTGTTACTTCCAAATCTTCAATCGGAGGCAATGTCTGGAAATTGTCAAATAAGGGTATGCTACCATTATCTTTGGAAAAAAAAGGATTCAAAGTGGGTGTTGAACGCATCAGAAATCTTAGCAGCATCGGATGTGAAATCATTGCCTATGTTAAATGTATTAGTACTTGAGGTCTTCGGTGTGATGGTCCTCCAAAACTTAGCTGGTGCCTCCTTTACCAGCGCGCCTAAACGGACGTTATAGAAGTTGAAACGTTGCTGCTTCATCTTTTTCTTAAGTTTACAAGAGAGCATTGCCACTTCAGCGATACGTTTTTGACTACTGTTCTTCTTAATTTTTTCCTGGCACGGTTTAGTTTTCTTATAATGTGTATGCTATCACGCGTTATCCAAGGATTCGCAGAATTGATTTTCCGATACTTGACTGGTACAAAGAGCTGACTGCAGGCATGAATTGTATTTTTGAATTTCAGCCATAATGAATTGATGTCATACACTTCAGTGATCATACTACTGCAAAGTTTATCGTAGGCTATTTCCAGTCTGTCTAATATCGACGTATCATCAGCAGCTGAGAAGTCAGGAAAATGAGATACGTTAACGACGGGTTTCTGCAGTAATGAAGAGAACTCTATTAAAACACATTTATGGTCGGAAATTCTCTCAACCATTTCACACTTAGAATCACCACGAATGCTTGAACTACCAAAAACAAGCTCAAGCACACATTTACTGGTTCCGTGAACACGTGTGAAGTCTTTAACTAGTTGGGTTAAACCGAATTGAAATGCAATATCAATTAATGCTTCATTATTATTTGCTTCGCTTCTGTCAGCCGAAAGAGTGTTCCAGTTAATGCCGGGGAGGTTAAAATCACCACACAAAATAAATTTATTGTTATCAGTTGTATTGCAATCAATGTACTTTCTAAGATTCTCTAGTACTTCTAAATCACTCGCTGGTGGTCGGTATACAACACCAACAGTCACATTTTGGCCCTCATGAAACAGCTTACAGAAGAGTGCTTCAACGTCTACAGCATCAGACATTCTGGCCACGTTCAAATTTTTCTTGAAGAGAAGGGCAACTCTCCCACCACGAGAGTTGCGATCACGACGATAAACATAAAAATTTGGGGAAGTGAATTCGTTATCATAGACACCACTGTGCAGCCAGGTTTCAGTAAGCGCGATAACATCAGGCTCATGAATTGCCACCAAGTGTTCAAGATCAAGACCCTTATTCACTATGCTTCGACAGTTCACATTAAGCAGCTTTAAGGAATTGCAACCGGTTGTTCGTCATGTATGATGGCATTTAGGAACACGAACAATAGAACCACTGGTTTCGTCCCACATGTAAAGAACATCATTAATGGACACTTTGTCGAAGATAAGCCTCACTCGCTGTTTATTTTTTCTATATTCTGCGGTGCAGTCCCACAATTTTGATCTAATATCTCTCACTTTCTGAGAAAAGTCTTCTGTGACATAGTAGTTTGATCCCTTGAGCTTAGCGCAGTTTTTTAGAATTCTAAGTTTTTCACGGAAGTCAAGTAATTTCACGATGACAGGCCGCGTTTTATCAGGCCGTTTACTACCAAGTCTGTGACATCTTTCTATTCCTGATATAGTAAGGCCGAGCTGGTCGAGCAAAAAAGTTTGAGTTACGCTCTCCCGTAATGATGCAGGAGTTTCGCTAGCGGGTTCTTCAAGACCATGAATAATAATGTTGTTACGACGACCGCGATTTTCTAGATCATCAATTTTATCCACCGTAGCAACAACCATTTTTTGCAGATTGCTAACTTCGGATTCAACGGCTTCCAGTTTGCCTTGCGTCAAAGATAAATTGGCAAGAGCCGATTCCAACAAATCAAGCCTACCCTTACATTCGGTTAGTGTGTCAGATAATGTATTCTGCGCAGCACTGAAGTCATTCATGCGCTTGATAATTGCTTTCTGGCCTGTTAGAACATTGAGTATCAGGTCGCGATCACTTAAACCGGAGAGCGATGCTTTGAACTCGGTTACCTCTTCATCGCTATCAGAATCAGGCCCCGTATTTTGCTCGACATCCCCACATTGTACAATCAAGTAAACAAAAATGCACGAAATGGAACAAACATCATTAGGCACATGGGGGCAAGGTAGCAGCACTAAGCAAACATTATTACTACGAATACACTTGGCATTGGGCAGATAACCTGCACAAGAAAGAAGACGTGCTCGTTCAGCATTGCTGTCAACGTGCTGCCACATTGCCCACTGAAGTGCCGGAAGGACGTCGGCCGGTATAAGTAGCTGTCAAGTCGTGACGTCACTCCGAAGGAAACGCTGTAGTCAGTAGCTTCTACACGTTCATACTGCATCGGCTCGATAAAATCGCAGATTGTCGAAACAGTGAATGCGTCGTTTTCTTCTCGAACTGCGGCAGCTGGCGAATCCAACCGGATGGAAGCATTTTCCAAAGCAAGCGCATGCTCACCAAAAGCGACAGTCCAAATCTGCACAAGAAAGAAGCCGTGTTCGTTCAGCATTGCTGTCAACGTGCTGCCACATTGCCCACTGAAGTGCCAGAGGGACGTCGGCCGGTATAAGTAGCTGTCAAGTCGTGACGTCACTCCGAAGGAAACGCTGTAGTCAGTAGCTTCCACACGTTCATACTGCATCGGCTCGATGAAATCGCAGATTGTCGAAACAGTGAATGCGTCGTTTTCTTCTCGAACTGCGGCAGCTGGCGAATTTAACCGGATGGAAGCATTTTCCAAAGCAAGCGCATGCTCACCAAAGGTGACAGTCAAAATCTGCACAAGAAAGAAGACGTGCTTGTTCAGCATTGCTGTCAATGTGCTGCCACATTGCCCACTCAAGTACAACAGTATGACCAAGTACAACGTGAAGCGGAGCATGTTGGGAACGTACGTGAAAAATAAACAACAGATTCGACAAGCCTTCGAAAGCGAGAAGTTTCATGCCTCTAGAAAGCGGTTGCGAGTCGCAGCTTATCCCCAGCTTGAAGAAGCTTTGCTCCTGTGGATTACTGACTGTCGCAACGCGCATCTGCCTTTGAGCGGACCTCTCATCATGGCGCAAGGTGAGAAGTACGCTGCAATTAGGAACATTGAATCGTTCAAAGCGTCAGAAGGATGGTTTGCGAGGTTTCGAGAGAGACACGAACATGTCTTCAGGAGTGTGTGCGGCGAAAAGGCCAGTCAGTGTTGACAAAAGTCTGACCGCCGAGTGGAGAAATGTGAAGCTGCTGGAGCACATCGCCACATATGAACCACGTGACGAGTTCAATGCAGATGAAACTGCTCTATTTTTCAGAGCTCTGCCCGACAAGACGGCGACTTTCAAAGGGGACGCGTGCATTGGTGGCAAGAAATGCAAGCAAAGGATAACTGTGCTTCTTGCCGCCAATATGACTGGCACGAAGCGCTTGCCACTACTTGTCGTCAAAAGGCGCTTAAGCCACATTGTTTTAAGAACCTCAAAAGCCTTCCTGTCGAGTACACAGCAAACAGGAAGGCATGAATGACATCGGACATTTTTCACGGCTGGCTGCAGCAGTTGGACCAGCACTTCACCTCGAAGGACCGCAAGATATTTATGGTTGTTGAACCATGCAGTGCCCATAACTGTACAGTCGAACTGAAGAGCATCAAAGTAGTTTTTTGCCGTCCAACACTACGTCTGCTCTTCAGCCGATGGACTAAGGTATCATTCACTACGTGAAGTCGAAGTACCGCAAGCACCTGCTAGAGCGAATGATCCTATGCTCAGAAGCTGGAAAGTTGTATCAAGTGGACTTACTCGGCGCAGTGCACATCATCGCTCAAGTGTGGAAAAACACTTCGCCGCAAGTCATCGACAACTGTTTTCGGCACAGCGGTTTTGTGAGGCCCGAGCATGCAGCAGTAGCTGACGATGGCATCGAGGAGGTGTCAGCCGAGTCCACCGACGATGACTGCCCGACTTTCGATGCTGTCCTTCCCACAGATGTGACCTTTCAGGACTACATCGCGATTGATCATGGTGTCACCACGAGTGGTCTCCTGACCGATCAAGATATTATTAATGATGTCACGGGCGTCCATGAAGACCACGACTCCGACGGAGAATCATGAGAGGAGATACAGCCGCGACCTCATCGCATCTCACCGGAAATCTCGGAGGCGCTGTTAGTACTAGAGGACGCTTGCCTGAACACTCCCGACAGCTTGCGTGCTGTTGGCCATTTGGAACAATTAAGAAAAATTGTGATGTCAACCAGAATCTGCGCGAAAACGCAGACGACAATTACAAAATACTTCAACAAATAAAGGTATGCTTCTGCAGCTTGATTTTAAATGTTGTTTTCCCTGTTTATTCGTTAGTTCGGCATTCGGTTAACTCGGACAGTTTTCCCGGTCCTGTGAAATCCGAATTAACAAACTTTTACTGTAGCGCCGTAATCTATACATGTGCGTACGACACTTTTATATAAATTCATCAGACATTTCCTGTCACTACCCCTCGTAGTGCTTTCAAAATATTCATTGTTTTTAGGCACCTGTCTTTTAAATACTTGATGTGTGGGATGAAGGTTTGTTTCGTGTCTAAAATTAGTCCAAGAAACTTGTACTCGGTCTTCACTGACAGAGGTTAACAATGCAAGGTCAATGTCGGGGTCAGGATGGAGGCCCCTCTTTCGGTAGAACAAGATGCAAGTGCTCTTTTGCCTGTTGAGTATAAAACCATTCTCATCTGCCCATTCAGATACCTTGTTAAATCCTAGTTGAACCTTGTGTTGGCAGGCTCAGATGTTGCACGATTTGAAACCAATCTGTACATCGTTGACATATATGCAGTAAAAAATATTACGTTGGAGTGAAAGGTGGAAGGAATTCATTTTAACTATGAAAAGTGTGCAGCTCAATACAGCCTCCTTGTGGCACTCCTGTTTCTTGGACAAATATTCAAGATAGGACAGTGCCAGCTCGGACACGGAATGTACGGTTGGACAGGTAGCTTTCGATGATTTTCAGCATTCTACCCTGTACACTTAATGTGACAGGTCTCGCAATATGCCAAAGCGCCATGCAGTATCATGTGCTTTTCCACATCGAGGAACACAGAAAGAAAAAATTGCTTATGAACAAAAGCGTAGCAAATTTGCGCCTAGATCCAGACAGGGTGGTCAGTGGTGAACCGAGCCACTCAAAACACACACTGATATGGGTCAAGTAGGCCATTAGTTTCAAGGTAGTGCGTCAGGCGCCTGTTTATAATTTTTTCAAAGACCTTGCAAAGACAGCTGGTTAACGCTACAGCCTGTAGCTGGAAACTGTGGATGGGTCCTTGCCTTGTTTTAGAATTGGGATAACAATAGCTTCCTTCCAGGCCTAGGGTAGCTCGCTGGAAGACCATATCGCATTATACAGGAACAGGAGAGCTTTCTGGGTTTCAGTGGGCAGGTGTTTTAACATTTCATATGCCACACAGTCCGGGCTTGGGGTAGATTTATTGCAGCAGGTAAGTGAGGCTTGTAGTTCAGCCAAACAGAAAGGTTCATTGTACTCCTCATGTTTTGTGGGTTTGCGCTCAAATCGCTGTTTGTATACTCTGGTTATGTATTGCCGGAACGGTTCACTATACTAGTGTGATGAGCTTTAGACCTGTGCGAAGTGCGCTCCGAGAGTGTTAGCTTGGTCTTCCAAACTATCCTCTTGTGTGTTCACTAGAGGAAGTGAATGTGCTTGCAATCCTGCCACCTTACCAACCATGTTCCAGACCCTTGCCTCATCTGTGTATGAATTTATGCCTGATAAGAATTTATGCCAACTTTCTCTTCTCGCCTGTAGGCACGTCCTTCTTCTATGCGACTTAATGTTCTTAACGTTTACAAGATTCATGGCTGTAGGCGAGTCTCTAAGCAACTTCCATGTTTTATTTTGTTCTTTCCGCGCATTATGGCACACATTATTTCAAAATGAGACTCGTCGTTTCCCTGACGGTCCACATGTTTGCGGTGCATATTTTGTTGCAGCGTCAATTTAAAAGCTGTCGGGTAGCTCACAGCAGGTTCTATGCTTAACACCCCCACGTCAGTCCAAGTTAGGAGGGTGATGTTTTGAAACTGTTCCCATTTGGCTTTATTGGTGAGCCATTTGGGAACCTGTGGATGACATACATATGATATGCATGTGCTGAAAACTAGGAAAATGGTCACTACCGTATGGATTACTGATGACTTCCCATTTAAAAAGAGGTACAAGTGATGGAGATGTTATGCTGAGGTCTATTGTCGAGTAGGTATTGTTAACAATTGTAATATGTTGGCCTTTTCCGATTCAGGAGGCACGCGCCGGAACAAAAAAGAAACTGTTCAATCAGGCAACCTTGCGCATCGCAGTGAGTGTCGCTTCATAAGCTATGACGTGCATTAATGTCCCCTAGATACAACATAGGGTTCTGGGAGTTGATCTATAAACGACTGGCATTCCTGTTTATTGAGTTGGTGGTGCAGGGGTATGAGCAAATTGTGACCAGTTTATTGAAGAGGACAGCTCGGACAGCCACCGCTTCAAGGGGTGTCTGAAGCGGTAAATGTGCACAAGCTGTTTCTTGATCAACTACGATGGCAACACCGCCAGATGATGTGCCAGCATCATCCGGATCTTCTCGAAAAATAGTGTTACTATGCAGGAAGTTTGTGTGCTTGGATTTAAAGTGTGTTTATTGCACACGCAGCACTTTTGGTGTATGTTTGTGTAAAAGTTTGTGTAAAGAGCGGCGATGGCGTAGTGGTTAGAACATCCGCCTCGCATGCAAGAGGTCCGTGGTTCAAATCCCGGTACCGCGCAGTTCCCAACCGAATTTTAAAAAATTCCGCGTGTTGATGGAACTGCATTAAGAGGCCTGGGGTGCGGCCTCACCGGCAAACACCGCCGAGAACGCACACCCTCACCAGAGAAGGATTGGCCACCCTGGTGCAGTATCTGGCCACTACCTCCCACATGCTTGCGTCAAATAACTCACGGCCCTCAGTCCCCAGCAGCTGCGAAGCAACTGACCACGGCTGCGGTCAGATCTGCAACGCAGCAGAGGGTGCTAAGAATCTCTGGATCCGGACAGGCCGCCATTGGAACCTGAACTTGGCAACGTTTAACGCTAGAACCTTATCTAGTGAGGGAAGTCTAGCTGTACTATTCGAGGAGCTAGAGGGTGTTAAATAGGATATAATAGGGCTCAGTGAGGTTAGGAGGACAGATGAGGCCTATACGGTGCTACAGAATGGGCACGTCCTTTGCTACAGGGGCTTGGCAGACAGAAGAGAACTGGGAGTGGGGTTCCTAATTTACAGAAACATAGCTGGCAACATAGAGGAATACTATAGCATTAATGAAAGGGTTGTAGGTATCGTAATTAAACTGAATAAAAGATACAAGATGAAGGTAGTACAGGCTTACGCGCCTACATCCAGCCATGATGACGCTTCAGTTGAAAGCTTCTATGAAGACGTGGAATCGGCAATGAGTAAGGTAAAAAGACAGTATACTATAGTGATGGGCGACTTTAATGCAAAGGTAGGGAAGAAGCAGGCTGGAGACCAGGCAGTAGGAGATTATGGCATCGGTACTAGAAACGCCAGAGGAGAGCTACTAGTAGAATTCGCAGAACGCAATAATTTACGGATTTTGAATACCTTCTACCGAAAACGAGAAAACCGCAAGTGGACATGGAGGAGCCCTAATGGCGAAAATAAGAACGAAATAGACTTTTTAATGAGTGCACACCCTGGAATCGTGCAGGATGTGGAAGTGATTGGCAAGGTACGATGCAGTGACCATAGAATAGTACGGTCTCGAATTCACCTAGACCTGAAGAAGGAACGACAGAAACTGATACGCAAGACGCCAATCAATCAGCTAGCACTGAGAGGGAAAGTACAGAAATTCAGAGTGTCGCTGCAGAACAGGTACTCGGCTCTTAGTGAGGAAACCAACCTTAGCGTAGATACAATGAATCATAATCTGACGAGTATCATTACGGAGTGTGCAGTGGAAGTTGGAGGCAAGGTAGTTAGACAGGACACTGACAAGCTTTCCCAGGAAACAAAGAACCTAATTAAGAAGCGTCAAATCATGAAAGTGTCAAGTACAACAGACAAAATAGAACTGGCAGAGCTTTCGAAGTTGATTAATAGACGTAAGGTATGCGATGTAAGAACGTATAACATGGAGAGAATTGAACACGCTCTGAAAAACGGAGGAAGTGTCAAAGCATTGAAGAGGAAACTTGGGATAGGCAAAAGTCGGATGTATGCACTAAGGGACAAAGAAGGAAAAATAACTACCAATATGGATAGGATAGTTAAAATAGCGGAGGAGTTTTACAGAGATCTGTACAGTAGCCGAGACAACCACGACCTTAATACTATAAGAACTAGTAGTAACCCAGATTACGCCCCACCAGTAATGATAGAAGAAGTCATAAAAGCTTTGGAGAGCATGCAAAGGGGCAAAGCTGCTGGTGAGGATCAGGTAACATCAGATCTGCTGAAAGATGAAGGACAGATTGTGTTAGAAAAACTAGCCACCCTGTTTACGAGGTGTCTCCTGACGGGAAGAGTACCAGAGTCTTTGAAGAACGCTAACATCATCTTAATACATAAGAAAGGAGATGACAAGGACTTGAAGAATTACAGGCCGATCAGCTTGCTCTCTGTAGTATACAAGCTATTTACATAGGTAATTGCTAACAGACTAAAGAAAACATTAGAATTCAATCAACCAAAGGAACAAGCAGGATTTCAAACAGGCTACTCAACAATTGACCACATTCATACTATCAATCAGGTAATAGAAAAACGCTCAGAGTATAACCAACCACTATACATAGCCTTCATAGATTACGAGAAAGAGTTTGATTCAGTAGAAATATCAGCCGTCATGCAAACACTGCGGAATCAGGGCGTAGATGAAGTATATATAAACATTCTGGAAGAAATCTACAGGGGATCAACTGCTACCAGAGTGTTTCTTAAAGAAAGCAACAGAATACCAATCAAGAAGGGTGTAAGGCAGGGGGACACAATTTCCCCAATGCTATTTACCGCGTGCTTACAGGAGGTTTTCAGAAGCCTAGAATGGGAACAGTTAGGGATAAGAGTCAATGGAGAATACCTTAGTAACCTGCGCTTCGTCGATGACATTGCATTGCTGAGTAACTCGGGGGACGAATTGCAACTCATGATTACGGAGTTAGACAAAGAGAGTAGAAAGGTGGGCCTTAAAATTAATCTGCAGAAAACGAAAGTAATGTACAACAACCTCGGCAAGAAGCAGCGCTTCGAGATAGGTAATAGTGCACTTGAAGTTGTAAAAGATTATGTCTACTTAGGGCAGGTAATAACCGCAGAGCCGAACCACGAGATTGAAGTAACTAGAAGAATAAGAATGGGGTGGAGCACATTCGGCAAGCACTCTCAAATTATGACAGGTAGATTGCCACTATCCCTCAAGAGGAAGGTATATAACAGCTGTATCTTGCCGGTACTTAGCTACGAAGCAGAAACCTGGAGACTTACAAAAAGGGTTCAGCTTAAATTGAGGACGACGCAGCGAGCAATGGAAAGAAAAATGGTAGGTGTAACCTTGAGAGACAAGAAGAGAGCAGAGTGGATTAGGGAACAAACGGGGGTTAAGGATATCATAGCTGAAATCAAGAAGAAGAAATGGACATGGGCAGGGCATGTAGCGCGTAGACAGGATAACCGCTGGTCATTAAGGGTAACTGACTGGATTCCCAGAGAAGGGAAGCGGGTTAGGGGGAGACAGAAGGTTAGGTGGGCAGATGAGATTAAGAAGTTTGCGAGTATAAATTGGCAGCAGCAAGCACAGGACCGGGTTAACTGGCGGAACATGGGAGAGGCCTTTGTCCTGCAGTGGGCGTAGTCAGGCTGATGATGATGATGATGATGTGTAAAAGTCCTTGTATATTGTAAAGGTTCCTCAGCAGGCCTGTGACATTCCACTGTACCATATGTGCCATTCTAAAGATTAGTGGTGCTGTGTGTAAAAAAGTGTTACGTCAGGTTACAAGGCCTTTTAAGAGCCCTGCATTTCGACGTTTTTCTTTCTGGCTGTGCTCCAAAGAGTTGCGCCTGTCCTTCGCGTCTGAGGCGCCGGAGGAGTGGGACTTGTATTTATTACTTACGGCGAGGTGGCAGATGATGCCTGATGAGCAGGCACATTCACAGAAGTTTCAGACATAACTGAAGGTCCAGCAGCAAGTCCGCTGGACCTGCTTGGCAGGAGGCAGAGCAGCACAGACTACACCAGCCTTGGGCGCAGATGACCCGATCGCCGTCACACTTCGTGTGACACTTGCAGACGCAGAAAGATGTGGTGCGGCGCCCTGGCGCGTCACATCTGCAAAAGAAGGAGAGTGCTTGTTATGGAGGGAGAAGCACTGGCACGCTTCTCGAAAAGACAGATTGACTTTAACTTTTAGTTGAAGAATTTGTTTTGTCTTTCTACAGGATGGGCACGATCCTGAGTAGGTGGGATGGTCTCTTTCGCAATTCGCACAGTGGGCTGCAGCCGTACAATTGCCCGATTGGTGTTCATTAAAGCTACAGTTTGCGCAAGTCACGCGCCCTCTGCAGCTTTGCGATCCGTGTCCAAAGCGCTGACATTTGAAACACCTACGAGGATTTGGTATGTAGGGCCTGACTAGAAGCTTGCAGTAGCTGGTTTTGATTGAATCGGGTAATCCCTAGTAACAAAGGTGATAATTATATGTTTTGTTAGTGTTTCTTTTTTTGTCTCGTTGTATGACTATTCTTTGAACCTTCACTACATTCTGCTCTTGCCTGCCTTTAAAATATTGACTCTCTGACAATCCAAGAATGTGGTCATCAGAGATGACACCGCGGACTGTGTTCAAAGATCTGTGGGGGCGTACTGAAACTGGGACATTCCCAAACGCTACCAATTTAGGTAAGTTGTCATGTTGCAGCTTGTCGCGACCGTCCAATAGGAAATCGCCGCTTCCCAACTTGGTTACACAATATCCTGGGCAGATTGGTTCGGTGAGTGTTTTTGAGACAAGAAAAGATGAACTTGCTCGGACTGTTTTGTTTTCTTTCTGGCTATGCACGACATACAACTTGGGAAAGACTGCTTTTGTTTTGAAAAGAGAAACGGTTCATCGGTGCGCCACTTTTTCTGGCGGCCATCAGAGAGAGGGGAAAAAAGTTGGCCATACAAATTGTTTAAAGTTTGGCGGCAATGATAGCCACCAACCACCCAGCCCAACAAGGGGACGCAACAAGGTTGAATAGTAAACACTTGGAGACGCCAGCCATGCATCGCCGCTATAACCGAATATAACTACCCACCGTTAGGTAACTACACAGGGTTAACCCTCGCCGCTAGGTAATTTAGAAGTAAACAAAAAAGAGAAGATGACAGGACAGATAAAAAGTGAGAGATAAAGACTGTGGGAATAGAGGCTAGCCTGCTGCCTTTGCGCGGGCTTTGCCGCCTTTTCTGCCGTTCATCTGTCCCGACATGTCTCCCCTTCTTTGCTGCCTGCCGCGCTGGGGGAGCGGAGTCACGTTCAAGCCCCTCAATCGGTAGCGGATGTTGACTGTGGCGCTGCGCGCGGAGTCTCCCGAGAGTTTTTCGCGCGCAGCGTCGGGACCGGGCAAACAGATACTCTCTGGGACTGCAGACGGTGAGCCACGCAATCTTTTCTGTCCATCGACACCCGTCACTCGGGGCTCGTCGGACTTCGCTGACAGCGCCTGGCGCCCGAGGCCAACTCTCACCTTTTGTTGCCCCACTGCGTACGCATGGCCGAAGGGCGGTACGGTGTCCTAGTACGTGGCCTAGCTACGCTGACCCGTCTCCCTCCGAAGCCAATGCGAGCGCCTTTGCCCTCGCTCGAGCAACCGGGCCTTGGTCCCGGTGTTTCTGTGGATAACCTTTACCGCGGAAATGTGCTCGTGGCACCCTGTGTAGTACTTTTATGCCCGTGGCGTGGATAAGCCTATTTGTTTTCCCGCCGCGCCGTTGTAACGGGCTGTACTGCATTTGGTGTTGCCACAATAAAGTGTTGCGACTTCGAGCAGTATCGTGTTCTCGCCACGGCGACGTTTAACGCGTGCCCTGCGCCTTGCTAAGACCGGACCTACACTAGTGGCCGTACTCCTTCGTGATACGTGTACACCACAAGACGAAGATGTAGGGAGAGAGATAGGAAAAGGCGACTGCCAATTTCCCCTGGGTGGGTGATCCCAGGGGTGCCGTTGACGTGAACCCGGGGCCAAAGGGGTGTGTAGCCTCTGCCAGGGGGGCTCTAAAGGTCCAATCACCCGGCGTCGGCTCAACCCCCAGAATCCCGTTTTACCCGGGCACGGCAAAGCCACGCACTGCAAGGCGTGATAGGGAGTCGAAAGCCCCCTGTTAGCTTGGGTTCGAGGTTACGTTACGCACCAAATGCCTGGTCTCACAAACGCCCCTGCGGGGGCTTCATAATTCTTCGCTCACGAGACCAACAGACAGTAAAGCCAGGAAAGACATAAGTGAATCCTTTGGGCCCAAGTGCACTGGAACACTGTGAAGTGGACATACCCGCACAAAGCTCCTGAAGTGTGAAAGGATGATCGAGACGGAAGTCTGCTGTAGGGGAAGCAGTGAGCCATGCGTTGTTGCAGAGCCAGCAAGGTGAATGCAGAATTCATCTGCGATTTGTTTCTCGCTGCATATTTTTATTATGGCCAATGTACGGAAGCGACGTAGTTGCTGAGGAGAAGATAGTAGAGCTCTTACAACGTGCCATATCTTAGACAGTGGTTTTTGTTGGTCCACGGTGGTGCAGAATGACTTCCAGTTTGACTGCCAAGCTTTTTCGAGTATCTCTAAATTTTCTTTTGCATATTACGGGAGGTCCTCAGGTCTGCGGTTAATTTTGTTCGCCTGTGTCTGCATTCAATTGGACAACGAATTGCCCGTAGCTCTTCGTATACCACATCAACCAGCTTCCTGGAATTGGATGTTTAGACAACTTGTGGAGTGGTCTGTATTGCTGTGGCAATTCTTTCTTCAATCTGTTGGGGAAATTATAGAGCTACAAGACTTTTCTAGCTCTCCTTGAAAAGCCCCTAATGTGTGCATCACCTTCAAATGCTTCCAAAGTCGGTGTACCATCGTAGATGTACGTAAGAAGGAAGGTGATCACTACCATATGTTTCCACATCTGCGCACGAGGTGGCGGATGTTGAAAGGTATTGAGAAGCGATGGCTAAGTCGGGACAGCCACTGTACCCTGAGCCACGGAGATATGTCGATGACTCTTCAATAAGAATATGAAAACTATTGTTGCTTGTAAAGTCTAGAAGTTGTCTTCCCCGATGAGATGGAGTGCATAGAATTTAAAACGGGTGGAGTGCGCAGAACTTGAAACGGGGGGAGCGAGTTTTGAAGTGCGCGCCATGAACCAAGTTCGAAGTCAGCAAGAAGAAGCTGGCACGGATGTTAGTGAATAACAAGAAACGACTGAAGCACCAACTCGACGCAGACGCAGATTTATTCGAAGCACGTGCGAGACCGCGAAAAAGAAGAAGAGTTAGAGCGGTGGCCAGAGGAAGGCGAGCGACGCATGAGAGCGGTCGGCCTTCTGACCCGAGCTTAGGCTGCTACCTTCATCGTCCGGCGACCTGAAAAACTTTAGGACTACCAGCCTGCGCAGATGTTCCTGCGCCCGTGGACAGGTCTGAGCTGTCGATCTTCGGGCTCGAGCTCAGGCGAGGCTGTCCGGCTGGCACTCTACCTAGAGGCCAATGCGTGAAATGCAGCGCCAGCTGGTGCAGTGTCCGCCAGCAGCCAAGGAAGGCTGCTTCTCTTACGACTCTTGTGGCTGCCCAACAACGATGCCAACTACGACAATAACATCGACGCCAAGCTTCACGCCAAGGCTTCTACACAACGATGTGGGTGAGAGGCCACTCCTTTGACGCCCCGCGACACAATCTGTGTAGAAACTGAGTATTTAGGACATGTGTTTAGCGACTATTATACACCTGCTGTATTTCTATATAACTTTATCTGAGAGATAGGTCTTGTTATATATCGGGGTGAAGTGCTTTTGAGTATTGTTATTAAATGCTTGCCTAAAATAGACTCATCTTTCGGGAAGTGTCCTGAGTTGGCTTCCCTGACCTCCTAAGTCGAACCTGCAAGTTTTGCGAAACAATAACCACAAAGTTACACCTGATTGCTTATGACACTACTGCCCCAAAGATGGTGATTTGCACTGAAGTCATCTACGATGATGTGAGGTCCCTGACTGGAGTCGATGAGAAGTTTTAGATGTCCAGCGTCAGGCGAGAAGAAGACGAGACTGGCAGTAGGTCTCCCCAGTCACCTCAACCCACCTCAGAATAATATCCTGATGTTCGGGGTTGTACCTATCTATGGCAGACTTTCACAAGGGGCGTCTCGTATAGTAAAGCTGATATGTTTCCAACAGCTGAGCATGCGTCTCAAATTTAGAACAGCCAATAAGAGAGAAAGAATTAGTGTTTTTTTTATTTTTTTAATGTATGAGAGAGCCAGATCGTCATTAAGTAGAAGTGAGAAAAATGCCTTTGTTGCTTACAATCCGGTTGAGCCTGCTTTAGCAATTATTTGTCAGTGGCTCCATCGCGTGAAAGCATCGTAAATCTTCATGGAAATAACCCAGCCGGTACTGAAGAGAAGGTTTTTGAGTTAGCACTTATGTGACATGTGACATTTGTATTCGGCCCATTATTTTGGGCCTCTGTCTCACCAGTAAGTTGATACCTCTCGTACAGAAAAAAACAAGTCAACATTTATAAGTACATGAATGATTTAGTGATGTTTTGCGGAAATATTACAATGACTGCAATAGTCACAATGATTCGCGACCGCATACCAGCTGAGGACGGTAAGGCGTCGGGCTGCTAAGCTTGAGGACGTGGGAAACCTGGGTTCAATTACTGGCCTCGGTGGTCACATGCATATCGATGGGGGCGATAAGCAAGAATATGATTCATGTGCTTATATATAGGTGCATGTGAAACAACACCGGATGGTTGAAAGTAATTCCAAATGAGTGTGCTTCATTTTTGACACGTCAAAGAATGTAAATATATATTACTCATCTATTAAATATTTCCTGAATGCTGTCCCTTTCAGAATGACCATAGTCGCAAATTTTCGGTAAGCCGTGGTCGTTTGACAGAGTCCAGCATACAAATCATTCACGTGGAAACGCGAAGCTGCAGTTAAATATGTCCTTCTTTAACAAACGTGTGGAGGGTTGTATTTGAGCGTTGACGAAAGTTTATTGCTTCACCCGCCATCCCTCTGCAATGACTAGAGGGAAAGTCAACTGTCGCTCTGCCCCCCCCCCCCATTCCTGCTTGTGCGCATGCCTATTCGGAGCGAGATCGAGCTATAGGTGGGGGCACCGTTCCCGCGAAAGTATGGATAGGTGGTCGGCGGCACGTAAACAAATACAGCAGTGGCGCCGTGGTGGCGCTTAGTTGTGTGCGGCATGAGCCAAATGTGGGCCGATAAAATGCCTTGGATTTGGTTTACTGTTAATATCTACGCTCTTTTCTACTGAATCGGTGCACAACACCTATGCGACATTAACATTACTCACGAGTAAAGCGCATTCTGTCAGTCAGAGATGCTCACCCTGGGTGACTCTCTTCCCGCTTTCGCACTAAATCCTACCTTCGCTGTGTTGTTTGTAGAGGTGTGCGCCCAGACGTCGGTGCACTGCCGCTGACACTAACTCATCGGCTCGACGTCGCCGCATTGTTTCTTCAGGGCGCGCCACTAATCCACAATTAAAGTTTTTTTTAGTAAATCTGGCTTTATTTGGCAGTTCATTCTACCACCAGTAAATTGTCGGTCCTTTCTTTAACCTGCCCTTTTGCAAACGCGTTGCAATCGATCCGTCTGCCATTGTTACAGTTAAATAACTGGATCAGAAAAACTTGTTTAGTACTCCTAATAATGTAGGAAGGCAGTGCTGGACTCAAAATGAACATTAATTCTAAGCTACTTTCCTGCTTACTGTAGTTAAGCGAACACAGGTTGTAGTTAAGCGAACACAGCGCCAACGGCGGTGTTTGGCGAGGACTATATACCAACAAATTTTGGCTGATGGTCGAGTCTGCATACTCCCTTTTGCACAATATGTATGTGTAAAGTCGGTATTTGAATAATAATCAGTACGACTGTGAAAATTAGTGAAGGAACATTTACAGTTCAAAGGGGAAGATAAGCGCTGGGTAATGTGAAAGCACTTCTATATCTGCTTCATTGTTCTCGCCTAACAAAGTGCATATAAGTGTCACAAATACAAAACCTTGCTTGGAAATATGTATCAAGACTACGTAAAAACAGATTAATGGCAATGTGCACGCATGCATTCGTACTCAGAGTGGTAGTTATAGGTATCACTGACCCAGTCAGCACCCATTTTTCTTGATGTACAATTGGAAGGCAAGCTGAGCGTGCTTATATTATAATTCTCAATAGGTTTTGCCGATAATCCAAAACCAAGGCAGTGCAAGTTGGATGACCCTTATTCAGCCTGGATGGGAGCCGGGAGATTGTACCACGTGCAACGAAGGTGACAAAAGGCAGTGCACACCCTATAAGTTGACAGTTCGAGCTAGAAAACTTGGCAAGCTGAAAGAACTGCAGAAAATGACATACGGGATTACTAGATGAGAATTGGTAAATGTTTTGTAAATGTTTTGTTTTTGAGTATGCGAACTAAAAATGACAAAAGAAACTTGGGTGAGAAGTGCTTATCTAGAAGTCATGTACAATACATTATGACCTTCCAGGGAAGATTTGAGCACCTGTTTAGCCTTCGTCAAATAGAGATTACCGTGGCTGTCATCGAACACCCATCAGAACACTGTGCCACCGCAGCACGTATATTGAATTTATGTTTACTGCTTCCACAAATGTGCAGCATTCCTTTTTTTGGTACCCTGATTACGTATGTTTCACAAGATTCCTAGCGATATCCTGCTGGTATATTATTTGAAAGAATGACGAACCCAGCCTTGAAGGAAACGCACACACAACAGGATTCAACCCGCAAGCTTGGACGTCAGTAATTTTAACAAAGCAACACGGTTCGAAAGGAAATGAAGTCGAAAGAAAATATAGCTCTACCAGGATGCACCTAGTACAGATGAAAACACTGTACATGAGACAATCACATAATTAATAACCAACACATGCCAATGCACCGTAAAAACCATAAAGATTTAACAGGCAGCATGTTACATTCTAAAATACATTTCTCTAAAAAGTTGATCAGCGTCTTTTCATGATAATGCTATGAAAGGTCTATTATCAGGACCATGTTTTTTCTTTGCAGTTTATATAATTCAGGCAGTTCTTTATTGCATATTGCGGCATTTGATATGCTTCCATCAGTTTGCTCACGCATTTACTTCATTGCTGGTTACTGTTAAAAACTGGCGAGAAATCACAAACTCGATCCGCAGTCGATCAGGCAGACTCTCCCGCTGATGTGGACATTTCCCTTTTTTGGAGCTTTCCGCCTGGCCTATGCACACCCTACTGCATAACAAGGAATGGCTAACATCCCAGTCTTTCCTCTCTTCTCGCTCGTACAACAAGGAAGCGGTATGAGATATGTATGACATCTAACCAAATATTGAGCCCTTAAATAAACACTTCCTTCCTTACATTTGCGAGCTATTCGGTTAATCTATCACACGGCCAGTAATGCCTGCTCCTTGATTTCCGGTTTTTGATGATCCCACAAAATCCCAAAAGCGATGCATGGCGCCGAGAATTTGGCAACTTTTTTCATTTCCCGCTATGAGAAATCGTGTTCTACTGTTCGCCTACAGTACCCTCATTCATAAGTACATGAAGTATTGAAACAACAGCAGGTGCTAATGATTGACCAAAATTCATGAAACTGATGGCATTTGGTTTGCTACTATGTGGCACTTATTAGGACATCGATTATATAGTTTTGTTAGTTAACTAAGATTATTAATGAAATATTTTTGCAATTATTTTTTATTGCTAAGCATTATTGGTTACGTTGTAGAGGGTATTCCAAAATGACCAATCAAATTTTTGTGGTGAAATACATGCCACGGGATGTTTTTTTTTCTAGCATAGAGTGAAAGCCCGAGAAATATGAAACAAAACCATGTGACTTTGCCTTGTTATCACCAGTGCATTATCATTATCACCAGTGCATTATCATTATCACCAGTGCTTTGAGCAGAACAAGTTTTGCGAGCATCGTCGACCAAACACTTGTCAGGAACAATGGGTCTTCCTTGCCATGAGTGGCCATGGATAATGCTGAAAAAAACTGTACATTTAAGGGCTCGTTTTCTTCTTTAGACAAAACGTCAACAATATCCAACAGACAATAATGACGAGGAAAGTATAGGGATATTATTAGAAGTGATTGCAATGTAAATGTGAAAAAAAAGAGTGGAAGAAAACATGACTTGCAGTGGGCGGGGACCAAGCCACTATAAAATGAATACTGCTGACGCACTGGGAATACGATGCATAGAGCTGCGGCCGCCCATTTAATAACGGCCGGTGTGCAAGTCGTTTCGCCGTGGTAGCATTCATGCGTTGTTGCTGAAAAATATTGTGCAGGCTGGAGCAAATATTTGAGCACTTCGAATATTTGCACAAATATTGCAGTATTCAAATTCCCTCTTATCTAAATTTATATTCTTTGTATTTTCGAAGTTTTCAACATAAACAAAGCGGTGTATAATACTGTTCACGTACAGACCATGTAAAAATAATTTCACTGCAGTGAAGGTTGCTCTACCGTAAATCCACCTATTAAAAACTTGCCCTGCAGAAAAGTCCCACTACAAGGTTAAATAAACAACACAACATCACATCGACCAATAATTTCTTTAGTTTAAAAGCTTGTTAATTCAGCTTATACGCTATAAGTATAGTAACGTTAAAAACGTAACGTATGTTGCGAGTTATCGCTTGCAGTCTACTGTAAGTAAGCTCCTGCTATTATTCAAAGCTGCTTTCACTTCCTCTAAACTAAAAAGAAGACATTTGCATCGACTTGTTCTAATTAATTTTTTTTGTTTAGGCTAAAATAGGTCAACTATGTTATACTGATGTGAGAATGTATTCGCACAAGGCTAGAGTTGTGTCAAAACCCCTGTAAAGAACGGGATGCCAAAATGCTCCTCGCATGACGAAAAATTTCCCCCCCCGCTCACTCACATATCGTTCCCGCTCTCCCATCTCCCGTTCGAGGCTACTGGGAATGTCTGGCGGGGACTTGACGTACGAGACCTTGGTGACGTAGCTTTTTCCAGCAGTCGGCTGAGCGTTGTCCCGTTCCTGGGTAAACAAGACAAAACCAACCCAGCTCGTACCCGTGACCTCTGAAAGTGTTCATACTAGCTTACAATACGCGAGCAGAAAAATAGTCAGGTTGGACTTTTACGTGACATTTGCAGCAGTAACACAGGAACTGGTAAGAACATACAATGAAAGCAACCACAATTTCACTCTAAGTTACACTTAAGAATTGCAAGAAAATAAGTTCCTACCCACGTCACATCAGTTTTCTTTAGTTTTCATTCGTTCAACAAAGAGTGGACCTTGCTTCCCAATGAGATATTGTCTGCATCAAGTTTTTCTCCTGAAACAGAGAACTTTATGCGAGTCAAATTTAAATAGTTTATGCTTAGTATTGATCGCATTGTTTTCCTCATTTATCACACCTATATACCAGTTCTATTGCTGTTTTGTGAAAGGTTATTAACAACATGCACATAAAAAATCCTTTATGACATTGCAGAATTTTGCAGGCATACTTAATTGAAAAGAAAGCGTGATCTTCACAAGAGTTTTTATATTCTTCCAATATTGCTTATAGGCAAACTCAAGGCCCCACATATAAGAAAACACCGTAACCTGTCATTAGCACCATTGCTCGACAACTTCATGCGCGTTACACACACGTGCAAGAAGAAAAAAAGGCTGACTTGCACTAACTGCACAATTTATTTCCAATGAAAGATGTGTTCTAACTTGCGTCAATTTTCCACAACTCAATGCAGTGACATACGAAGTCGTTACAGTGGGGCAGTTTTGTAATCTATTGTGATGTTGCGGAAAAAGTCGAAGAATTAAAAAAGCTTCACAAGAAAGGACTAGCTTGTACATTTTCTCCTCGTGGTAACGCCTGCAAATTTGATTTTATGTTTTAATAATCCTAAGTTGTTGTTTCAACTGAAAAACACATGCTACCATTTGCTGTGTGCAAAATGATTTGAGTTCCGAGACTGGATTAATGTAATTTTTCTCTGGCCAGGTCTCACACCTCCCCAAATCCTACACAGAACCTCTTCTGCAACTGTGACAGAGAAGGACACTGAAGAACATCGCCTGTCGCATTTACTCGCGATTCAGGGATGCAAACCAACTAGCCCACGAAGGTGTTTTAGCTCGTCTACAAATTTTAAGTCTGGATCACAACCTAACATTCCCTCAAAAACAAGGGTTGACTTTAGAAAAAAAGGAAAGCTGAGATTTTTTCAACAATTACTCACACATTTACTAGCAATGTCAGATGATTACTTTGAACTATCTAACGTTGTCCCTGTGTTTCTATTTTTATGCGCTTAATAACATAAAAGAAAGCACTCTTGTAGGAAACTCGTTTGCTGCATTGTGACAGAGTAAGTGCCGTATGAAATTTTTTAGCTACTTTGAAATTTGAGCTAGGCATGTGATTGCCCGAGAGGATCGTTGCCTTTTTGACCACACTTCCGGAATCCCCTCTAACAGGGGTGGTGCCAGGGGTCAGAGAGATAGCCCCCCTATGTTTTCTCTCCCCTCTTTTCTTTAACAAACAAACAGAACACTACGCATAAGTTCCCTGCCTTGCTACCCCATGGAAGAAACTCACTTTTGTTGGTGCCCCTCTCTCGCTACGAAGAAAAGTCCTGGCGCTGTTCCTGACCCCACAGATGAGAATCACAATGAATTGATTGAAGATTATAGTCGGTGTTGTTATATTTCAGTCAATATGACAGCACTGACATGCTTCATATTTCGTGATGATGATGATGAGCGGTATTTTATGGCACATGGGCCAACTGATGCCCAAAGGGCGCCATTTCACTAGGCTAGAAATATGAACAATGGTATGATCTGTGGCTGTAATGAGGCCTTAAAATTCCTCGCCTTAACGCGTGTAAAAACAGAGAGATAAAATAATCATGGCAGTGGCATGAAATATGTGCAGTCAAAGTGGATGGCAGAATGTCTTGGTAATAAAAATGATGGTGGGGATGTCGTCACAGTGGCCACGACCACGGTACAGAGGTCATGCTACGGATCACTTCAAAATATGAGGTGAAAGCTGTGAATATCTTTTAAAAACGTGAAAAGTGATAGAAGTTTAAAAATTTGAATTCAATTCAAAAATAGTAAACCAAAATCACTATTCGCTTCAAGCCTAAAATTACTTATTCGCACAAGTCTTCTATTCGCCTATCATTCCATTATGGGATTTCACGCGTGAATGCCCATTTGATATGCATTCATTGCTGACCCTCAAGCAGGAACCAAATAGGCTCATTGCAACATCACAAGGTGCAGACAGGGTGTTTTGACAGCAAATCCCAGTAAGAAATTTTGCTTGCCATTTTTGCTTCTGTTACCTCACAGAGATATCCCATAGACTGTGCACACGGTATATGCACACTGCTCTGTTTCAAACACAGAATCTTTTTCACTGCTGCAGATGCATCTTTCTCTACTTTACACAATTCAAATTAAATTTTCATACTCAGTGTACATGCATAGCAGTAGAGAGCAGAGAAGAAGGAGTGGCTTGAAGCAGATACAAATTTATTCTTAATAAATCAACAATACAGTATACTATAGAAGTAGTAACTTTGGATAAATAATCTTGAAAAGAAAACTGAGCAAACACAACAGTTGTTTTGCTGACAAAAAGTGAGCTAACAGTTCATCAATTTGTAGAAAATCTGACAAACAGGTTCAGAGTAGCACGCACAGTTTGTAAATCTTTAGAACACTGTAGTAACCTCAACCTGCAGTTTATGCACTTTGAGGAACAGAATATCATAAAAGTTAATTTTGCAAGGAATAATGAACGGTTTCGAGGGACTCTTGACTAGATACATGTTTACTAGAAGATGGCCGCTTCCAAATGCCTAGCACTCTCAACAATCTGTATAAATAATGTTTTCAATAAGAATGAATAAGCAGTGAACAATCACAAACACGGTTGCAATGTCTAAATAGACTTGAAATACAAAGAACATTTAGAATGTTGTCTTGATTTCCTCAAGACAACATTGTAAATGTTATTTGTATTTCAAGTCTATTTCGGCATTGCAACTGCGTTTATTTTTGTGCAATGATTAATCAATTGAGAATGGCTTAAAATGAACATACACTGATCCACCAGCCTAGGAATGTTCGTCAAAAAACATGAAAAGTTACACAAAAAGTATGAATAAATTAAGAAATATTGAACGCAGTTGCAAGAGCTGAAAGGTCGTGCAATGTTGTATATTATGCCACTTCCTTGCTGTACCTGCAGTGACTTTTCAATTGCCGACTTGTACAATATGTATATATTACCGTCAGCACGAAGCTTTGCTTATCAGCTTTCATGCAAACTCAAACAATGCAGAGCATCGTACCACGACGAAATTCAGTAAATGTAACGCTTAGTTGTAATGATTAGACTTGTAATATAGAGTGGTAAATACTCGAAGATGTTTTATACAAAGGCACCACAAAAAAAGGAAAACAGTCGTCCATTTGCAGAACAAGACAACAAAACACAAAAAGAGTTCAGTTAACTTTAACAACCCCCCACCCATTCCCTTTCGAAGAAAAAAAAATCACCGTGACTTATACCGCAGCCCAACGCTGCACGTCGGAAAGCCGAAGGTAGGGCAACAATTCCCGCAAGCAGTAGTTGTTCAGGTTCTCGAACATGATGGTATTCCTTTTTTTCCTCGTCCTCCTGACGCACACGATGTCTCTCTTGACAACTCCCGTTATTTGGAAGTAGTTTTCTTTGATAAACCGTTCCCCCTCCTTGATTAGCGCCGAGGCAGCAGGCCTACCCTGATTGCCGTTCGACTTGGCAAGCTCCTGGAGAAAAAAAGAGGTGTCCTTGCACATCTCAAAGGCCTCCGCCAAGACCTTACTGACATTCCTGGTCAGCGCAAACTCGATGGCCTGCATCATCATGCCCATGTTACGCCGCAGTCGCTGCCTGATCTCCAACGCTGGCAAACTGGTAGCCGAGTAGTTGATGCACATCATCTGGAGCGTGTAGTTCCGATCCAGAGCAACACTCACCAACTTCAGGCACGAATCCTCCGCCGTGGCCCGTCCCAACGTGATGCACGCAAGCGTGTTGTTACTCTCCAAGGCGGCAGCGATGGCCGTGCAAGCAGTCGACGTCAAGCTGCCACCTTGCACGCTGAACCACCAGATGCTGCTGTTCCTGGCGATGCCATAGCTGGACTGGAGGGTCGCGTTCCACCTCAACAGAGTATGTTGCAGGCGATGAGCCTGCCCAACGCGGCCACACCTTCCTCGCCGAATCTGTTGGCAAACAGCGACAGTACCTTGAACAACTTGTTGTCCATGACTGCCTCAGCGATGGCAACGATGCCTTCCTCGGATATCACATTCCCAAAACGTGGAGCTTTTCAAGTTTCGAGTTCACCTTCAAGGTGGTCGCAAAGGCCACAGCGCCACTGGTGCCCATGGCGTTGTCTCGCAGGTCGAGCACCGAGAGTGACGAGTTCGTTTTGAGAGTTTCGGCGAGAGCCCGGGCGCCCTCAGGCCCGATGGAGTTGCTGGCGATACGAAGGGAAACAAGCGTGGTGTTCTCAGCTAGCGCGGCCGCTATGGCCACAGCTCCGTTGGCCTGCAGCTTGACCTCCTCAAGGGTGACCAACCTGAGAGTGGTGTTCCGTCGCAGCAGGGCTGCGAACTGCTTGGCACCCCGTATGCCAACGGTGTTGGCTTTGAGCCGTAGATGCTCGATGCTCTTGCTCTTTTCGAGCGCCTTGAAAAGCAGGATGGTGTCGGCCACCTTGAAGCCAGTGTCGACTAGGGCCAGCTCGCGTAGAGTCGAGGTGACCTCGACATAGATGGAGATTGACTGCACGTCACAGCGGCGCAACGGCATGTGCACACTTGCACGCTGAGCAGCTTGGCCCGCCACATTGCCCTGATGAAGGTATACACCTCGTCGCTGTCCATCGCCTGGCCGTCAACGTGGAACTGCTCTGAAAGAGTTGGGCGTCAGGTGCTGGATCATGCTCATCTTCATGCTGAACAGCTTGCCCGCGTTGCCGAGAGCACGAAGTAGATACAACGGTGGGTTGCGAGAAGCTCGGCAAGCAACGTCACGCACACGGAGCCGTAGTCGTTCATGCTCAGGTCGCAACGCGCGAACGTGTAGAGAGAAAGGCGCCCCGGGCGGTTGTCGCGCAGCTCCAGATCGATGTTCTCGAGGAAACTATTCCACACGCCGATGTTTCGAACCAGCCAGCAAAGCTGTCGCATGGAAGTGGGCGTGTCCGCATCAGTGCAAGGGGCTCTCGCATGTCCAGGGAGTGTCGCCTAAAGTAGGTCTTCAGGCCGCGGCTGTAAGTCGGCTTCTTCATTTCCTGCAGCCGCTTCCGCTTCAGGGTGGCTGACATGGCAACGCCGCCGCTGGTCGTCGGTGTCATCGACCGAAAGACCCGGGCATCGGAGGCAGAGTGTGACGAGAGATGCGTCCTCCTGGTTCACAAGTGCAGCACAGGCTGCGTCCACCCATAAAGAAGAGGCAGACGCCACAGAACGCGTGCCCGTGCAAGCCACTGGCTCGGTGAAAGTAGACTATGGCTCAACGTGAGCTTCTTTCAGAGCACCTCGAAGGGACACGCAGTGCGCCTCCTCTTCTTGTACCGACGCGCAGGCGAAATAAACAACAGCGATGATGATGATGATCATCCTTGATACTATGGCGCACAACCACAAAAGGGGATCAGCCAAGAACAGGGTGGCAAGATCTTAATTAAAGGCTTATGGTTTTTCAAACACAACGTAATTTTGGGCTGAAAAAAATTATATAGAAAGAAAATCCGAAAATCGAAAAAGGAGTATATCTGAGCAGGGAGCGATGCAGGCTATCAGATGCAAATTGAAGCTTGCAAGTAACAGCTCGTGGAGCACGTTCTGAGGCACCAATATTCATTCTCGTCGTCTTCAAACAAGCAGACAACTCGAGCAACCATTCATGCTTGAAATTCGAGTGAGTCTTTCAGCAAGCCCGACGCGATGCCGAGTGCGAAACGGAGAGCGCCGTGTTGGATCGGCGTGGCGATACAGTAAAAGCTCGTTAATTCGACACCCGTTATTTCGGAAATTCGGATAATTCGGACGGCTCGATTGGTCCCAGCCAAAGTGCATAATAATGTATGGGACCAAACATTTGTTATTTCGTTGGAATTCGGCTCCGCACCGCTTAATTCGGAAAAATGCTGACGGCTGCTGCTACACAAAAGAGTGATAAAGCAGCGCTGGCACCACTGGAGTGAAACCAAAACCTCAGTAGCATCGCCATCATCATCAACTTATGGGGGCCATCACAGCGTCACCGAACGTTGGCGTCTTCTTTTTTCTCTACTCAGCGCCTCCGACGCTATTTTCCCCTGTGTTGTCGTGTCGGAACCATCTCTTCTTGCGGAGTTCTCTTTTTCTTCCATTGTGACCGTATTTGCATGCCACCAACATCGTGCGATACAGTGATGGCAACGCCGAAAAAGCGGCAGAACTACGAGGCGAAGAACTTGGCGACTAAAGCAAAAATTTTGGAAGCACTGAAAAACAGCGAATCGCGACAGCAGGTTATGACCAAGTACAACCTGAAGCGGAGCACGTTGGGAACGAACGTGAAAAATGAACAACAGATTCGACAAGCCTTCGAAAGCGAGAAGTTTCATGCCTCTAGAAAGCGGTTGCGAATCGCAGCTCATCCCGAGCTCGAAGAAGCTTTGCTCCTGTGGATTACTGACTGTCGCAACGCGCATCTGCCTTAAAGCGGACCTCTCATCATGGTGCAAGGTGAGAAGTATGCTGCAATGATGAATCGGTCAAAGCGTCAGAAGGGTGGTTTGCGAGGTTTCGAGAGAGACACGAACTTGTCTTCAGGAGTGTGTGCAGCGAAAAGGCCAGAGTTGACAAAAGCGTGACCACGGAGTGGAGAAATGTGAAGCTGCTGGAGCACATCGCCGCATATGAACCACGTGACGTGTTCAATGCAGATGAAACTGCTCTATTTTTCAGAGCTCTGCCCGACAAGACGATGACTTTCAAAGGGGACGCGTGCATTGATGGCAAGAAATGGAAGCAAAGGATAACTGTGCTTCTTGCCGCCAATATGACTGACACGGAGCGCTTGCCACTACATGACGTCGGGAAGGCGCTTAAGCCACTTTGTTTTAAGAATGTCAAAAGCCTTCCTGTCGAGTACACTGCGAACAGGAAGGCATGGATGACATCGGACATTTTTCACGGCTGGCTGCAGCAGTTGGACCGGCACTTCACGTCGAAGGACCACAAGATAATTATGTTTTTCGACAACTGCAGTGCCCATAACTGTACAGTCGAACTGATGAGCATCAAGGTAGTTTTTTTGCCGCCAACACTACGTCTGCTATTCAGCCGATGGACCAGAGTATCATTCACTACGAGAAGTCGAAGTACCGCAAGCACCTGCTAGAGCGAATGATCCTATGCGCAGAAGCTGGAAAGTTGTATCAAGTAAACTTACTCGGCGCAGTGCACATCATTGCCCACATGTGGAAAAACACTCCGCCACAAGTCATCGCCTACTGTTTTCGGCACAGCGGTTTTGTGAGGCCCGAGCATGCAGCAGTAGCTGACGATGGCATCGAGGAGGTGTCAGCCGAGTCCACCGACGATGACTGCCCGACTTTCGATGCTGTCTTTCCCACAAATGTGACCTTTCAGGACTACATCGCGATTGATCATGGTGTCGCCACAAGTGGTCTCCTGACCGATCAAGAGATTATTAATAATGTCACGGGCGCCCATGAAGACCACGATTCCGACGAAGAATCATGAGAGGAGATACAGCCACGACCTCAACGCACCTCACGGGAAGTCTCGGAGGCGCTGTTAATATTAGAGGACGCTTGCCTGAATACTCCCGACAGCTTGCGTGCTGTTGGCCATTTGGAACAATTAAGAAAAATTGTGATGTCAACCGGAATCTGCGCGAAAACGCAGACGACAATTACAAAATACTTCAACAAATAAAGGTATGCTTCTGCAGCTTGACTTTAAATGTTGTTTTCACTCTTCATTCGTTAATTCGGCATTCGGTTAATTCGGACAGTTTTTCCGGTCCCGTGAAATCCAAACTAACGAGCTTTTACTGTAGCACCATAATCTATACATGTGCGTACGACACTTTTATATAAATTCATCAGACATTTCCTGTCACTACCCATCGTAGTGCATGACAACACCTTCAAAATATTCATTGTTTTAGATGCGGAAGCATCTTATACTCGCGCCTTGTAGTGCGCCATCCGCACCGCTTCTCGAACATTCGACAGCTAACGCGCGCGCATGCGCCGTCGCGCCGTCGCCCACCATCTGTGCCGCGCGCGCTTCTCCTTCGAGAACATTCGACAGCTGACAGCGCATGCGCCGTCGCGCCGTCGCCATCTGTGCCGCGCGCGCGCTTCTCCTTCGAGAACATTCAACAGCTGACAGTGCATGCGCCGTCACGCTGTATATATACTCAAGGTCGGCGCTCGCTCGCTCAGTTGCCGCTCGTCGGTTGGTTTGTACGGCGCGTCGACGTCCAGGGTCGCGGTGAAATGAATTCCAACGAATCCACAAACACAATGATCGACGTCCCTTCGACCAGCGCCGTCCTTTCGCATACATGTGTACGTGTTCACTCATTTAACACCCCCTCCTACAACCACGTTAACCAATTTAGCCATCGACCCAAGTAAGTCGCCATTCAACACCCCGTTAACCAATTATATGCTCCGCATCCTCCTCAGTGTTCCCCCGAGGGAAGCTGCGGGCAATCTTTTTAAGCACCTGTCTTTTAAATACTTGATGTGTGGGATGAAGGTTAGTTTAGTGTCTAATATTAGTCCAAAAAACTTGTGCTCGGTCTTCACTGACAGAGGTTGACCATGCAGGTCAATGTCGGGGTCAGGATGGAGGCCTTTCTTTCGGCAGAACAAGATGCAAGTGCTCTTTTGCCTGTTGAGTATAAAACCATTCTCATCTGCCCATTCAGATACCTTGTTCAATCCTAGTTGAACGTGGTGTTTGCAGATTCAGATGTTGCACGATTTGAAACCAATCTGTACATCGCCGACATATATTCAGTAAAAAATATTACGTTGGAGTGACAGGTGCAAGGAATTCATTTTAACTATGAAAAGTGTGCAGCTCAATACACCTCCTTGTGGCACTCCTGTTTCTTGGACAAATATTCAAGATAGGACAGTGCCAGCTCGGACACGGAATGTCCGGTTGGACAGGTAGCTTTCAATGATTGTCAGCATTCTACCCTGTACACTTAGTGTGACAGGTCTCGCAATATGCCAAAGCGCCATGCAGTATCATGTGCGTTTTCCACAACGAGGAACACAGAAAGAAAAATGGCTTATGAAAAAAAGCATAGCAAATTTGCGCCTCGATACAGACAGGGTGGTCAGTGGTGGACCGAGCCACTTAAAACACACACTGGTATGGGTCAAGTAGGCCATTATTTTCAAGGTAGTGCATCAGGCACCTGTTTATAATTTTTTCAAAGACCTTGCAAAGACAGCTGGTTAACGCTACAGCCTGTAGCTGGAAACTGTGCATGGGTCCTTGCCTTGTTTTAGAAATGGGATAACGATAGCTTCCTTCCAGGCTGAGGGTAGCTCGCTGGAAGACCATATTGCACTATACAGGAAGAGGAGAGCTCTCTGGGTTTCAGTGGGCAGGTGTTTTAACATTTCATATGCCACACAGTCCGGGCCTGGGGTAGGTTTATTGCAGCAGGCAAGTGAGGCTTGTAGTTCAGCCAAACAGAAAGGTTCATTCTACTCCTCATGTTTTGTGGGTTTGTGCTCTAATCGCTGTTTGTATATTCTGGTTTTGTATTGTCAAAACGGTTCACTATACTAGTGTGATGAGCTTTGACCTGTGCGAAGTGCGCTCCGAGAGTGTTAGCTTGGTCTTCCAAACTATCCTTTTGTGTGTTCACTAGAGGAAGTGAATGTGCTTGTCATCCTGCCACCTCACCAACCATGTTCCAGACCCTTGCCTCATCTGCGCATGAATTTATGCCTGATAAAAATTTATGCCAACTTTCTCTTCTCGTCTGTCGGCACGTCCTTCTTCCATGCGACTTAATATTCTTAAAGTTTATAAGATTCACGGCTGTAGGCGAGTCTCTAAGCAACTTCCATGTCTTATGTTGTTCTTTCCGCGCATTATGGCACACATTATTTCACAATGGGACTCGTCGTTTCCCTGGCGGTCCACATGTTTGTGGAATACATTTCGTTGCAGCATCAATTAAAAAGCTGTCATGTAGCTCACAGCAGGTTTTATGCTTAACACCCCCACGTCAGTCCAAGTTAGGAGGGTGATTTTTTTGAAACTGTTCCCATTCGGCTTTATTGTTGAGCCATTTAGGAACCTGTGGAGGACATACATTTGATATGGATGTGCTGCAAACTAGGAAAATGGTCACTACCGTATGGATTATTGATGACTTCCCATTTAAATAGAGGTACGAGTGATGGAGATGTTATGCTGAGGTCTATTGTCGAATAGGTATTGTTAGCAATTGTAATATGTTGGCCTTTTCCGATTCAGGAGGCACGCACCGGAAGAAAAAAGAAACTGTTCAATCAGGCGACCTCGCGCATCGCAGCGAGTGTCGCTTTATAAGCTCTTACATGCATTAAAGTCCCCTAAATACAACATAGGGTTCTGGGAGTTGATCTATAAACGACTGCCATTCCTGTTTATTGAGATGGTGGTGTAGGGGTATGTAAATTGAGCAAATTGTTACCAGTTTGTGGAAGAGGACAGCTCGGACAGCCACCGCCTCAAGGGGTGTCTGAAGCGGTAAATGTGCACAAGCTGTTTCTTGATCAACTACGATGGCAACACCGCCAGATGATGCGCCAGCATCATCCGGATCTTCTCGAAAAATAGTGTTACTACGCAGGAAGTTTGTGTGCTTGGATTTTAAGTGTGTTTATTGCACACGCAGCACTTTTGGTGTATGTTTGTGTAAAAGTCCTTGCATATTGTAAAGGTTCCTCAGCAGGCCTGTGACGTTCCACTGTACTATATGTGCCATTCTAAAGATGTGTGGTGCTGTGTGTACAAAAAATGCTACGTCAGGTTACAAGGCCTTTTAGGAGCGCTGCATTTCGACGTTTTTCTTTCTGGGTGCGCTCCAAAGAGTTGCGCCTGTCCTTCGCGTCTGAGGCGCCGGAGGAGTGGGACTTGTACCTATTACTTTCTGGGAGGAGGCAGATGATGCCTGATGAGCAGGCACATTCACAGAAGTTTTGGATATAACTGTAGGTCCAGCAGACTCTGAAGTCTGCTGGACCTGTTTAGCAGGAGGCGGAGCAGCACAGATTACACCAGCCTTGGGCGCAGATGACGCGACCGTGGTCACACTTCATGTGACACTTGCAGACGCGGAAAGGTGTGGCGCGGCGCCCTGGCGTGTCACATCTGCAAAAAAAGGAGAGTGTTTGTTATGGAAGAAGAAGCACTGGCACGCTTCTTGAAAAGACAGATTGAATTTAACTTTGTGTTGAAGAATTTTTTTTTGTCTTTTTACAAGATGGGAACGATCGTGAGTAGGTGGGATGATCGGTTTCGCAGTTTGCACAGTGGGCTGCAGCCGTACAATTGCCCGATGGGTGTTCATTGGAGCTACAGTTTGCGCAAAGTCGCGCGCTCTCTGCAGCTTTACAATCTGTGTCCAAAGCGCTGACATTTGAAACACCTACGAGGATTTGGTATGTAGGGCCTGACTAGAAGGTTGCAGTAGCCGGTTTTGATTGAATCAGGTAATCCCTAGTAAACAAGGTGATAATCATATGTTTTGTTGGTGTTTCTTTTTTGTCTCGTTGTAAGACTATTCTTTGAACCTTCACTACATTCTGCTCTTTCCAGCCTTCCAATTATTGACTCTCTGACAATCCAAGAACGTGGTCATACGAGATGACACCACGGACTGTGTTCAAAGATCTGTGGGGACCTACTGAATTTGGGACATTCCCAAACGCCACCAGTTTAGGTAACTTGTCATATTGCAGCTTGTCGCAACCCTCCAAAAGGAGGCCGCCGCTTCCCAACTTGGTTACACGATATCCTGGGCCGACTGCTTCGGTGAGTGTTTTTGAGACAAGAAAAGATGAAATTGCTCGGACTGTTTTGTTTTCTTTCTGGCTATGCATGACATACAACTTGGGAAAGACTGCTTTGGTTTTGAAAAGAGGAACAGTTAAGTGCGCCACCTTTTCTCGTGGCCATCAGAGAGACGGGGGAAAAAGTTGGCCATACGAATTTTTTAAAGTTTGGCAGCGATGATGGCCACCCACCACCGAGCCCAACAAGGGGACACTACAAGGTTGAATTGTAAACACTTGGAGACGCCAGTGATGCATCGCCGCAATAACCGAATATAACTAGCCATCATTACGTAACTACACAGGGTTAACCCTCGCCGCTAGGAAATTTAGAAGTAAATGAAAAAGAGAAGATGACAGGACCGATAAAAGTGACAGATAAAGACTGGGAATTGAGGCTATCCTGCTGCCTTTGCGCAGGCTTTGCCACCTTTTGTGCCATTCTCATGTCCCGACATGTCTCCTTTCCTTTCCTCACTGCCGTACATGGGAAGCGGAGTGACGTTTAACCACCTCACCCGGTAGCGGATGTTGACTGCGGCGCTGCGTGAGGAGTCTCCCGAGAGCTTTTCGCGCGCTGCGTCGGGAGCAGGCAGAGAGATACTCTCCGGGACTGCAGACGGTGAGCCACGCAATCTTTTTTGTCCGTCGACCCCCGTTGCACAAGGCTCGTCGGACTTCGCTGACAGCGCCTGGCGCCCGAGGCTAACTCTCACCTTTTGTTGCCCCACTGCTTACGCACGGCCGAAGGGTGGTACGGTGTCCTAGTGCGTGGCCTAGCTACGCTGACCCATCTGGCTCCGAAGCCAACGCGAGCGCCTTTGCCCTCGCTCGATCAACCGGGCCTTGGTCTCGGTGTTTTTGTGGATCACTTTTACCGCGGAGATGTGCTCGTGGCACCCTGTGTAGTACTTTCATGCCCGTGGCGTGCATAAGTCTGTTTGCTTTCCCACCGCGCCTTTGGAACGGGCTATACGGTGTTTGGTGTTGCCATAATAAAGTTGCGACTTTGAGCAGTATCGTGTTCTCGCCACGGCGACCCGGGGCCAAAGAACCCGGGGCCAAAGGGGTGTGTAGCCTCTGCCAGGGGGGCCTTAAAGGTCCAATCACCCGTCGTCGGCTCAACCCCCCGGATCCCGTTTTACCCGGGCACGGCAAAGTCATGCACTGCAAGCTGTGGTAGGGAGTCGAAACCCCCCTGTTAGCTTGGGTTCGTGGTTACGTTACGCACCAAATGCCTGGTCTCACAAACGCTTCTGGGGGGCTTCATAATTCTTCGCTCACGAGACCAACAGACAGTAAAGCCAGGAAAGACATAGGTGATTCCATTGGGCCCAGGTGCACTGGAAGGCTGCGAAGTGGACATAGCCGCACAAATCTCCTGCAGTGTGAAAGGATGATCGAGACGGACGTCTGCTGTAGAGGAAACAGTGAGCCGTCCTCTGTTGCAGAGCCAGAAAGGTGCATGCAGAATTCTTCTGCGATTTGTTTCTCGCTGCATATTTTTATTATGGCCAATGCACGGAACCGACGTAGTTGCTGAGGAGAAGATGGTAGAGCTCTTACAACGTGCCATATCTAACACAGTGGTTTTTGTTGGTCCACGGTGGTGCAGATTGACTTCCAGTTTGATTGCCAAGCTTTTTCAAGTACCTCTAATTTTTCTTTTGCACATTACGAGAGGTCTTCAGGTCTGCGATTAATTTTGTTCGCCTGCGTCTGCGTTCAGCTGGACAACAAACTGCCCGTAGCTCTTCGTATACCACATCAACCGGCTTCCTGGAATTGGATGTTTAGACAACTTGTGTAGTGGTCTGTATTGCTGTGGCGATTCTTTCTTTGATCTGTTTGGAAAAATATAGAGCTACAAAACTTTCTAGCTCTCCTTGAAAGGCTCCCAATGTGTGCATAACCTTCGAATGCTTCCAACCTCGCTGTACCATCGTAGATGTACGTAAGAAGGAAGGTGATAACTACCATATGTTTCCACGTCTGCGCACCAGGTGGCAGATGTTGAAAGGTATTGAGAAGCGATAGCTAAGTTGAGACAGCCACTGTACCCTGAGCCACAGAGATATGTTGGTGACCCTTCGTTAAGAATATGAAAACCAATGTTGCTTGTAAAGTCTAGAAGTTGTCTTACCCGATGAGATGGAGTGCACAGAATTCAAAACGGGTGGAGTGCGCAGAACTGGAAAAGGGGGGATCGAATATCGAAGTGTGCGCCATGAATCAAGTTCGAAGTCAACAAGAAGAAGCTGGCACGGATGTTAATGAATAACAAGAAACGACTGAAGCACCAACTCGACGCAGACCAGCTTTATTCGAAGCACGTGCGAGACAGGGAAAAAGAAGAGGAGTTGGAGCGGTGGCCAGAGAAAGGCAAGCGACGCATGAGAGCGGTCGGCTTTCAGACCCGAGCCAAGGCTGCCATCTTCATCGTCCGGCGACTTGAAGGTCTTTAGGACTACCAGCTTGTGCCGACGTGCCTGTGCTCGTGGACAGGTCTGAGCTGTCGATCTTCGGGCTCGAGCTCAGGCGAGGCTGTCCGGCTGGGACTCTACCTCGAAGCTAATGCGTGAAATGCAGCGTCGGCTGGTACAGTGTCCGCCAGCATCCAAGGAAGGCTGCTTCTCTTACGACTCGTGTGGCTGCCCAACAACGATGCCAACTACGACAACAATAGCATCGACGCCGTGCTTTGCGCCTAGGCTTCTACACAACGATGTGGGTGAGAGGCCACTTTGACGCACCGTGACACAATCTGTGTAGAAACTTAGTACTTAGGACTTGTGTTCAGGGACTATTATACACCTGCTGTATTTCTATGTAACTTTATCCGAGAAATAGGGCTTTTTATATTTTGGGGTAAAGAGCTTTCGAGTATTGTTATTAAATGCTTGCCTAAAATGGACTCATCTTTCGGGAAGTGTCCTGATGTAGCTTCCTGGACCTCCTAAGCCGAACCTGCACGTTTTGCGAAACAATAACCACAATGTTACGCCCGATTACTTATGACACTACTGCCCCAAAGATGGTGATTTTTACTGAAGTCATCTACGATGATGTGAGGTCCTTGACTCGAGTCGATGATAACTTTCAGATGTCCACTGTCAGGGTAGAAGAAGGCGAGACTAGCAGTAGGCCTCCCCAGTCACCTCAACCCATCTCAGAATAATCTTCTGATGTTCGGGGTTGTACCTATCTATGGCAGACAGTCACAAGGGGCGTCCCTTATAGTAAAGCTGATATGTTTTCAACAGCTGAGCATGGGTCTCAAATTTAGAACAGTGGATCAGAGAGAAAAAATTAGCGTTTTTTATTTTTTTCAATTTATGAGAAAGCCAGATCGTCAATAAGCAGAAGTGAGAAAAATGCCTTTGTTGCTTACAATCTGGCTGAGCCTGCTTTAGCAATTGTTTGTCAGTGACTTCATCTCGTCAAAGCATAATAAATCTGCATGGGAATAACCCATCCAGTACTGAAGAGAAGGTTTTTGAGTTAGCACCTATGTGACATGTGAGATTTGTATTCGGCCCATTATTTCGGGCCTCTGTCTCGCCTGTAAGTTGATACCTCTCGTACAGAAAAAACAAGTAAACATTTATAAGTACATGGATGATTTAGTGATGTTTTGCGGAAATACTACAATGACTGCAATAGTTGCAATGATTTGCGACCGCATACCAGCTGAGGACGGTAAGGCGTCGGGCTGCTAAGCTTGAGGACGTGGTAAACCTGAGTTCGATTACTGGCCTCGGCGGTCACATGCATATCGCCGGGGGCGATATGCAAGAATATGATGCATGGGCTTAAATTTGGGTGCATGTGAAACAACACCGGATGGTTGAAAGTAATTCCAAATGAGTGTGCTTCATTTTTGACACGTCAAAGATATATATATATCTTTGACGTGTCAAATATATAATGATTCACTAATATATATATAAATATATATTATTCATTCAATAAATATTTCCTGAGTGCTGTCCCTTTCAGAATAACCATTGTCGCAAATTTTGGGTAGGCCATGGTCGTTTGACAGAGTCCAGCATAAAAAACATTCACGTGGAAACGCGAAGCTGCAGTTAAATATGTCCTCCTTTCACAAACGTGTGAAGGGTTGTCCTTAGCGTTGACAAAAGTTTATTGCTGCACCCGCTTTCCCTCTGTAATGACTAGAGGGAAAGTCAACCGCTTGCTCTGCCCTCCCCCCAATCCCTGCTTGTGCGCATGCCTATTTGGGGCGAGATCGCGCTATAGGTGGCCGCACCGTTCCAGCGAAAGTGTGTCCACGTGGTCGGCGGCACGTAAACAAATACACGCAGTGGCGCCCTGGTGGCGCTTAGTTGTGTGCAGCCTGAGCCAAATGTCGGCGGATAAAATGCCTTGAATACGGTTTACTGTTAATATCTACGCTCTTCTCTACTGAATCGGTGCACAACACCTATGCAACATTAACATTACTCACAAGTAAAGCGCATTCTGCCAGTCAGAGATGCTCACCCTGGGTGTCTCTCTTCCCGCTTTCGCACTAAATCCCACCTTCGCTGTGTTTGTAGAGGTGTCCGCCCAGACGTCGGTGCACTGCCGCTGACACTAACTCATCGGTTCGCCGTCGCCGCATTGTTTTTTCAGGGCGTGCCATTAATCCACAATTAAAGTTTTTTTAGTAAACCTGGCTTTATTTGGCAGTTCATTCTATCACCAGTAAATTGTCGGTCCTTTCTTTAACCTGCTCTCTTGCAAACGCATTGCAATAAATCCTACTGCCATGGTTACAGTTAAATACCTGGATTGGAAAAACTTGTTCAGTACTCCTAATAATGTAGGAAGGCAGTGCTGGACTCAAAGTGAACATTAATTCCAAGCTTCTTTCCTGATTATTGTAGTTAAGCAAACACAGGTTGTAGTTAAGCGAACACAGTGCCAACGGCGGTGTTTGGCGAGGACTATATACCAACAAATTCTGGCTGACGGTCGAGGCTGCATACTCCCTTTTGCACAATATGTATGTGGAAAGTGGGTATTTGAATAATAATAAATACGACTGTGAAATTTAGTGAAGGAACATTTACAGTTCAAAGGGGAAGATGAGCGCTGGTTAATGCGGAAGCACTTCTATATCTGCTTCATTGTTCTGGCCTAGCAAAGTGCATATAAGTGTCACAACTACAAAACCTTGCTTGCAAATGCGTAGGAAGACTACGTAGAAACAGATTAATGACAATGTGCACGCATGCAATTGTACTCAGAGCGGTATATATAGGTATCACTGACCCAGTCAGCACCCATTTTTCTTGATGTACGATTGGAAGGCAAGCTGAGCGTGCTCATAATATCATTCTCAATAGGTTTTGCCGATAATCTACAACCAAGCCAGTGCATGTTTGATGGCCCTTATTCAGCCTGGCTAAGAGCCGCGAGACTGTACCACGTGCAGCGAAGGTCAAAAAGGCAGTGCACACCCTATCAGTTGACAGTTCGAGCTAGAAAACTTGGGAAGCCGAATCAACTGCAGAAAATGACATATGAGATTACTAGATAAGAATTGGTAAACGTTTCGTAAATGTTTCGTTTTTGAGCATGCATAAAAAAATTGAGAAAAGAAACTTGGGTGAGGGTGTGCTTATCTCAAGTCATGTAGAATACATTATTAATTTCCAGGAAAGATTTGAGCACCCGTTTAGCATTCGTCAAATAGAGATTACTGTGGCAGTGATCGAACACCCATCAGAACACTGTGCCATCGCAGTACGTATGTTGAATTTATGTTTATTGCTTCCACAAATGTGCAGCATCTCTTTTTTTTTTGGTACCCTGTTTACGTATGTTTCACAAGATTCATAGCGATATCCTGCTGGTATATCATTTGAAAGAATGACGAACCCAGCCTTGAAGGAAGCGCGCACACAACAGGATTCAACACCCAAGCTTGCACGTCAGTAATTTTAACAAAGCAACACGGTTCGAAAGGAAATGAAGTCGAAAGAAAATATAGCGCTACCAGGATGCACCTAGTACAGATGAAAACACTGTACATGAGACAATCACATAATTAATAACCAACACATGCCGATGCACCGTAAAAACCATAAAGATTTAACGGGCAGCATGGTACATTCTAAAAAACATTTCTCTAAAACGTTGATCAGCGTCTTTTCATAATAATGCTATGGAAGGTCTATTATCAGGACCATGTTTTTTTGCAGTTTTTATATTTCAGTCAGTTCTTTATCGCATATTGTGGCATTTGATATGCTTCCATCAATTCTCTCACGCATTTACTTCATTGCTGGGTACTGTTAAAAACTGGCGAGAAACCACACACTCGATCCGCAGTCGATCAGGCAGACTCTCCCGCTGATGTGGACATTTCCATTTCTTTGAGCTTCGCGCCTGGCCTATGCACACACTACCGCATAACAAGGAATGGCTAACATTTCAGTCTTTCCTCTCTTCTCGCTCGTACAACAAGGAAGCGGTATGCGATACGTATGACATCTAACCAAATATTGAGCCCTTAAATAAACACTTCCTTCCTCACATTTGCAAATTATTTGGTTAATCCATCACACGGCCAGTAGTGCTTGCTCCTTGATTTCCGGTTTTCGATGATCGCACAAAATCCCAAAAGCGATGCATGGCGCCGAGAATTTGGCAACTTTTTTTTTCATGCTATGAAAAATCGTGTTCTACTGCTCGCCTACAGTACCCACATTCACAAGTACCTTAAGTATTGAAATAACAGCAGCTGCTAATGATTAACCAAAATTCAAGAAACTGGTGGCATTTGGTTTGCTCCTATGTGGCACCTAATAGGATATCGTTTATAAAGCTTTGTTAGTTAACTAAGATCAATAATGAAATAATTTTGCAATTATTTTTTAATGCTAAGCATTATTGGTTACTTTGTAGAGAGTATTCCAGAAGGACCAATCAAATTTTTTGTGGTGAAATACATGCCACGGAATGATTTTTTTTCTAGCATTTAGAGAAAACCAATGAAATATGAAACAAAATCATATGACTTTGCTCGTTATCACCAGTGCACTATCATTATCACCAGTGCTTTGAGCAGAACAAGTTGTGCGAGCATCGTTGATCAAACACTTGTCAGGAACAATGGTGCTTCCTTGCCATTAGTGGCCATGGATAGTGCTAAAAAAACTGTACATTTAAGGGCTCGTTTTCATCTTTAGACACAATGTCAATGATATCCAACAGACAATAATGACGACGAAAGTATAGGGATATTATTAGAAGTGATTACAATGTAAATGTGAAAAAGAAGAGTGGACGAAAACATGACTTGCAGTGCGCGGGGACCAAACCACAATATAATGAATAATGCTGACGCACTGGGAATACGATGCATAGAGCTGCGGCCGCCCATTTAATAACGACTGGTGTGCAAGTCGTTTCACCGTGGTAGCATTCATGCGTTGTTGCTGAAAAATGTTGTGCAGGCTGGAGCGAATATTTGAGCACTTCGAATATTTGCACAAACATTGCAGTATTCGGAATTCCCTTTTAACTGAATTTATATTAGTCGTAATTTCGAAGTCTTCAACATAAACAAAGAGATGTATATTACTCTGCATGTACGGACCCTGTAAAAATGATTTCACTGCAGTGAAAGGTTGCTCTACCGTAAATCTACCTATTAAAAAAAATTGCCCTGCCGAGAAGCCCCACTACAATGTTAAATAAATAGGACAACATCACATCGATCAATAATTTCTTAAGTTTAAAAGCTTGTTAATTCAGCTTATATGCTATAAGTATAGTAACGTTAAAAACGTAACGTATGTTGCAAGTTATCGCTTCCAGTCTACTGTAAGTAAGCTCGTGCTATTATTCAAATCTGCTTTCACTTCCTCTAAACTAAAAAGGAAGACATTTGCATCAACTTGTTCTAATTAATTTTTTTTGTTTAGGTAAAATAGGTCAACTTTGTTATACTGATGTGAGATTGTATTCGACAAGGCTAGCGTTGTGTCAAAACCCACATACAGAACAGGATGCAAAAATGCTCCTCGCATGAAGAGGAATCCCCCCCCCCCCCGCTCACTCACATATCGCACATATCGTTCCCGCTCTCCCGTCTCCCGTTCGAGGCTGCTGGGAATGTCTGGCGGGGACTCGACGTACGGGACCATGGTGACGTAGCTTTTTCCAGCAGTCGGCTGAGCGTAGTCGCGTTCCTGAGTAAACCAGACAAAACCAACCCAGCTTGTACCCATAACCTCTGAAAGCGTTCATACTAGGTTACGATAAGCGTGCAGAAAAATAGTCAGGTTAGACTTTTACATGACATCTCCAGCAGTAACACAGGAACTGGTAAGAACATGCAATAAAAGCAACCTCAATTTCACTCTAAGTTAGACTTAAGAATTCCAAGAAAATAAGTTCCTACCCACGTCACATCAGTTTTCTTTAGTTTTCATTCGTTCAATAAAGAGTGGACCTTGCTTTCCAATGAGATATTGTCTGCATCAAGTTTTTCTCCTGAAACAGAGAACTTTATACGAGTCAAATTTAAATATTTTATGCTTAGTATTGATCGCATTGTTTTCCTCGTTTATCACACGTATATGCCAGTTCTATTGCTGTTTTGTGAAAGGTTATTTACAACAACCTGCATGTATTCAATCCCTTATGACATTGCAGAATGTTGCAGGCATAATTATTTGAAAAGAAAGCGTGATTTTCAAAAGAGTTTTTATATTCTTCCAATATTGCTTATAGGCAAACTCAAGGCCCCACATATAGGAGAACACCGTAACCTGTTATTAGCACCATTGCTCGACAACTTCATGCGCGTTACACACACGTGCAAAATGAAAAAAAAGGCTGACTTGCACTAACTGCACAATTTATTTCCAATGAAAGATGTGTTCTAACTTACGCCAACTTTCCACAACTCAATACAGTGACATACGAAGTCGTTACAATGGGGCAGTTTTGTAATCTATAGTGATGTTGCGCAAAAAGTCGAAGAATTAAAAAAAGCTTTACAAGAAGCGACTAGCTTGTACATTTTCTCCTCGTGGTATTGCTTGAAAATTTTATTTTATGTTTTAATAAATCTAAGTTGTTGTTTCAACTGAAAAACACATGCTGCCATGTGATGTGTGCGAAACGATTTGAGTTCCGAGACTGGATTAATGTAATTTTTCTCTGACCAGGTCTCACCCCTCCCCAATTCCTACACAGAACCTCTTCTGCAACTGTGACAGAGAAGGACACTGAAGAACATTGCCTGTCGCGTTTACTCGCAATTCAGGGATGCAAACCAACTAGCCCACGAAGGTGTTTTAGCTCCTCTACAAATTTTAAGTCTGAATCACAACCTAACATTCTCTCAAAAACATGGGTTCAGTTTATTACAAGCCCATGCGTATAGTAAGATTGGATGTGATATGAATTCCGAAGTATTGTATGAGGTTACTTGATCTCAAGGTAAATTATTTAAGTAGTATACCTGAGAAGAGTTAGGTGACCTAAATATATGCTTAACTTTACTTAAGTTAATATTTAGTTCCATTAACCACAAGCTGCACCAGTTAGATATTTATTTGAATCGGAGTGTAGGCGATTACAATAGTCGTTTAAAGTAACTGCTGTAAAAGTATCGCAATCATCAGCAAAAAGGTGGATATTAGAAGCTACTTGAGAAGGCAGGTCAATAATATATATTAGAAACAACAAAACACCAATTACCAACTGTTGGGGCACTCCTGAGATAACATGGCACATTTATGAACTGTAGCCGTAAGCAGTAACGTACTGTTAGTGATTAGCAAGACAGCATCCGACCTATTTTAATAAGTTAATGTCAAGATTTAAGTTCCGTAACTTGTGGATGAGAAGTTTCTAACACACTTTATCAAATGCTTTTGCAAAATCTAAAACAAATACAGCCAGCGGATGATGAACGATCAAGAATTAGATCAGTGAAAGATATAGGTTGAGTCTCACATGATTATTATTTCTTAAAACCATGTTGTGAAGATGAAAAGATGTTATTTTCAGAGAAATTGAGGGTGCTTTTGATTACGAAGTATTATATAATAGTTAGAAGCGCGTGCTGGTAAAAGAAATGGGCCGATATTTGGTCGTTAAGGTTTTGGTACCTAATTTTAGAAGTGGAACTACCTCCTTTATACCTTCCACTGTTTAGGTAAAGTACCTGTGTGGAGTGATAGTCTCAATAGAGCTTGCTGTCTTCTGTAGTAAAAAATGCACATGCAAAATACAACGCAGCTCGTTTTATAAAAAATTATTTTGTAAAAATGTATTATGATCTATTACCACAATGTGCCTAACAAATAAAAAGATTGTTAGACATTCATTGGGCACACATTTGAAATAAATACGCGAAAAATCAAACACGAAAGCCGCCCCAAAAATGTGCGCAACCTATATACATATCCCGATACAAATATAAAAGAAATATGACGGGCACAAATTTGCAAATTATTCCTATAAACAGATGCAAATGCCAAGATCATAACAGAAGTAAGGAACATATGCTCAAGCACAGTAATCGGTAATAAATGCACTTTGTACACATTCAAAGGATAAAAAATAAAGTATTCACAAGTACTTTCATTTCTTGTCCTTATCAAGCCTCAGCAACAATTTTCTTTTTATGAGATAGAGCCCATCACCGACCAAACATTACCACTGCATTAACTTCTTCCAGTTTTTTTAAGCATAAAACCATAGGAATGCTCAATTTGGGCATCTTATTGGTGTCAGAACTCACTTCAGCTGCAAAAATCGCACAGAGCCTGGCGAAGGCTGTGCTGGGGTGAGGGGGGGGGGGTGCTAATGTACACATACACATGCAAAGAGATGTACCAGCATGCATAAGGGACGGCAAAGCCTCCACTCGAAAGAAGTTTCTGGCTACACTGCTGGTACAGCGAACAAATAATAAAGAAACCAATAAATAAATATGAATCATTTTGAACTAAATGCTTAAGGCAGCTACAATATGATGAAAGCTTCATGAACATTACTTGTGTTTACAGAACCCTAGGCTATGTTACAGACATTTATTATAAAAGCTTTCAAGAACTTGAGAAAACAATTGGACACCAGGTACATGCGTCAGGAAACTGGAATTTTTTTTTTTTAAAGGAGGCGCTCAGCTATGATCGCCTACGTGTAGTCACAGGTCAAGTGATTATCCCAGGAGATAGCAGCATTCCTAGGTACTGGTTCATTCGCAAGTTTTGCGCTGCTGTCCTATTCTTGTGCCTACAGTAAATGAGTTGAAAGTCGCCATGTGCACAGAACAACATCGACAGCTGCCATCGATTTCTTGCGCTTGTTGTTCGAAACTTTTGGATTACACCACAAAGTGGTTTCAGACAACGGAATCGCATTCCTGTCAGCCAAAATACAGAAATCCTACGAGTGACAACTGCATCACCGTGGTGAAATTTGCACCGAACCACCCAGCCACAAACGGACAGGCCAAACGCTACGTGGTAGAGCTAAAACGTGCTCTTGCAAGATACTCTGCAGGGTCATTACAGCGGCGCATTGCACGTTTATTTTTTTTTTGTCAAGCAACTCACAATGGGCCAGACGGGCCAGGTATCGGCGAATCTCATGTTTTCTTGCGAGCTGCGAACACACATCTCAGCCATTCTGCCGGAACCGCCTTGAAAGGTAACACCAAATTAGGAAGACGCCTCGCGTTGCCGGTAGCTCCACAAACGACAACCAGTGGTCGCCCGCCAGTTTCAAAGAATGCCCGAATGAACGGCAGCCATCGTAAAAAAAAAGTTTCACCCGGAGTTTTGGTTTGTTGAAGTTAAAGCCCCTTCATCGCGTCTTTTACCGGAAAGCGCATGGAGAGGCTTTAGACCGGGCATTGCCGCTTCCAGGGATGCAAGGATGCACTCTGCCCTCCACCTTGACCGCCCCCCTCCCCCTCGATGCTGGGCGCGGCGCGCCCGGGGAGTGACGGACTATCGGGGCAATCAGTGTGCCCGCGCACTGGTTGCCTGTCCATTGTGCTCCTCGCCCCTTTTATGACCCACAGTGGACTCGAAAGCCAGCGCTTGGACCATTTGGACCATGCTGCGCGCAAATTTCTTGAAAGTAATAAAGTCAGTTCCCTGTTACGTACGCTTGGTATTATGGCTACCATGGACATAACACAGTGCAAATAGGGTTATTAGTTCCTAACAAATTCAACCTCCCCACCTTTCAGCATTATATCTCTCTCTTTTAACTTACTTCCGTTAATATTTTTAATTTCTATCAATAAATTGGAGAGGTGCGCATTGAAAAAAAGGAAGTGAATTTATTTATTTAAATATTTGTTATTTATTTCAGAGAGAAAGTGCCATTCTAGTGCCGGACATTGGGCAGGGGTGTGGCACAGTGGACGCAACATTGTGTAGGAGGTACAGCAGTATAGATAGTGTTGAATGAAAGCGCGATGATTCAAAACGCAAAAAAAGCAACATAAAACATGGTCCACAATCCCAAGAATGGCCATAATACACTAAACAAAACAAAAACTATAAAAACAGTGTCCACTAGGTTATTTTGTTTGGGTAAAAAGTAAAAAGAACTCAAATATTAACTGTATCAAAAATAATGTCGGCAATGTTAAGAAGCGAGACATTGCAGAATCGAAGAATTTAAGAATCGTGCAGAAGCGACGCACTGAACCTCAAGCAATCAGTCTGATCAAGATGGGTATTAGAATAAAGTGCACTGTAATATATATGAAGGTGTAGTTATAAGCCATGTGAACAGCTAACGCACGAAGAAACTAGTTGAGATCGACACAAGAATCTCTGGCGGCGTATTGTTCCGCTCTCTGCTTGTTCGAAAAAAAAAAGTTCCTGTATATAGGGGCTCAGTCACTCTTTCGAGATTGGAGGCACGCGTTTCGTGGCGCAAAATTGGTTCGATATAATTAGACTTTTTTTTGTATTGCCAGCTTATTATTATATATGCGATAGAACAGCTTCGTTATTTCTCGATAACGTCTCCATTCCAAGGTTTCTAGTTTAGCGCCTTCCAGAAGAACTGACGGAGATGTGTTACATTTACGTATTGAATATGAATTTTACAGCTTTTCGCTGTATTGATTCAAGTTTATCTGTGTTAGCTAGCGTGTGCGGGTCCCAGACAGCCGATGAATATTCTAATATTGGTATTACGTTCATTTCACACTTCGGTTTGCTGAATGCCATAGCGAGTGCCCGTAAATAGCCTTGTATATTCAAAGCCATTTTCTCAGTTTAACAAACATGTTGGTTTCATCTTAATGTAGATGTGATAACAAGACTAAGGTGCATATACTGTGAGACAAAGGACAAGAATTGATTGCCTAGGTTGTATTGGAATGTTAGTAGATCTTTTTTGCAGGTCATGGTTATCGCCAGAGTTTTTCTCGCGTTAAAGGTCATCTGTCATTTTGTGCACAAATCTTGAATCTTAAAAGAGTTATTTAAAAGAACCTGGTCACTGGATGCGTTAACTACTTCAAAGCGCGCAGGCATTCGCAAAAAAGCTTTAGATTTGCTGCAATATCACGGGTGGCATTATTGATATAAACCGAAAAGAGGTCCGAGGACGGATCCCAGAGGTCTGCCAGATATGAGCGGCGCAGACGGCGAGTTAATACCACCATCCGTAATACCGCGCCCAGTGAATATTACTCGCGCTTTCAAAGCCTAACCTAAGATGCATTAGTTAATTAACACTAATTAACTAATTAGTAGATACCTAAAACTACTATGGAACCTGTAAAACTCGAGAATGTGCTGTAAATTGAGGGGTCTATGTGGTACATACACTGACTGTTCGGAAACGCGCACTTGTCTTTTTTTTTAAGTACCCTATTGATGTTCTATACTATTGATCTTTACCTCAACGAACACTAAATATTGTTTTACGAGGTCATGAATGTGCCTTCCATAAGAATCATCTCTTTTTACGCGTACCCTATTTTAATATTTGCGTGGCACCGTAGAGTACACCATCTCAACGCTAGATGGAGCTACGAGGGCTTGACGGCTGTCGAACCCTCAACAAAACTGGCCAGGGAACTTTTTTTTACCACGCGATTCAAACACGCTCTACACCATCATGAACTAGACATATGCCAGTACCTAAATCCCAGAAAGCAATTGGATATCTTCAAGCACGGCTCTATGGTAGCGATTCAAAAGCGGTAAAACAGCCGATATTTCTGAGAGCGCCCATAGGCGCTGTGCATTATTTTTCAATAAGCAAGGGAACTCGCACTATTTCAACTACAATACTGTAACTCCGGCAGAAGAAAGGTTCATGCAGTTGCTACTTGAAACCGTGAAAGCAATGAGAAAATCAGAAAGGGAGAGGAGTTATTATTTTTTTTCTCTCCCGTCCCATAGAGTGACGCGGGGCCCCGCCCCCACCGTGCGGGAAAGCGCGCCTCCTGCGCGTGGGCCGGAATCCTGGGGACGAAAGCATCGTGAATCAGCATGGGAATAACCCAGCCGGTACTATGGTATTCTAGAATAATGGGTAGTGAGCCCACTCTACGGGGAGAGGGTACGTTGCCGTGGCGCAAAAAATATCAACGAGTTTTCGTTTTCTTGAGTGTCCGCGTGGCGGCGCTACCATCGTCAGCCGGCCTCACAGGTGCAAGTAGCCCCCAGGTGCAGAACGCTCCAGCTGAAAAGTCACAGCATGTGATAATCGCCGGGGACTCGAATTTTAATCGATCCACAGAAGCCATCAAAGAGAGGGTAAGAGGTGACAAGAGGGTTGCAGTAAGGGCGTTCCCAGGACGCAAGCTGGAAGCAGTCATGAGGCAAGCGAGCGCAAAGCTCAAAACGACAGCTGATAGACAAAACCTCGTGATAATTTCAGGCGGTTTAAACGATGTCCTAAATGAAAATGCAGCAGGACTAGCAGCCACACTGGCGAAAGGCATCGATGACATGCGCGCCACTTCTCCTAAGGTACAGGTAGTGATATGCACGATACCAGAAGTACCGGTGCGTGATAGCAACCTGCAAAGAGCGGTGGTCAACGCAAACCAAGAATATGGCGGATGAGTCAAGAGAAAAGCTTTGAGGTGGTGGAAATAAACAGAGAGGTGCATAGGTGGGGGGGTTTTCATCGAGACAGAATTCACTTCGATGGGCGGCTAGGTCATGAGGTGGGTTGGCGACTTGCAGGACGCGCAGTAGCTTTTTTGGGGGGCAAGCGAGCCCTTCGGGGTGCAGGATAGCTAGTAACGAGGAAAACAACCAGGGAGACTCTTCGACAAGTGGTATGGACAGATACGATTCCAAAGTGGCACCAATATCTAAGATAGGTAGAGTTCGGGGCATAAATACACGTAGCCACGAGCGCCGAGTCAATTCAGACATAGGGTATATTAACATGCAGGGTGGTAGGAACAGGCTGAAGTGGGAAGAGATAGAAGAGCGCTCGTGTTGTGTGGTTCCTCGCTTCGTCCTTTGTGTTTTTCTCTGCGCTCCCAGTTCGCTGAACGAAGAAAATGAATTACCAACTGGCCCACATTTTGATCCTTCTGCAGATAGAAGAACAGCTGAGGGAAGAGAGGCCGATGGTATACGGTTTTGTAGAAACACATCTCAGGGACATGGAACAACCTCCGAACAATCCGGACTACGCGTGGGAATATTGTAATAGAACAGAAGGCAGCAGAAAGGGGGGTGGTATTGGGGCATTCATTCATAAAAGTACAGACTGCAAAGGGTCAATCAGGAGTGCAAGGAACATTTATGGCTAAAAGGGAAAGTGGCATGTCAAATGACGCCCCTTGGTTTCGTTTACTTGTGGACGGGAGCAAAGGCCAGAGAGGAAAACCAGGCAATGGTAGAGTGTATATCAAAGGACATTCAGGAGTTAGGAAGAGAGTGCGAGATAATTATACTAGGAGACATGAATGCGCACATAGAAGATATAGATGGGTATACCGACCCGACAGGCAAAATGATCATGGATATGTGAAAAAGGCTTGATTTGATCATTTGCAACAGTACAGAGAAGTGTGAAGGGCAAATAACATGGGAGGTAGGAAGGCTTCAGTCGACGATAGATTATGCACTGATGTCACATAGGATGTATGATAAGCTCAGGGGAATGCACATAGATGAAGGTGGCTCCAGAAGTCTGGGTAGCGATCACAAACGTATCAAGCTAAGTTTTGGAAGAGCAGTGAAAGTGGGAAGGAGACAAGATGAGCAACTACAGGAAAATTTTTATCCAGAAAGGCAAATTGAAATAGCCACTAAACAAATTGAGAAAGTAATCACGGAGGATAATAAGACAGTGTGGACATACACGAATCTAATTAGAATCTTTGAGCTAGAGCTTGCTAAGACGCGTGACAACTCACCCCGAAAAAGAAGACACAAACCCAAAAGTTGGTGGGATGAGGAAGTTAAGAGAGCCATAGCAAAACGTCAGGAAGCCTCTAAGGAACACAGACATGCTAAGCAGCGGGGTGAACCGACAGATGAGGTTGAAAGAAAATGGGCAACCTTTCTAAGCTGTAGAAGGGATGCATCTCTTCTGATCAATGAAAAGATTAGAAGGAAGGGAGCTCAGTGGCTGGCAGATGTACATAAGAAAGATATAAAGTCAGCTGCAAAATTTTGGAACCTTCTAAACTCCCTAAGAAATGAGACGAGCCTAGAGCAGAGTTTTATAACTACAGCCCAAGGTGCTAGGCTAGGAGGGGACGAAGCTATTGAATATATAAGAACAAGGGTGACAGAAAAATTTCAACAAAGAAGTACTTTATGCACCACAATAGACAAGGACGAATCAAGTGGTGCAATGGCTCCATTTTCACAACAAGAGTGGGAAAGGGCTGAGAAAAGGGTTCCTAGTAGTACATCAACAGGCCCAGATGGCATTCCAATTAGGCTGATGAAGACATTAGGTCCGAAGACTAAGCAGGCTTTGAGAGAGGCAGTGAGCACAATAATAATCGATGGTGAAGTTCCCGATGGATGGAAACTTAGCAGGATGAGCATGATCTATGAAGGAAAGGGGGACAAAGCTGACATAAACAACTATTGTCCTATAACAGTGACATCAGTGGTCTACAGGCTGGCGATGCAGATTATAAAGGAAAGACTGCAGGCGTGGATAGAGGATGAGGGGGTGCTGGGGGAACTGCAGAATGGGTTTCGGAAACACAGGAGGTTGGAAGACAATCTGTTCGCACTGACGCAGTGCATCGAAATAGCAGAAAAGGAACACAGGCCCCTGTGGCTAGCATTTTTGGATATCAAGGGAGCGTACGATAGCGTGGTTCAAGAGGAATTGTGGGGAATACTGGATCCACTAGGCGTGGAACATGTAGTCACTAATCTTTTAAAGGGTATCTATAAAGGTAACAAGGTAGTTATAAAGTGGGAAAAACAGGTATCCAAGCCTGCAGAGGTAAAACGGGGGCTTAGGCAGGGGTGCCCCCTGTCACCCTTATTATTCATGATGTACCTACAAGTATTAGAGGCAAAATTAGAGAGAAGTGGACTGGGCTTCAACCTCTCTTTAGTCAAACAAGGAAAACTTATTGATCAGGCACTACCAGCATTATAGTACGCAGATAATATAGTGCTAATGGCCAACAACAAGGAAGATTTGCAGAGATTGATGGACATCTGCGGTAATGAGGGAGATAGCTTAGATTTCATTTCATTTCATTTCATTTATTTATACTGTTAGCCCAGAAGTGGGCCGTTACAGGGTGGAAGCACAAACAATTATTTGCGAAAAAGAAGTACCATACAGGTCTCGAGATAATTTCTCGATATTATTGTGACCAGCAACTCGAAGTTATACTTAACAAGAAATGGAACACACATGCGATGCAATACATACACGCAGAACAGCACATGACGCATTTGAGGCGGCACTTTTGCACCGCGCTGAAGATTTAAAAGACAACTACTGCAGAATCATGCAACCAACAAAAAGTACACACACACGCAAAAAAAACATATGTCACTGTTATTCAGAAAATAAACGTTTTGGATTCTGTTCAAATGATGTAAGCAAGGAACAACCAATTATAGACTCTGGCAGCATATTCCAATCTTCAATAGCACGTGGAAAGTAACTGAACTCAAAGCAATCGTTACGTGGGACTTGGGGTGGTATGTACATATTATGGCGATGTCTGGAGTGTTCTAGTGTGTTGACCTGGAAGTAATCTGAATAGTTTAGTTTAAAATGATTATGAATTAACTGGAAGAGGAATTTCAGACGCTCAATCCTCGTCCTAAGTTCAGGACTATCCAGTCCAGCTTTTTTACAGAGTTCAGTAGGAGAATGATGTCGGCGATATTTATTAAAAATAAATCTCGCACCAAGTCGCTGTATTTTTGTTATTTTATTGCAGTTTGTCTTTGTGTAAGGGTCCCAGACAATTTTAGAATATTCGATAATAGGTCTGACAAGAGTTTTGTAAGCAAGACACTTTATATCAGATGGGGCGGTATAAAGGTTACGCCTAAGGCTATACAATGCCTTGGTAGCCCTAGAGCATACATTATCAATATGAGTGTTCCACCGGAGGTCGGGCGTGAACCATAACCCAAGATATTTATAGTTTTGTACACGCTTGAGGAAAGCATTGCCAATCTGGTAGTTGTAATCTAGAGGTGCTTTCTTTCTAGTTATAGTCATAAAGACTGTTTTTTCTGTGTTCAAACTCATTTGCCATTCTTCGCACCAATCCTTTATTCTTTGAAGATTGTTGTTTAGATTAACTTGGTCATGTTCAGTCTCGATTCTGCTATAAACAACACAGTCATCGGCAAACAACCGTATCGGGACCGTAACGCGGTTTGGTAGGTCATTTATATATAACAAAAATAAAAGGGGACCCAGCACGCTCCCCTGGGGAACTCCAGAATTCACTGCAACTGCTCTAGACTGTTTATTTTTTATTTGAACAAACTGCTGACGGCAGCTGAGATAGGATGAAAACCATTTTGTCAAGTGATTATTTTGAAACGTTTTGTCAATTTTAAACAGGAGCTTTGAGTGCGACACTTTATCAAATGCCTTTGCGAAATCCAAATATACCACATCAGTTTGACCACGCAAATTGATTGTTTTTGAAAGATCATGAACAAATTCGATTAACTGTGTTGTTGTAGATAAGCCTCGGCGGAAGCCATGCTGCTTCGAAGATAATAGATTGTGCGTATCAAGATAGGACATCAGGTGTTTGTTAATAATGTGCTCAAGTATCTTTGAACATGTACTGATAAGCGAAATAGGACGGTAGTTGCGCTCGTCCCGAGAGGAGCCACTTTTGTGAACAGGGGTAATTTTAGCCTGCTTCCACGCTAGTGGGAAAGAGCCACTGCGCAGGGACGACTGAAATATTTTTGTAAGGAAGCGAGCCGCCCATTCAGCATATCTGTACAGAAATTCGTTTGGTATACCATCAGGGCCGGGTTTTTTTTTGTATTTATGTTAAGTAAAAGATTTAGGACACCCTCTTCGCTAATTACCACATCATCGATCGGCCGCTGCAATGGTGACGTAGAAAACTCGGGCAAAATGCCATTATCATGAGTAAACACAGAAGCAAAAAGAGAATTGAAATCATCAACACGTTGTTGAGTAATTTCAGGTGGCCTCGGAGAGCTTGCTGGGGGAGTTATAAAGCGCCAAAACCTTGAGGGGGCTTCCTTCAAGTATTTCGTCAATGTCACATTGAAAAACTGATCCTTGGACTGCTTGATCAGACGTTTCAGTTCTTTTCTCATTGAAGAAATGCAAGCTGTTCCTTCAGGGGTACAATTTTTTGCACAAGATTTCCGTTTCCGTTTTAGTTTTCTTTTTGTGTGAATGATTTCTCTGGTAATCCAGGGATTGGTTTTACAAATGCGTTTTCTAATCCTAGGCACATAGCTGTCTATGCGCTTCCCTACAACAATTGAAAAGAAATGCCATAGCCTATCAGTGCTGCAGTCAGTGTTGTAAAGGACCTGAAATTCATCAAAAGACCTTTCAAGATAGTCCAAATAGACACATCATCAGCCGCCATAAAATTCAATACAGTGCTAAGTGTGGGTTTACCCAAGGTGTCTGGGGACAATGCTAGGTGCGTTACTACCATTCTGTGGTCGGATAGGCCTTCTACAACTTCACAACGGCTGAGTAACGGCAACAGCTTTGGGGATACAAAAACCAAATCAAGGATAGATGACCTTGTAGTCCCTATCCGAGTAAATTCAGTGACAGTTTGCGTCAGCCCGTAGCAGAATGCCAGCTCCAGTAGTTGCTCAGCACTTGCAACCTGTTCCGATCCAGGAGACTTGGATAGCCAATTAATATCCGGAAGATTGAAGTCCCCTAATAATAATACGTTATCTTGGAGGCTAAAATTAGAATCCATAAAATTTCTTAGCTTTGCGATTATATCAAGAGAGGAATTCGGCGCTCTATAAATCCCTCCAATATACACAGTTCGCTCGCTGAACCCACACCTAATCCACAACATTCTATGTCACAGTTATCATCCAACACTGAAAACCTAATGTTGTCTTTAATAAGAAACGCAACACCACCACCTCTTCCTTGCCGGTCTTTTCTAACAATTGTGTAACCTGTAGGTGTTACTTCGAAATCTGCTACATCCGTATGTAACCAAGTCTCTGTTACGACCATTATATCCGGTTCATGCTCCAGGATTGCAGCTTCAACTGCATCAGCTTTATTCAGCAAACTTCTGGCGTTTACATTATTAACCTTAACAGATGCTGTCGGTCTCGATTTGCGTCAGTCAGAGCTGGTAATACCTGGGCTAGCATACCTGAATCGCTCGTTGGTAGCCTCATTCCAGCCATAGAGAACGTTGTTTACTTTCAGTTTATCGATGATTAGTTTAACCTTTGCTCCCTTTGCTCTTTCATCCGCTGATGAAATCCATAGTTGTTTTCTGATTTCAACTACTCGTTTAGAGTAATCTTCGCTGATACTGAATTGTGTCCCCTTGAGGTTGCGGCAGTTTTTCAGTATTTTGGTTTTGTCCCTGAAGTCTCCTACTTTCAAGATGACCGGACGGCTTCTTCCAGGTATTTTCTTTCCTAGACGGTGAATTCTCTCAATGGAGCTACACTTTGAGCCAAGTAATTTGTCAAAGATATCGTCATTCACCTTACTTAAGAGTACTGCCTCATCCTCAGATTCTTCTTCTTCCACTCCGCGTACCATAAGGTTGTTGCGTCTAGAACGATTATCTAAGTCATCGATCTGCCTGGCAAGAGCCGTCAATTCACTGTCATGGCGACCAACACTTGATTCTATCATTGTAAGCCGGCTCTGTGTTTCACCCAACCCTTCAAGTTGTTTTTCAATAGTCTGGAGCCTAACATGCATGTCGGAAATGCTGGCATCCGTAGATGTCTGCTTGGCCTGAATTTCATTAACTTTTGCTAGTAGTTTACTCTAGTTACTTAATATTTCCTCCAGCATTTTTTCAACCTCGGGCCCAGGATTTTCCTCTACGTCACCGGACAACTTCAGTAACAGGCTTACAACTGAAACACAGTCATTTAAGGGGAGACGCGGGTCGAAAAGTCGCGTTTTTTTTCCAAATTTCACCTTTTCTGTTTTTTGTTGCTTTATCATCTTTATACATTATATTTTGACATCTGAAAATATCACAGCGAAATAACATCAGAAGTCAGTGAAAAACGCGTCTGAGTGAGCGGCAGTGACGCGCGGCATCACGAAATTTACACAAAACGGGCTGCTGTTCGCGTGCTCGCGGGGCCGCGAAGAGAGCTGTCCGCCATATTGCGGCCGCTGGCTCGTGTAGAGTTGTCCTTACTCTCCACGATCCCGGTTCTTGAAGTCTCGTACGTTCACGAAAAATCTAAAAAAAAAGCAACAAAAACAGTCTTTTCCCGCCGTTTCAAACCGCGCGCCACTAATGCAGGGCCGCCATTGGCTGACAGCACCCGTGTTTTCTTGCCGTAGTTCGCTTCACTGTTTTCCGGAGTTATTTTTCGCTGTTTTCGTGCGATGGCAAGCCCGAAAAAGGCCGTTGCCGACCATCGGAAATACAGAAGTAAGAACAAGTTCAGAGGGAAGCGGCGGAGGACGTACAAGAAAGCCACCGCCAACGAAAATGTCCGCGACGGGCCAGCGGCCGGTAGGCCTAACATCGACCACGGCAACGTCGACCATGGCAACTGCGACGACGAGATCAACGCTGCAGTGAATTTTGTGAGTGCATCGCAGAAAAAGATCGCGTTATTCGAAAACGACGTCAGGCCGAATGCCGATCGTGCCGAAAGCGTAGTGCTGTGCGAGTTGGGTGCATTGACGGCCGTCGTCGCAGGCGCGGCATGCCCCGTTTGTCACGAGAGTAAACTCGCAGTTCGGGCACCGAATAAAAAGCGGAAAGGCCTTTCGGCGTTTCTGGAGCTACACTGCGAGAATGCGGAGTGCTCGGAGAGCATCCTTTCGTCCGCGTACTCGTCGAAGCGGGTCGCGTCAGATGGCGGCCGCGGTGCAAGCAGAAGCTACGACAGCGGGAGTTCGCGTGACGCCTTTGCCGTGAACCTGAAAGTGGTGCTTGCAGCGCGTGCCGTCGGTATCGGGCATGAGCAACTTTCACGATTTTGTGCAGTAGTTGGATTGCCAAACCCTATGCACCATAAGACCTTCCATGCTATCGGCAAAAAGATTCACAGTGCGGCAGTGAAGGCTGTCTGTGAAAACATGCAAAGGGCACGCAGCGTCACCAAAGAGGTGGCTGGTAACAGTGACGTGCCAGTCATGTTTGACGGCACATGGCAAAAAAGAGGCCACAAAAGCCACAATGGTGTGGGAACTGTAGTGTCCTTGGACACTGGTTTGTGCCTGGACTATGAAGTGCTTTCCAACTTCTGCCTGGCGTGCAGTTTGCATAACGACATGGGAGGCGATGAAGAAACATGGCAGGCGTTTCATCATCCCGTTTGTGAGAAGAATTGCGACTGTTCTTCGCATGCCATGGAGGCCGAAGCTGCAGTGCGCATTTGGCAGAGGACTGTGGACTATGAGACACCCCTGCGGTTCACCATCTTCCTAAGCGATGGAGACAGCAAGGCCTACAACGGGGTCTGTGATGCCAACGTGTACCCTGACACTCCAATTGAAAAAGAGGAGTGCACCAACCACGTGGCGAAACGTCTGGGCACCGGCCTGCGGAAGCTGCCAACGCCACTTCCACGAGGGGAGAAGCTGAAGGAGACCACCATCCAGAAGCTTCAAACTTACTTTCAGGTGGCCATTGTGAACAATCGGGGAAATGTCCACAAGATGTACACTGCCATATGGGCCTCATGTTTGCACTCGTGCTCAACAGACGGTGCTGGAAGTCACAAGTTCTGTCCTGCAGGCCCAGACTCGTGGTGCAAGCACCGACGTGCTGAGGCGCAGGGCCAGCCTGCACCGTGCCACACCCCCCTCCTGACCAAGGCCCAGGGTTTGGCAGTCCTCCCAATCTACAAGCGTCTCACAGATGCGAAGCTGCTTGCCCGGTGCCTCCACGGCAAGACACAGAACGCGGCCGAGTCCCTGAACAGCAAAATATGGCTGCTGTGTCCAAAGACCCGGTTTGCTTCCCGGACTGCTGTGGAAACAGCCACAGCCATTGCAGTCCTGTGGTTCAACCGGGGCCACGCGAGCTTTGAAAAGGTGCTGGAAGAGCTTGGGGTGCTTCCTTCGGAGGCCCTGGTTACCCTCAGCGACCGCCGAGACAGCATGCGCATGCACAAGATGAATGTGCGTCAGACCGCTGAGGCGAGGGCACACCGTCGCAGTGCAGCCAAGAGGGCCCGGGTGGAAGAGTCCTGCCGCACCAGCCGGGAAGGGAAAACCTACGGTGCTGGAGAGTTTTAGACAACTGATATTCCCTCTGGACATGTGTGTATGTGTTCAGCACAAGTTTCGTGCTACTGCGTTTTTTCATTTTTGTAAATACAGACTTTCAAACTTTCAAACGCGTTTTTCTCATTTCGCAATTTTGGCCAATTTGCATTTTTTGCGGGAAGTGTTTCGGGCACTTAGAATGGTCATACGACGACGAAATTTGGCACACACATTGAGGAGAGTGCGTAGGGTGCCGATATCTACTTGAATCAGCACAACCTATCAGCTGTAAATATCTATTAATAAATTTAATGGTGGTCGAGTGGAAAAAAAGGGTACTTTGCTACACAGATGTTTTTTTTCATAGTTTCAAAGTTGGAGCACAATTTCTAGCTAGATATCGGCACTCTATGGCTAATAGGGAGCAAAAGGAGCCATTGAACAACTCTCTGCATGAACATTTAGTATGCGCGAAAGTTCCCGGAAAACTTATCAAGTTTCACCATTACTTGAAACACAACTCCCAAACTATTGCACTTATGTAAAAACTGATTACAGATTTGGAATCAGGAGGAAAAACTGCATCAGTGGTCCAATTTCTGAAGCTCTAAGTTGAATAACAAAAAAAAGTGCTTTCGAGGAGCGTCTCCCCTTAAGCAACCAAGAACAGTAATTTAAATTCAGTAAGGAAAAATCAGCAGTCATGATTTTCAATGACAACGAAGGTAGTGAGCTTAGAATACAGGAGGTCACGCTAGAGATAACAGATAAATACAAATATCTGGGCGTATGGATAAGCAATGGGACCGAGTATCTGAGGGAACACGAAATATACGTGACGACTAAAGGTAACAGGAATGCAGCAAAAATAGGGCACTGTGGAATTACAATAGGTATGATGTTGTGAGAGGAATATGGAAAGGGGTCATGGTTCCTGGGCTGACATTCGGCAATGCGGTCTTGTGCATGAGATCAGATGTTCAAGCAAGATTAGAAATTAAGCAACGTGGAATAGGTAGGCCTGCTTTAGGAGCTCACGGGAATACACCAAATCAGGGAGTACAAGGTGATATGGGATGGACATCATTTGAGGGCAGGGAAGCTAGCAGCAAGGTAAAAATTGAGAAGCGATTGAGAGAAATGGGGGAAGAGCGTTGGGCTAGGAAGGTTTTCAGCTACTTGTACACGAAGAATGTCGATACAAAATGGAGGAAGCGAACCAGGAAGTTGATTGGTAAATACTTAGAAAACAGCAGGTGGCCAAACCAAAAAGAACTATCGGTTAAGAAGAAAGTGAAGAAAACGGAGACTGACATGTGGAGAATGGGCATGATTAAAAAGTTCGCACTAGAGATATATGGAACTTTTAAGCAGGAAATTGCCAAGGAAAGGATCTATGATAATACTCGGGGTAGTTCTCTACTACTGTTTGAGGCCAGGACGAGAGTACTGCGAACCAAGACATATCGGGCCAAATACGAAGGGGTAGACACAGTATGCAGTGCGTGTGGAGAGGAAGAAGAAACTGCAGAACACTTGATAATGTTCTGTAAAGGGCTTCACCCTATAGTTCAGGATGATGGCGCAGAGTTCTTCAAAGTACTGGGGTTTAGGGACCGGGAGGGCAAAATAACTTTAAGCAGGTACACTTAACTAGAAGGAGGTTATCTGATTGGTGGCTAAAGTCAAGGCACGAGTGAAAATTAAACTCTTAACTGTGAAGTATCAATCCTCAAACTCACTTTTTAAGGAAAAAAAAATAAATATAGTTTTTGGTTCATTAGGTATTACAGCTTGGTGGCGCTAGCCACGGCCCAATCTAAAGGGTACAGCCATATCCATCCATCCATCCATGGGAGTTTCACCTTTTCACTCCGCTTCTGTGTCGGCTGTGTGTCGTCGTCGCTGCAGGTTTACGGCCGAGCAGTGCTTTGTCAATATGTTCTATTTTTCAGTTCTTATAGATGTGAATAATGTAGATTGGTAGTGAACACCTCGCGGTCATCGACACTTAGTGCGGAATGGCACCACGTCGCCAGAACCATTGTTATGCGCCCGGATGCCAGACGGGCTACGTTCACGTGAAAGGTGCTCCAAAACCGTCACTGTTCGTCGTCCCCAGGAACGAGAGACTCAGAAGACTGTGGGAGAATAATTTACACCGTGCGGACAAGCCACTCGAAGACACAAGTGCGGTTTGTGAGCTCCACTTCGAGCCTCGGTACGTAATTCGTGATTATGTACACACCATCGGCGGTAAAGAAGTGCGGATCCCACGCGGGAGGCCTATGTTCAGCAGTGACGCTGTTCCCACTCTTTTGCCAAATTTGCCATCGTATCTCACCAAAAAAGCAGTGAAAAAAAGGCCGCCTCGAAAAAGGAAGTCTGAGAGTCATGCTTCGCCAGTGAAGCGCCGGCTGTGCACAAGTGGCAACTCGACGGTGTTGCACACAAACGCCGTAGATACTCCGGATGCAGACGCTGCAGCATCGAGGCCAGAAGACGAACAGCTGGCCATCGATGTAGAAGTTTCTTCTTAAGAAAATCCGCAGGAAGACCGCAAGTCTATGTCATTATTTAGCTGTCTTGAGGTACCATCGCCGCACTGGACTGAGCACATCTTTCCAGATCACAAAGGCATTGTGTACTGCACATCCGTGTTGACACCGAAGAATGAAATACGATCGGAAAAAGTGGTCATGTTTTTTGAGTCACGCATTGCGAGCTACTGCAAAGTGTTCATCAGAGGTACCCTGTTGAAGGAAGGCACCGTGGAAACAGAGGCAGCAACAGAAGAAGTGCTGAAAACAAGTGTTAGTATGTGCATTTGCGTTGGAGCAATATCTCACGAAGACTATGAAAAACGATTTTTTACGAAGAAGCTAAAGGACCATGTGGTTACAAGCAACGAAATGTACTTCAGCATTAAGTGTCTTGGCCAGGTTGATAAAAAAGGTATTTATAATGTGCATTTTTACTAGTATGACAGCTATAACTCTTGTCACTACAAAAGATTTCTTGCCAGTTATTGCAACCTAATTCACTGCACCTTTCTTTCAGATGCACAATGTGTGTCGTGCCGCTATTTGAAACGAGCACTACAGACCCGACGAGCCCGGGTAAAGCGAACAGCAACAAGGAATTGCAGCGCTGAAG
>WOVY01000234.1:0-60000 GCA_013436015.1 Rhipicephalus annulatus | reverse complement strand
CTATAATCAGGCGCCAGGCGCGACAAGCACCCGTCGGCGCTGCCCGACGGCAATCGGTGCCAAATGCGACATGCTGCATTTCGCGCCGATGCGTTACCCAGATAACATGCATCTCCCTTTTTTCGTGTCAGAGGGACACTGGAAGCGCTGAAACGCGCATGGGTCAAAACAACGCATTGCGGTGCGCGCCTGCGAGTATATGGCAGGACCAGCGCCTGGAGTGGCAACGCCGGCGTGACGCGACGAAATGAACGCCGGCGAGCACGCGCACCGCGTCACGTCGAAGTGTGACTGTGGCATGTAGCCATGTTCTCACAAGACACGCATCTCAAATTTATCCCGTTTGCACCAATCACATAACTTCGTCATCTATTGGCGTCACGTAATACCAAATTTGGTACATGTGAAGCTAGCGAAACGGCCGCGAGCGCATAATCAATGTGGCATGTAGTTATGTTGGTACACGACACGCATGTCATGATTAGCATGTTTGGAAGTGTCGTTTACCTATGTCATACGTTCGTGTCACCTAATATGAAATTTGGTACATGAGAAGCTTGCGAAAAGGCCGCGGGTTGTTACGTGTCACGCATGTCATGATTTTCGTGTAATGGTCTGTCGCTTGTGTTTGCATTGCAGTCATAACACACCATACCAGTTGTGCAACATGTCATGTGAAGAAAACCACCGCAACAGCAGCAAGACCATGAAATTTAAATCATGAGAGTAATCACATACTTGTCATTATTTTAATGTTACGACTAGTAACTTATGCTGGTCATACAGTTATCTCATGGCATACCAAGTTTGGTAACGATACCATTATCGAAGCAGCCGGGACAGCTAAATGTAGTACGCAGATAGATAGATAGATAGATAGATAGATAGATAGATAGATAGATAGATAGATAGATAGATAGATAGATAGATAGATAGATAGATAGATAGATAGATAGATAGATAGATAGATAGATAGATAGATAGATAGATAGATATTAACGCTCAAATTTCCTGAAGTTTGCTAAGAAATGCATCGCATTTATTAGAAGATTGATTGATTGATTTGTGATGTTTAACGTCCCAAAACCACCATTTGATTATGAGAGACGCCGTAGTGGAGGGCTCCGGAAATTTTGACCACCTGGGGTTCTTTAACGTGCACATTGCATTTAATAGCTTTGTTGCTCATAGTCATCACTACACTCATGTACAATTCTAAAACTTACATATGTGGAACGAAGAAGCTTAGGAACGCAAAGAGTTTCAACAAAAGCAGGGATGAGTCATGTAAAGTCAGATAACATACATTTAGACTAGAGTATCCGGAAAATGCCCCTCAGCATAAGACATGACCAGAGCGAAATATTACCGCACTTCTATGTTGATCTCATTACGAACCTCATCCAATGCATTGGCTATTTTTTCTTGCGCTTTGCACAGTTTCACAATGAAATGTTGCAATGCTCGAAGAAACCAAATCTTTTTTTGAATGAGAAAAGACTGAGCACGTTGTTTTTTTAGGGGGGGGAGGACATTCGGGATGAAATACGCTTGGAGTCCAAACAAGCACACACCAGAGGAAAAGTCGGGACGACGCATGGGCACTTGCATTCTCTTGACTGCTCTAAGTGCCTGTGTTTACACGCCCACCGCCTTTTATCATGAACCTCATTTCTTCAAAAGTACAGATTAGGAAAAGTGCAAGACTTAAAGTCGCACATCATTTCGCCGAATCATCTGCATAGCCGCGATCTGTGACTTGACATACATACATACATACATACATATATACATACATACATACATACATACATACATACATACATACATACATACATACATAATTACATACATACATACATACATACATACATACATACATACATACATACATACATACATACATACATACATACATACATACATACATACATACATACATACATACATACATACATACATACATACATACATACATACATACATACATACATACATAGCCCCGCCGTGGTGGTCTAGTGGCTAAGGTACTCGGCTGCTGACCCGCAGGTTGCGGGTTCAAATACCGGCTGCGGCGGCTGCATTTCCGATGGAGGCGGAAATGTTGTGGGCCCGTGTGCTCCGATTTGGGTGCACGTTAAAGAACCCCAGGTGGTCGAAATTTCCGGAGCCGTCCATTAAGGCGTCTCTCATAATCATATAGTGCTTTTGGGACGTTTAACCACACATACCAACCAACCTACATACATACATGCATGCATACAGACAGACAGACAGACAGACAGACAGACAGACAGACAGACAGACAGACAGACAGACAGAGAAAATCACTGAGGTCCTGAGGAACAAGCCGGGAAGGACCCGCTGGGACCCTCGGCTCACCGCTGACTGCTCCCCAGTTGGAATCCGGAGGTCATGCCTATCTACTCTTCCACGGGCCACTGTACAGCCGTTGATTGCATTTTCAGTACAGGGATTGTGATGGCTTCTTCCCACTTCTGTTCGCTAGTGTGTACCATGCCCCGTAAAGCAGGACAATGTGAGAGCTTGCGCGCTAGAGCACTAAAACTTTCCCCGTAATCCGGGCACTGTGGGTCAATATCGCTGCTGATCCGGCTTAGCAAACCTCTTGAGGGATATTACCTCGTCTGAAGCATATCTAAGGGTGATTGCTTGAGATCTGTATAGTTATGAGCATAGAGACGGGAAACGCCTGGGTTGCTCTCTATCGTGCGAGATGATCTCGCAGAAGGATGATAATAAGGGGTCTCTGTACTCCACCTTCTCTGAATCCAATGAAGCCTCTCCGCCATCGCGGTGCGTGAGTACCCTGCGCACGGCGGTGAGCCACCTCATTGCAGTCCTGGTGACCCGACAGCACGTCGTCGCCCATGTGAGCAGAATTAATACTAGTGCTTGTCTTGCTTTTCAGCAGCCCTGCCGTCTCTCTAGAAACCATTCCTGAGGTCAAGGCCCTGCAGCTGATCGACAGTCAGTGCAGATATCCGACCGTCTAGAATCCTGCATTGCCAGCCCAACCACCACCTCTATTTTTTTTCTTGTTGTGTCTGCGTGGTTCCTGGAACGCCAGCTCATTTGCCAGTGCTAGTGCTCACTTTCGTGTTTCCATGCAATGATAAACAATATATCTAAGGAAGTTAGCCTGGGATAAATGCGCACCTAGTCAATGACTACTACCAAACAGTACATGTACCCTCAATATGAATTTTATGGTTTTATTCTGTGCTGTAATATAAGTCACATTTCAGTAAATTCTCTTTTTTGAATCGGAGAAAAAACGTTCAGGTATCGGTACAGGAGTTGGCCAACAACGTAGTATGTCAGTGTTGATACAATGCGCATAAACATTTGTCGGGTCAAGTGAACATATTTTATCTTTTTTAGCTGTCCTTGCTGACCCTCTGCGTCATGGTTGCGACCGCTATGGCTGGATACTACGGAGGCTATGGAGGCTACGGCGGCTATGGCATTTATGGTGGCTACGGTGGTTACGGCGGCTACGGCCACGGCTACGGCGGATACGGTGGTTACGGAGGATATGGCAGACACGGCCACGGTTACTACGGAGGCTATGGTGGATATGGCAGCTACGGAGGTTATGGAGGATACGGTCACGGCGGCTACGGTCATGGCGGTTACAGCCACGGATACGGACACAAAGTTATTAGCTACGGACACGGTCACGGTGGCTACGGTCACGGCAGTTACGGCCACGGATACGGATACAAAGTTATTAGCTACGGACACGGTCACGGTGGCTACGGTCACGGTGGCTACGGTCACGGCGGTTACGGTCACGGATACGGATACGGATATAAAGTTATCACCCACGGGCATGGTCACGGCTACCACGGCTGAAGTGTGTCCTCTTGTGTATAGAAATAAATTGTACAGTGAAAAGGTCTACAACTTTAACAAATACTTCATTATTTCTAAGGGTTCATTGTACGTGAGTTTAAGGCACCATGCTCGCTCACTATGCACTTGGAAGCACTGAGCAAATGGCGCAGAATGCCGTCCATCAGAAAACTATCTAAAAATATGAAATACCGGAAAAGCTGTTGTCGCGTGGTGTAAACATTTCGTCTTGTCTTCTTCTATCCAGCGATTGCCTGGATGAAGACAACAGCTGCTTCCCAAACGTTGCCAGAAGTGAAAGCATTATTCAATGATATTCTACAAGCTCTGGCTGAGGCACTCCCTACAAAAACGGTTGGTGGTTGCATTGCACAACTTGGTCGTTTGAAATGTTTACAGTGATACCTCCTTTAACTTATTCGCCCCCCGATCATCTTTATGGCGCGCAAGGAGAGTTCACACGCCATCGAAGCGGCACTAGTAAATGAGAGCACGCAGCCTCGAGCGGCCGTCGCCAGAGGTTGTCGACTTAAGTATGCCAAGCGGCTGACCACAAGACAAAGCCGGCCGCACCATGAAACAGGGCTGAATATTTGTTCTTTATTAACGCCTGCTTCCTGATTATGTCGCGTAAAATTATACTATTGTACTGTATCTGATGTGAAGCACATAATGAACGGTGTGGCCGCTATCTATAGGCTTATTCATTCATATCTGACGCATTTTAACTTGTTAGCCAGTGAGACAATGCGTTGTTTTTTTTGTTACACACAATTGCAGAGAATGTGCTGTCTTTTATTTCAATCGGAGAGATGTGAAAAAAGTTTGAAATCGCCTTTTTCAAAAAGCTATCTTCAAACTACGGCGTTTTCGGTAAGCTTCGTTTCCCTACCAAATAATTTGGGACAATTGTTTTTATGCGAATGAATGGACGGTTTGTTTTTTTTGCAAATAAAATGCACATGCGAAATAAAATATGTGATGAGCTTTATTACGGTTACTTTTAAATGCATGCAAAAATCTATTTCGCAAAAAGACGTAATTTCTTCCCTTTACCATATACCAATTTTTTCTCTCGAAAGGTCTTCGACCACAGAGAAAAATTTAAAAAAACTCGTAAAAACTAATCACGCATGTTCTTTCAGGGGAATAAATATTGTAATCCACACTTTCGCCATTCTTTCGATAGGTGTACTTAAAGTTCAGGCATGGTGAAAATGACGAAAAATTGTCTCTATGGCCGAGACTTTCACTTTTATTTAAGGGAACACAAAATTCTTGGCGAAGATAGCTTCGAAATTGATATTCTGGGTGTAGAAACTGGGCCCACAGTATATTTTACCGAATTCGGAAATTGTGACGAGGAACATGTTCCTCTGAGGCAAGATTGTTGGCGATTCTTGGTGGTTCTTGGGAGGTTGTCCAACCAGGACTGTGCCCACAGGATGGCTCTATGCTTTCCCATAGTAGAGAACTAAGTACTCTAAATCTTTAACCACTTTTGCTGTACACAGACGCCATTTCAGTTCATTCACGCGTGTCTGTGTATTAAAGGCTCCCAGGACGGTTTTTAGCTCTCTCATAGTATACAGTACCCAGTGATGAAAATCGTTACCCACTTTTTAAATGTAAAGCATCTTTATCGAAATTCGCAGGCTTTCCGCGTATCTATCTATCTATGTATCTATATATCTATATATCTATCTCGCTATCTATCTGTCTATTGATCGATCGATTGATCTATCTATCTATCTGTCTGTCTGCCTATCTATCTATCTATCTATCTATCGATCGATCGATCGATCGATCTATCTATTTAGCTGCCAACGACATTTAGCTCTCCTGACCGTTTCCAAAATGGTATGGCGTAACATGACTTTATGAAGAACATATTTGATTAGTCATATCATGAAAATCATGATATTTAGGTCATGAACGTCAATTATTTACATTTCATGGTCCCGCAGCTCTTGCGGTGGTTTTGTTCACATGTCAAGTTGCAAAACTGATATGGTATCGCATGATTGCATGGCGAACAAAAGCGACAGACCCTAACCTGAAAATCATGACATGTGCGTCATGTAACAATATGACTACATGCCACACTCATTATGTGCTCGCGGCCGTTTCGCAAGCGTCACATATACCAACTTGAGTATTACAGTACGTGAATGGATGACAAAAGTATGTGACTGGTGCAAACATGAAATTCATGAGATTCATGTCATGTAACAACATAATTATATGCCATGCTTATGATGCCCTGGCGGCCGTTTCGCTAGCTTCACTTTTACCAAATTTGGTATTGCGAAACGTGAATGGATGACGAAGGTATGATACAGGGGCAAACATGATAGATAATAAACATGAGATGCGTGTCAAGTAACAACATGACTACATGCTATGCTCATGATGCGCTCGCGGCCATATCGCTAGCTTAACTTGTACGAAGCTCGGTATTGAGCGACGTGAACGGACGGCATATGTAAATGACACATCCAAACACGATAATCACGACATGCGTATCATGTAACAAGATTACTACATGCCACACAGATGATGCGCTCACGGCTGTTTTGCTAGTTTCCCATATGCCAAATTTGGTATTACGTGGCGCCAGTGGATGACGAATGTATGTTACTGGTGCAAACATGATAATCGTGAGATGCGTGTCATGCGAGAACATGACTACATGCCAAAGTCAAAGCGCCAATACATTTCGACGTGACGCGGTGCGCGTGCTCGCCGGCGTTCATTCCGTCGCGTCACGCTGGCATTGCCACGCCAGGCGCCGGTTCAGTCATATGCTCGCAGGCGCGTGTTGCTTAGACGCATGCGCGTTTCATCACGTCCGGCATCCCTCCGTTACGAAAAGAGAGAGAAGCAGTGTTGTCTCGGTAACGCATCGGCTAGAAATGCAGCATGTCGCATTTCGCGCCGGTTGCCGTCGGGCCACGATGGACGTTGGTTGCGCCTGGCGTCAGACTGAGTGCTCGCGTTTTGTTAACATGGCGTCGCTGTGCCCAGCTTGCGCGTGCGTCATCGCTACATTGGAATATATTTGGGTCTTCATGATGCGCTCATGGCCGTTTTGCTGCCTCCACATAAACCAAATTTGGTGTTACGTGACGTCAGGGTATGACGAAATAAATGACTGGTGCAAACATGATAATCCTGAAACGCTTGTCATTTAAGAACGTGACAACATACCATGCTCATAGGGTGCTCGCGGCCGTTTCGCTAGCTCTACATACACTAAATTTGGTATCACGTGACGTGAATTGATGACGAAGGTAAACGACACATTCAAACATATTAAGTATCACACTGAAGTCATGTACGGCATCATTTACCTGCACCTCGTAACGTTTTGCTGAATTTAAAGTGTAAAATCAACATTCCTCATTCGTGCTGCCAATTTTTTCAAACACACAAGTGCCACTTATTATGCTATCTTAATACCATCCTCAAGCAGTGGCTTTAGTCTGGAAAATGCACAGGGGGGGGGGACCAGGATCAAACCATGACGGCCATATCTTTAAATATGGGTTTTATTTTACCTAACGTAAGAACTAAAACCTGCTTTGAGACAAAATTCAGAAAGTGAGCATATTCTCCGAGCTCGAGTATTGCATAACTCCAATAAGTCATGTTTGAACCGATCGAGCGGCTTACGCAATTGTCATAGCCCCACACAGCTGAAGGTTATAACACAAGTACACACTAAAAATAATCAGCCTTTCGAAAAAAACTGATGCTGTATACTTAACTGTCAACTAACTCATTTATATGATCTGTCATAGCTACATTTCAAGGAGGACACTTTCAAGGGATGTCTACCCCATTCAGCCTGAATCCAAGGGCTGTACGCAGCCCCTTACCCCATGATTTACGCCAATGCTTCCTGGAATAAGTGAAAAGTGCTCATTTTTATTGATACGCAAGGCACTCTACCAACGCTACAAAGCACAGAGAAAAATTATATACACTACGTATCTGTTATTGTAGGAGACGCTCACACAAACCACAAAGCGAGTGCATTGGACAACTGAAACGCATTTCAATAAACGCCCGGTTACTGCAATATTTTTCGTAGCACTTGAACAAAAGGAGGTGGGAAACGGACGCACAAGTAGAGAAAAAGATATTTCATTTTGCCCGCAGTAGAAATTGTTAATTTTTTTGGTGTCTTATATGATAATGAAAGCTTTATTTCTCCCAAAAGAGGGGTCTGCCAAGAGATCGGTTGCGCTGCTTAGAGGAGATCTTAGGGAATCCATTTAGAAAACGAAGCCTCCAATGCGTGCGTGAGATTATTTGGCGTTGCTGTGCCGAGTGAGACACCTTGTCGTATCAGGAAGAGAAACAATAGTTCATTTAACACTGCATTAGTGGACATTAAAATGACCTATGGATGTGAATCTTATCACGCATGGGCCAAAACCAAGGATGAACCATTTGGGCACCGCTTGCGGCTTGGCACAACGTCCATGTGATTCTTTCTACGCACGACAAAAATTGCTTCAGAGATCTTGTAGTCATTCAGAAAAAGATAAGCAACGTCCTGTTCTGAAATTCACGAAGTATTGTACGAAATGAATTGTACCGATAGTAGATTTGTTACATATGCTTCGAAGAATATTTCTTAAAAAACAATAAATAAGGCATACTTGATTTACAAGTACAACCGGTGTTAAAAAAGAAATGCTTATCAGCTTGAGGAAATTTTGCCATAAAGCCAATGTTTTTTTTTCTCGAAAGAGCCAGTTTTAGCTCACCCTGAAGGTTCAAACTAAAGCAGAAACCTGGAAGTTAACAAACAGGGCACAACTTCATTTGAGAATGACACAGCGAGGATAGGCAAGAAAAATTATACATGTGATACTTTAAGAGACAGGAAGAGAGGATAGTGGGTCAGGGAACAAACGAGGGTTAAATACATCATAGTTGAAATCATGAAGAAGAAATAAATATGGGCCGGGTAGTACGTAACCACCAGTAGCACATGCCTGAAATAGGTATAACATTTGACCTCCAAGGTGGTGCCGGTGAGAGATTTCTTCTGTGCGTTGTTTAACAATAAAAAATAGTGCTTAATGTACATGCCAATGGCTGCTAATGGGGAATGAGAGACAGGAGCATTCGGCTTTTAGTCAACGCGCACGCTGCGATCCCCATTAGCTGCCATTGGCATGTACATTGAGCACTATCGAACAAGAAAGGGTTGCTACATTATACTCGCTGGGTGTAACCTCCTTAGTTTTAGAAAGGTTTAGCGAGGGTTGAGCCGCAGGGCCATGAATACAATGAACTAGTATATACCATGAATGAATTCGAGGTGGTTAAAGGGGGGAAGCAGATACGAAGCGCAAGCCGTAAGAACTTAAAAGCTGAATCCTCCTGTCTCTCATTTCACATTAGCAGCCACTGGCATGTACATTGAGCACTATCTGACAGAAAAAGGTTGCTACGTTATACTCGCTGGGCGTAACCTCCTTGGTTTTAAAAAGGTTTAGCGAGCATTGGGCCACAGTGCCATGAATACAGTGAACTAGTATAATTGATTGATTGATTGATTAAAACTTTATTTTTGTCCTGAGAAGACGCAGGGGAGACCCCGCGCCACCCGGCTAATCCCACGTTGGGACCGTCAAGCCGAGCTTGGCGGCCCGTTCGCGGGCACTCTGGACGGCCAGGGTTTGATCCTTAAGTTCGGGGCTGCGTAAGAGCGCAGCCCACCTGTCCTCGCTGAGGGTGGGGCCGATGGCTTCACATTCCCACAACACATGATTTAATGTGGCTAACAGTCCACAAACGGGGCAATCCGCACTTGGATACCGTTCAGGGTAGATGGCATGAAGAACCACAGGGTTAGGATACGCACTGGCTTGCAATAGTCTTAGGGTGACTGCCTGCGCCCTGCACAAGGCCGGGTGTGGGAGAGGGAATACCCTTCTTGACAGATAGAAGTGCTTTGTTATTTCGTTGAACGTAAGTAAAGGTTCCCAGCGAGGCAGAGGGACTGTGGAGGCAGCGCGGTCAGTGAGTCCTCGCGCGGCCTCGTGGGCGCCCTCGTTCGGGTTAGAGGTAGGGCCTTCAATCGACCCCAGGTGAGCGGGAAACCAAGTGAGAGAATGGGGCGTGATACTCTTGACGCTTTGGAGAATGCGGAGGGCCTGAGGGGCTACCATCCCGGTTTGGTAGGCTTTGATAGCCGCCTTGGAGTCGCTGTATATTGACTCTCTGAACTAGTATATACCATGAACTCAAGGTGGTTGAAAGTGGGAAGTAGACCCGAAGCGCAAGCCATAAAAAAGTGTGCGTGTGCCACCTCTCGTTTAGTCCTTGGAATGTCCACTGAATGGCGGTGCTTCTATATGGGAATATATGATAAAAAGATGCGAGATTGTGGGACTTGGAGAGTTAAATATATGGACGAACGGACACACAGACAGATGCATGGATGGACGCATGAACGGGCGGATGCATGAACGAACGCAGGGACGGGCGCACGAACAGACGCATGGACGGTCACACAGAAGGACGCATGGATGGACGAATGCTTCGCCCCACTCTCCATCATTCACTCCGCGGATATGCTGCCATTCTTTTTCATTCCTTGGCCTGTGTTTTTCACGCATTAATATTATTATTGAATCATTAGTTTTTGTTGCACCAAACTATGCTGCTTTTCTACCCATTTTGCATAGTTATTCGAGACAAGTTTTTTTCCGCATTCACTAATATCCCCCTTAATAAATTTGTTTTGGCCTGCATGGTATTTTTCAATAAATAAATAAATAAATGAATATTATACCAAATATACATCTGATTATATATTCTAATTTTTACATTTACACGCATGCTTTCTTTTCTTGCTTAACTAATGAACGAAACTCATTGAGTTATGTACTATTCAACGGTACTGTTCACGTCCATCCGCCGACACAGACGTCGTCCAAAACGTAGGCACCAGCGAAAGCATAGTCGACATAGGAGTGATGCATTATCAGCAGCAACAGATGAACATACGCGTGCGCATTTTCAGGCCATTACACCCATGTTGTACGCACCGCTTTCCAGGGATGCAGAAAGTGGACCAACGCCCGCGTTGCACGCCGATGCTTCAGATACTGAGTGACCTTCGCTACCGACCGGAGCAATAAAAAAGACAACATCATGGGCTGCAACTTCAAAGAGGGGGGAAAATGATAGGCAAGACACTGAGAAGAACCAAACTATGCTGACGCATCTACTAAAATCTATTCGTGCCATTCTCAACGAGCTACACACGCCAGGTGCGAAAACAGCAGTGCAGATCCTCAACGTGCTGGAACCGCTACTGCTGGCCCTTCCATAAACAATATGGCGAATTTCTTCGATGAACGTGTGCGCACCTCTGCTATAATGCAGTGGAACGCACGAGGTTTGCGAAGCCGATTGTCTGACTTTCGACAACGGATGTTTAAATACAAATTTCCGTTGGTTGTAATATGTGAGCCGAATATGATGTCATTTCGGATTTCCGGGTACGTCACTTTGTGGTCACGTGATGATCGAAATGCGAGCAAAGTAATTATATGTGTACGTCGAGATTTAACGTACGTGAGACATACCGTGGCTCTTCATGCTTCTAACGACTATATTTGCCCATCTATAAAGCACAAGCGACGTTCGATATCAATAATTGGTGGATACATTCCTCCTAGAAGCCACATGGACTGTTCCCATCTCTTTTCAGTGCTCCAAGCTTGCCCTGAACCACATGTATTAGTTGAGGATTTCAATGCACATCATCCCATGTGGGGTTCTGCCTCAATGAACACCCGCGGTAGGGACATTGCCTATTTTGTGCTTAATTATGGCATGATGTCTATTAAATGGCTCACCTACTTACCTCCGTGGCGCATCGTACAGCAGCTGTCTAGACGTATGTTTTGTGAGCACAAGTCTCTTGCCTACCACCTGTTAGTTCGTAGATGTTGAAACACATGGAAGTGACCATCTCCCTAGATATATACAGCTAAAAGGATTCCGTCGTTCGACTCTCTTGCCTGTGAAAAGCGTAGACTGGCCAGGATCCCAAACTTCTGTAAAAGCTCAGTGCGGGAACATTCAATCTATATCTGAAATAGAAAGCACCATTGCATCAGCCTTAACAACGCATACGAAACTTGTGAATGTGTCGCTACCAAGATAAAAACTTGATGCACAATATGAATACCTTCGTGCAATCCGTCGCCGGGCAGAGAGAAAATACAGGAGGACGAAATCACCATTTCACCTATCTACAGCACGCCAAGCACAACGACATGTATTGCGACACCTCGTTAAGCTCGATAGGCAACGGTGGAGGGTATTCTGTGACTCTCTTGATCCCAGAAAACCCCTGTCTCGAATGTGGCAAACTGTCCGAAGCCTTCAGACGCCCACTCAACAGTTGTTTCCTTTACGAGCTTTGGCTCTAAAGGAAGGTCAACCTGAAGTAGGGGTTGCAGAAGATTACTACCACTTACTCGTAGGTATGTCCTCCTCACCGATATCACCTTCGTGTTTAGCCTCACCGCCATCCAGCGACTATCGCCTCGACTTACCATTCACAATGCACGAACTCGACGCTGCGATTTCTGCGTCCCGACGGTCGTCCGCACCAGGGCCTGATGGAATTACTTATTCGGCTCTATATCACCTCAGCAAGGAAGCAAGGCAGGCTCTCTTGTCGTTCTACAACTCTACGTGGGAAACAGCGACAGTCCCAGAGAGTTGGAAGTGCAGCCGCATATTGGTCTTACTGAAACCAGACAAGTGTTCACTCGAGTTGTCTTCTTATAGACCCATTTCCCTAGCCAGTTTCATCGGTAAGGTGATGGAACGCATGGTGCTGGCAAGATTGGGATGGCTGCTGGAGAATAATGTCAGCTTACCTTATTTTGTAAATGGCTTCCGTAGAGGTCGATCATCTATAGACGGTGTTGTAGATCTAGTTTCTTCTGTTGAAAAGGAAAGGCAACGTCGGAGATTGGTAGGGGCCATTTTCTTAGATATAAAGGGCGCATACGATAGCGTCCACCATGAGGCCATTCTTGACGCACTTGAATGCATCAGCATAGGTGACCGACTACACGCATGGATAGTGAGCTATCTCAGAGGACGTACCATTTTTATGTCGACATCTGACGGTGACACGGCCAGGCACCTCGTAAGCCGTGGAGTTCCGCAAGGCGCCGTCCTGAGCCCCATGCTTTTTAACATAGCACTCATTGGCCTTGAAGCTGAACTTCCCGACGTTGTCAGAATCAGTGCGAATGCGGATGACATATGCATATGGGCATCTGGAGCAACGCGACCACAACTGCAAGCAAGGCTACAACAAGGCACATCGATAACATCTAAGTACCTGCGTCGTCAGGGCCTAGAACTTTCAATAGCAAAATGTGCTGCATTGGCATTTACGAAGAAATCAATGTTGTGGTACCCAATCTTCGCTCACGGAGCAGTGATTCCCGCGGTCAAGCACCACCGCTATTTAGGGGTCGTCTATGATCGCAACCTGTCCTGGTCAAAGCATGTGACTGTGCTGCGAAACAAACTAATCAGTTTTGTATATGTTCTTCGTGTTATAGCAGGACTGATATGGGGCCCTTCAGAGAAAAGTCTTCGTCAGTTATACAAGGAATTGTTTGTCGGCTATATACGGTACAGCTCACATGTACTTTCCAGCATGCGGGCAACGTGCCTTCGTACTTTAGAGAGCCTTCAGGAACGAGCACTGAGAATATGCCTTGGCCTGCCACGGTGCACGTCAACTTCTGGCACTATAGAGGAGTCCCGCACCTACCCTATACCGGTGTACACGTCCTGTGAGCCTCTTCGAGTGCACCTTCGTCTGCTGACCCGACATGCACAGTACCCGTTGTCTTCACTACAAGTGGACCGACCAGGCTGTACCTATTCGCTATGCCTCGATACGCATAGGCACATGATCGATTCAGGCTTTGCACCTGCCGTAATCCCTGCAATACCTCCATGGACATTGACTAAACTGCTGGTGTGCCTTCACATACGTGGAATTTCGTATAAGTCGCGTGTTTCTTATATTGCCCTCAAGCAACCCACCTTGGCACATTTGGATGACAGATACAGTGACTCTGTGCACATTTACACCGATGGATCCGTAACTTCATCCGCCTCAGCTGCAGCCTTCGTGATCCCTCAACTCGGTATTTCCCGACAGTACAAATTAGATCACAGATCATCTTCTACAGCTGCAGAACTTGTTGCTATACAAGAAGCCAAAAAATTTGTGAACGACCAAGCACCGTGTAAATTGACAATTCTGTCTGATGCAAAATCAGCACTTCAAGCTATCCATTCTTGCTTAGGAAGAGGCCAATTTTACGAGTCAGCGTTAGGAATCGTCCAAGCATTTGACCTAACACACAGGAGTGGTCACTTGATTACACTCCTATGGATTCCTGGACACTGCGGCCTGGTTGGCAATGAAATAGCCGATAGCGAAGCAAGAGCGGCAGTATACAACGCTCCTATGTACGCCAAAGTACCGTATTCGCGAAGTGACGTCAACACATTGTTGAGATCGCTCATGCGCGAATGCGCTGCCACTAACTCGTCGCTACCAGATCACCGGAACAAGCACCTGCGGGAAACAGACCCCGGTATGACTTTTCGTCTTCCAGATAAAATCAGCCGAAGACATGCTAATATACTGCACCGAATTCGCCTGAGCGTCGCCTTCACTCGCCACTACACCCACCTAATGGGCCATGCGGGCAGCCCAAATTGTGAACGCTGCCAAGAGAGCGAAACGATAGCTCACATATTTTGTGACTGTGCATTATACGTGGCGCAAAAAATATGCTAACTACAACGTTGGCAAGCAGCGGACGAAAGCCATTAAGTGAAAGCCACATATTGTCAGCAATGAACGACCAAACAGTGTCAAAAACTGCTACAAAGGCTGTTCTAGACTTTATAAAAAGCACTGGACTAGATACTAGACTGTAGGGTACTATGCTAAGTGGCTACTGTACATACGCACCACCTCTTTTTGTCCCCATCATCACCCTTCATTCCTTTTTCGTTCCCCTTTCCCTTATCACCTGTGTAGGGTAGCAGGCTAGAGCAAACTAGCTCAAGCCGACCTCTCTGCCTTCTAAATAATTCTCACTCTTCAAAGAAAAAAAAACTGTACTGACTTCGAACACGTGCTATTCAGCTGAGCGCCATGTTTGGTGAATTTTTTTTCATCAATAAGTGATTTGATTTCCAATTCGCTAAGCAATTACAAAAAAGTCAATGTAGCCATAGCACTGATAATTCAGGGACCAGAAAAAGAGTACAGGGCATGCGCTGCTCACAGGAGAATCCTTACTTCAAAAACATGTACTATACAGCCACAAAAAATACCTGTTTTATCAGTGTTATGGCGTCACTAAACGTTACGAACCAACTAGTTTAAAAACGTGATCTCTGTTTTCCCAGAACTAACTGGTGATGCCATGAATACGCCTGCTAGTCGATCGAATTCAGAATTCAAAAAAATATATATATGGCATTCATGCTAAAAAACTTAGCAGCTTCTTCTGGGGAACAAAAATAAAAGAGTGTAAGGTGACAAATTTGGGCTGAGGAAGGTGTAAGCATTCATTATTGCCTAGGCATGCCCGTCCACATATAACAGCTGCCAATGTGACCCCTTACCTGTAGACTTACCGTTATTTGTTCAGCAAACTGGGAACGCAGGAACAGACATTGAATGATGTTCGCTGAACGAGTAATATTTACCAGAGATACCTCCTATTAATATTTTTGCAGTGTTCTTACTGTTGTACCACTGCTGTGTTGTAGACCATGAAAGGGTGCTGAAAGCCGAAATTTTAACATCTTGACTCGTAATTTGTAAGTTGCAAATAGTATGTATAGTTTATTGCGCACAATCAATCAATAGTTCTATCCGTGGTGGACGAGCAGGGGACCATGACCCGTGTGTGCTGGCATATGTGCCGTTAAGTCGACAGCATGCCGTCTACTACCCATGTAACCCACCCCAGATGCGACGTAGCATGGGAGGTGGCCCCACATTCCTCCTAGGTCTCCGTAGTAGTCACCGTAGTCCATGTACGCTCCACCATGCAGAAGTCCATGGTACATGTACCCGTCCGCCACCACGTTAATGAAAATATACATGGCAGCGAAAAACAGCTGCAAAAAAAAACAACGCCAAAGAAGCGTCATTAGAAATTTTAACTTAACATAATCCTGACGTATTATTTGACAGTGAGGGCTACGGATAAAGTTACATTCGAGTAAGCAATCCAACTGAAAGGTACCCAAGTTTTTTTACGCCAAGACATGCATATGACAATTTCAATATAACAGCATTGTTAATTTAAAACAGCATTGTTAACGCAGTGACAGCTGTAGTAATAACTATAAAAATCTATACTGATTTAGTTAAGTAGCACGAAGAGACTTGCACCATGCAGTCTTCAAGAAAATTCCACGTGCTTTTCGCAATATTTGTCTTTTTATTTAACTGCAGAGAAATGAGGGTGATTTACTGCATAGTAGGTGCTCTGCAAGTGAACTTGTATTGGTTGTCCCAAGTTAGTTTACAACGAACTGCAGAAAGACCACTCTTCCAGTTTTCACTGTGACATTGATGTGTATATGACACACGCATTTTTTCATATTTTTTTTTATTTTCGGTTCCACAGAACACTTTGCAAGCCGTTAAAGAGGACTCCGTCCTTTGTTGATCTAATTTCGCTATATAACGCAAAGCTGCTAGCGACATCCGTACAGTGCTAGAGGCTTAAGTGTGCGTACACTCACATGTCAAATATATTCTCGAGTGACTTTGCAGACAATGGCAAAGCCGGGGGTGGCCCAATGGGAACGTGCCGCTGCCGAAACTTTTGTACCATTGAATAATTGATTGATTGATTGATTGATTGATTAGTGTGAGATGATTACCATTCCAAAATCACCTTATTGTCACGGACAGCGCCAACCAAAGGCAGATAAACGTTGACACGGCGACTCTCAGCAGCCGAACAGCAAGATCACCTTATTTATCTTCGATCAGCCAGTGCTCCACTACCTGGTGTCCGCCAAATCCCCTTATCGTCGTTTTGGTCCACCAGTACACACGCGTCATTTGCCCCCCTCTTAATGAGCATCGCCCCGATGCTAAACCAGTAGTGCAGTTTTTTTTGTCTGTTGTTTAAGAAGTGTCTTGCACAGTCCCTACCTTTCATAAGGCTTCATGCACACAGCGTGAACTAGTTCAGGACGGTGCTGGCGAAGCCTCCTACTAAATGAACTGTCGGGGACGACCTCGTAAGTAACATCACTCAGTCGTCGCAGTACTAGATATGGCCCAAAGTATCTCCTTAGGGGCTTTTTAGAGAGTCCTCGTTTCCGTATGGGCGTCTAAACCCATACTCTGTCACCGGCCTGGAAAACGACTGTTCTGCGGCGAGAATTGTAGTGCCTCGCGTCGTACTCATGTTGTTGCTTGATTCGCAGGCGTGCTAGTTGCCTTGCTTCTTCCGCTCGTTCTGTAAACATCTCGGCGTCCGGTTCAATGTCGTCGCATTCGTGCGCTGCGCTAGCATTGCATCTAGCATGGTTCGTACTTTCCTTCCGTGAATTAGGCTGAACGGGGTCATCCGGGCTGTTTCTTGCTTGGCCGTGTTGTATGCAAACGTGATATAAAGCAAGATTTCATCCCAATTTTTGTGTTCGACGTCTACGTACATTGAAAGCATGTCTTCAATTGTTTTGTTCAGACGCTCTTTCAATATGATAATGAAATACGCCGTAGTGGAGGGCTCCAGAAATCTCGACCGACCGGGGTTCTTTAACAAGAACTGAAAGCTGAGCACATGAGCCTAGAGCATTTTCTCCTCCATGGAAAATGCAGCCGCCCCAGGCGGGATTTGATCCCGTCACTTGCAGGTCAGTAGCCGAGTACCATCGTCATTAGACCACTATGGCGGGGCAAAGCTTTTTCACCGTGAAACCCAAAATGACACTGGCCCACAATTGGACACCTGCCCGTCTCCTCTTCCCCCCCCCCCCGCCCCCCCGTTTCAGATTAAAGAGGTGCTCCGACCGAAACCGATTTCTGCCTAGGACACTGTTCACAGATGAGCTGTTTAGCTACTCTATTAGGGACTTGGTCAGGTTACTTAGCCAATATATTTATTATCATCATCATCAGCCTGACTACGTCCATTGAAAAACAAAGGCATCTCCCAAGTTCCGCTAGGCAACTCGGTCCTGTGCTTGCTGCTGCCACTTTATAGCCGCAAATTTCTTAATCTCATCTGCCCACCTATCTTTCTGTCTCCCCCCAACACGCTTGCTTTCTCTGGGAATCCGGTTGGTTACCCTTAATGACCAGCGGCGTTCCACCTAAATGCGCTACTTGCCCGGCCTATTCATTTCTTTTTCATTTCAACTGTCATATCTTTAACCCCGGTTTGTTCCCTGATACAGTCGGCTCTCTTTTTGTCTATTAAGATTACACCTATCATTTCCCTCTCCATCGCCCACTACGTCCTCCTCAATTTAAGCTGAATCCTCTTTCTAAGACGTTATGTTTTTGCTCTGTATGTAAGTACCATCAAGATGCAGCTGTTATATAGTTATCATAGTACTCAGCATTCTTCAAAAGGAAACAAACTTGGAGGCGGACGCAGGAACAGTTACAAGGAGCCACCCCTGTTGTCACAGAACGAGCGCTAAAAAAGAGCGCGCCGCCAAATCCTTGCGACAACGGGCGGCAGAAACGCCGTGAGGTAAAAAGAAAAAAAAAAGCGAACATCCAAGGCTCCCGGGCGCGCGCTCTCCCCGCAGAAGCACGGCTTCGCAGACGAACCTCCTCACCCCACAGCGGCGGCCGGGCAAGCGCTAGAAATTTCCAGAACGAACGGGGCGGGGTCAGACCGAGTGAATCACCCTCAGGAGAGGGCAGTCGAACCGTCTCGTGCCTCTCCCCAGCCTTCGCTGCGCGTCGCGCCGACGAAATGAAGAGAACGTTCTGGAAGGTGGCGCGGAACGTATTTAATCGAGCAGCCGAGACGAGAAAGCAGGAGAAGACGGAAAGTTAGCGCCGGAGCGCGTAGGGATTCCGCCGTGGAGTCGGCGAAGGTTCTGCCCGTAGTGACAGAACAGGAGGAGACGGAAGTGAGCGCCAGAGCGCGTAGGAATTCCGCCGTGTAGTCGGCGAAGTTTTTGGTCCGTAGGGACGGCTCGAGCTACAGGCAAGAGCGTGGGTTTACCGCTATCGAGCGAAGACGCGGGCAACAGCTGCGTGTGTGAAGCCGACGGATTTCCGGCGAAGAAGCTTGAAGCTTGGAGAATGGCCATTTGAGGACGCGAGGTTTCCTGGAAGAGAAACTTCGAGAGCTACGGAACGACAACAACGCTGGACTTTGAGTGAGTGATTCTCGGAAGAGTATCATTCAGACTTTTGTTCCAAGGACTTTGGACTGAATAGGTTTTCTATCTCTCTAGTCCTTAAGTGTCTTGGTTGTTCAATGCATGCGACTGCATTGTAGTGCGTATTGTTGTCTGTGTCCGTTGTTTTGAGTGTGGCTGATTGTATTGTGTAGTACGTTGATTGATTGGTTTGATTGGTGACATATTGTATGCAACTATTGTGGAGTGTGCATTTTTGCGTATTGTTTTCGATCTGCCAGTATTGAGAATATAATTTGTTTGTTTATCAACTCTCGGCTCTGACTTGTTCTTTGGGCCACAGCCGGCGTCCGCTGGCGCACCAAAAAGGACCACTTCTAAATTGTCCACGCTTTCGTGGTGCGGTTCGGGGGGCCGATACTTCGGCTCTTGGAATTAGCCCGGCGATCGCCTCCCTAATAAACGGGACAGGTGTGACACCTGTATACCGGCTTATTGTGGTATACTGGCCAACGAAAAAGCAGATGAAACGGCTCGCAAAGGACTTCAAAATTAAAATTACAGCGGAACCTATTACACTAAATCCAATGCTTCTCAGTTGGCTTAAAGGCTTGGTTTCAAAAAAAATTCCGCAGACCCCACGTCGTTATGCGAAGCATGTGGAGGGAAGGTGACCGTGTTGCAATTGTTTGGTGAGTGACATGTCATAAAGTGACGCTAATATATGTAAAAATGTTACGTGCACAGACATGTTGAAGAGCTGCAGATGTTTATATAATCAGTTGTTTACCCTTGCGCAACGATGCCAACTGGAACATGCGCATTAGGAACACCAGAAGCTGATACGAAGCGCTGATGCTCGCGAGGATGTTGCACTTGGACACTGCTACATAATGCTCTTTGAGCGCATGGCAACTAACCACAATTGACGTTAACCCGACGTGACGGCTATATCAAAAGAGTACATATGTGATGTTTATAAAATTAGGTAGGCTGCACTCCAACCACTGGGGATGTTTCACGAAGATAAGCGTCCATTTGAAAATAAGTTCCGAGACATGGCGTGGCTCTGTGGTAAGATGCTTCGCTGCCACGCAGAATACTTGGAGAAAAATAACAAAAACGCCGAACATGGTGAAACACACAAATGTTAAAAAATTGCCCGCAGCTTCCCTCGGGGGAACACTGAGGAGGATGCGGAGCATATAATTGGTTAACGGGGTGTTAAAGTGCGACTTACTTGGGTCGATGGCTAAATTGGTTAACGTGGTTGTAAAATGGGTTGTTAAATTGCGACTTACTTGGGTCGATGGCTAAATTGGTTAACGTGGTTGTAGGAGGGGGTGTTAAATGACTGAACACGTACACACGTATGCGAAAGGACGGCGCTGGTCGCAGGGACGTTGATCATTGTGTTTGTGGATTCGTTGGAATTCATTTCACCGCGACCTTGGACGTCGACGCGCCGTACAAACCAACCGACGAGCGGCAACTGAGCGAGCGAGCGCCGACCTTGAGTATATATACAGCGCGACGGCGCAGGCACTGTCAGCTGTTGAATGTTCTCGAAGGAGAAGCGCGCGCGCGGCACAGATGGCGACGGCGCGACGGCGCATGCGCTGTCAGCTGTCGAATGCTCTCGAAGGAGAAGCGCGCGCGGCACAGATGGTGGGCGACGGCGCGACGGCGCATGCGCGTGCGTCAGCTGTCGAATGTTCGAGAAGCGGTGCGGACGGCGCGGACGGCGCACTACAAGGCGCGAGTATAAGATGCTTCCGCATCTAAAAGACATTTTGGCTCCCACACGGGAGCCTTGTTCACAGTGACCGCAAATGGCGTAGTGCGCTCTTCTTATGCACGTTTCATCACGTGTTGCAGACATCGCGCGTACACAGGAGGGAGTGTCGCAATAGTTCTGTTCACTGTGACTTTCAGCGTCTACAGAAAAGAAACACACACCGGTCGTTTTCTAAGCTTCAATTCTGTGCACCCATCCTGCCATAAACGATCTGTTGTGTCTACACTCGTAAAGCGCGCTTGGAGGAATTTTTTTAAGGAAGAAGACGCAGTAGAAGATGTAGAGTCCGTTCGACGGGAGCTGGTTACTTGCGGTTACCCGCTTTGCTTCATGAACTCGGTGCAGCGAAAACTGCAGCGCCCGGCTCAGTCACACATCATTGCTACAAGATAACGCGTATGGTGCCTTACGTCCCAGGCTTCAGCGAGATCCTCGCTCGGGTATTGCACGGCTACGACGTCCAAGTGGCTCACGTTCCGACACGAAAGCTCCGAGGCCGTCTCACAAATGTGAAAGATAAAGTTGGACAGACAGGATTTTCCCGGCGTGGTGTGTAAAATTTTTTGCAAAGATTGTGAATATGGATACGTTGGTAAAACGGGCAATTACAAAAGAAGGCTCCGGGAACATTTTATTGACGTAAAGAACAAGAAAGTGGCTTCTAATGCCATCGCAGAACATGTGGCGTCTACTGGACACGCTATCGACTGGGATAAAGCCTGCATCGTTGCCACGGAAAGAAAGTTGTTACCACGATTGCACATGGAATCTCTGGCCATTCAAACTACTGCGCATACGTTGAACAGAAATATTTGGACACTCCCCCCTGTGTACGCGCGATGTCTGCAACACGTGATGAAACGTGCATAAGAAGAGCGCACTACGCCATTTGCGGTCACTGTGAACAAGGCTCCCGTGTGGGGAGCCGAAACGTCTTTTTAACTTTTGTGTATTTCACCTTGGTCGGCGTTTTTGTTATTTTTCACTATGTTTGTCCCCGACCAGACGGGATTCCGTCGGACTCTTCACTATAGAATACTTGGTTTCGATTCCAGCTGGGATCCTGGCATTTATTCTTTGCATTCGTTGGCCGACGCTACCGATAATGTGAAGTATTTCTTAAAGCTCGCGCATTAAGATTGCCGATGTGTGTTCTCGTCGTTCCTGGGTAGCTACTAAGTGTCAATGACCTGTGGCACATACCCGCATAACAGCGGCACATACCCGCCAGTGGGTACGTGCCACTGTTGTGCTGAAACTGTTTGGCAACGTACGCGACGGGGTTGTGACATAATTCATGTCTTGACTAGCGTGTCATGTTCGTCGAGCTATCTTACCGTCCCATGCTAATTTTGGTTCATGCCAAGTTAAGGGGGTGCCCACGAGAGCACCCAAACGTAATCGGCTAGATAGATATATACGGTCAATGTCGCCGAAGTTCTCTACAAAATGCTTCTCATTAAAAAAAAGAAGAGGTTCTGAAAGCTCCCTATGCATCATTAAGCCTTCCTCCACTCTATCAACCCACATCTATGAACTAGACTCCCATCCAGAATCTCTCGACATCTGGAAACTCCCTACCATCATTACCGACTGAACAGTGCTTACGAAAAGCAACTCACGGTACCGCTTCAGTCAAGCAGAAAGTCTGTACTGCAATAACTGTGGCTCCATAGAAATTGCAGAACATATCTTGTTTGAGTGCCGAGCATATATGCCGATGAGCGTACGCTTGTATATGAACCCTGCATGCATCTGTCAACGCAAAGAACTTCATCAGTTGACTGTGTCTTGGGCCCATGTCCCTGCATCACTCAATGGAGGAATGCGATGAAGCTTTTATTCGTGTATTTAGACAAAATCCGTCAGCTAGACAAACTTTAGAGACAACTTGAAAAATCGTAATAAGTCATTCTGTCAACCCAAGACCCCGCCCAAGAGACAAAAAAATGTCGATATATTCACTTTTTTCGTTTTAATTATTTGTTATTTATTTTTCTTTCTGTCTTTCAGTCTCCATTGTCCTTCTCTTCGGAGAGTAGCAAGTAAGCAATATACACATACCGGCCAAATTCTCTGCCTTTCAACAAAGTGCTCTCTCTCTCTCTCTCTCTCTCTCTGTCGCCTTGCTTTTGTTTCTCAGTTTATCGTTTTTATTTACATTTTAGGCACTTCCTTCTTGTATATGTACCAACTTGCCCAACATTCAACACTCTTGATACTCGGTGTTCATCAGCAAATGCACGGGTTCCCTAACAACAGCTCCCGCTGATGATGATGATTAGCCTCGTTATTCTGGCGCACACTCACAAAGGGGAATCAGCCAAGAGCCGAGTGGCAGGATCTCATCTCTTTGCAGTAATTCAATAACAATATTTTGTACGTGGTGGCACATACAAGAATTTTTTCCCAATTTTAATAGAAATATGTATAGCACGAAATTACTTTTTTTGCCTTTTTCCTACCATATAAAAATCAACGTGCAGATTCGTTGTATTTCGTTGCGCAACACTCGAATAACCCCTTCGCTAAAAGTTTCCGAGAGGCTGCGTTTAAAGAATGAATGTCGCAGGTAAAATGCACGTCTTTCACGTGCATGCACTCGCAGAAGAAGTGGAAGTTGGCGCACCCTTGTGCGTCTTCTGCGCTTGCTCCCGCTTCATTCTAGAGCGACGTCCATTTGCCGAGTATCGTTCTGCCCAATTCTCCAGCGGCGACTCTCACGGGTTCTACATGGCGCGCATGTCTCCCTCTGTGTCCCCAGCGAGGTCCTTCGCCGAGAACGAAAACAGACAAAAAAACCTTCAGGATCCCAACTCGACGGGTCGTACGCCTGTCAGTGGCTCCCTCTACGCCGGCACTGACGTGGACCGCGAAGAAACGCAGCAGGGTGCCAACGTCATTGGTGACGGCAACTTCCAGAGGTTCATCTTTGGTTTCACTATCGTAGCACAGATGGTGCTACTATGCCACAGCAACGTACTGGCTCTGATCACGGATCCCGTCGACCACTGGTGCAAGCCGCCGCCCGACTACGCCGGCATGTCAGCCGCCCAGTGGAAGAACGTCGGCATTCCTGTTGACGAAGCGGGCCGCTTCAGCCAGTGTAGAGCGTACGTGCGCCCCGGTGCCGCCCCTAACGACACGGAGACCATGCCGTGCGACTCCTGGGACTACGACCCGGTCGAGGCACGTAGGAGCGCCCGCGGCTACTGGGACCTCGTGTGCCAACGCACCTGGCTTCTACCCCTGGGCAACGGCGTCTTCATGAGTGGCGCGCTCATAGTGGTTCCGTTCATGGGCTATCTGGCTGACACAAAGGGGCGCAAGCCGGTAATCGTGCTGTCGTCGTTCGTGCTCCTTGCAAGCGCCATCGCGAGCTGCTTCGCCGACGCGTACCCCGCTTACCTTGCGCTAATCTTCGTCAACTCGGCCTGCGCCAGCACCGTTCATATTGTCACCGTGATCCTCCTGTTTGAGGTGTCACCCGTGCAGTACCGCACCTTCTACATGGGTCTCGGCAGCGCTCTGGGCGTCGTGCTAGTTGAGTTGCTATTCGTTGTCGTCACCGCCGTCCGCATCGCCTGGTTCCCGCTTCAGCTGCTGATTGTGGCGCCCACCCTGCTGCTCCTATCGGTCACGTTCACCGTCTACGAATCACCCATGTGGCTTCTCGCCATGTCTAGGCTGAAAGAGGCCGAGAGAGTCATCTACATCGCTGCAAAGGTGAACGGCGTGTCCCGAATCCACACCAAGCAGGCCCTCGATCGTATCAAGTTCGAGATGAACAAAGCGAGTGTACCGCAGGAGGCGCTGGCGCCCGCAGCGCTGCTGCACCGCGGGTCACTGCGCGGCAGGGCTGCCGTGGTGTGCGTTACCACGTTCATCGTCATGTTGGCCTACTACTCGCTCACCTGGAGCCGTCGACTGGGCGGAGGCAGTAACCTGGTGGTGCGCGTCGTTTACGTGGTGGCCCTTGTTCCCACATACGGTGCCATGTACGCTGCTCTCAACACCCTGGGTCGCCTGCAGCTTATGCTGCTGCTCTTCGCACTTCTGGGTGGAGTCTCGGGGCTCTACGGCGTCGCCACGTATGCCGAACCTCGGGAAGTAGGGTATGCGCTTGCCATAGCGGCCAAGTTGGTGGCGAGCGCCACAGTGCCCTCCAACTACCTGTACATGGCCGAGTTGTTCCCGTCGTCGGTGCGCAGTGCCGTCATGTGTGGCGCGTACACGTTCGGCCGCGTCGGCGCCGTGTTCGCTTCTGCGCTTGCCCCCGTGAAAGATGTCGGTCGCGAGGACTTGAGCTTCGCGTTCCTGGCGACAGTGGTCTTCGGAGGCCTGGTGGCGTTACTGAGCTTGCCTGAGACGTCGGTTGGTGGCGCCGTGGACGTGTCCATCACCAAGATGAACGGCAACCGCAGAGACCTCCTGGACGTCATGCAGAATACGCTGATGCCCAGGTACAAGAAGAGGAAAACGACACGTAGGCCAGCGAACGTCGCGCCGACAGTGGACTCTCGAGCCCCAGCAACTTGAACGCTACAGCCGGCGTGTGTATAAATTTGAACAGGCACACAAAAGAGGCGAAGAAGAAAAGAGGGGTAGGGGGCGGAATAAACGGAGTCATTCGTGATTTCGTTTCCTCTTCTGGATAAATTGCAACGCATGCATTGCGTATTTACGTGAAGAGCGCTCCATAGTATTTGTCTTCCGAGCCTCGCGTGTGTATTACCCTACTTAGAAAGTATGCCTTACATATTTTGTCCGTTTGGAGTGGCTCTCCAGTTCGTAGCTTTCCAGCAAGTTGTGAAACGGCGTTGCTCATTCGAGGGAACTGCACCTTCTTTATGGCTACTGTATGTATCCTTGTTTAAAACTGAACTGCTGCATCAGTGTATATAGGCAAGTGACTGCTGTGCACTGAAGTGCGCGAAGCATCTGATGATGATGATTATCCACTTGACTTGCTGGCACTCGCCCTCAGAGGGAGATCTGCCAAGAACCGGGCGGCGGGATGTTTAAGTTAGTTGGTTGGATATTTAAAAGCATTCAATGGAGAGTCAGTTAAACACAAGAACTGGCATATCGCACGTACGGAATCGATTATATGCGCAGCACGAATGAGAAATGTTCATATGTCACTTTAAAATTAGCACCACGTTACGAGTTGAAGGTAAACTATGCCACACATGACTTCTGTATCGTGATTATTATGTTTGGATGTGGCGTTTACCTTCGTCATCTATTCACGTCGCGTTATAGCAATTTTAGTATATGTGGAGCTAGCAAAATGGCCATGAGCACGCTATGAGCGTGGTATGTTGTCATGTTCTTACATGACACGTGTGCCAGAAATATGTTTGCACCAGGCATATAATTCGCATCCATTGACGTCACGTAACACCGAATTCGGTATATGCGGAGCTTGGTGGGCGGCATGGTCCACCAAGTCTTCAAAAAGCCGGGAGGTCTCAAAAGCAAGGATGCGCTTCGTCTCACACACGCTTTTGTCACTAGTCGCATCTTGTATGCGACTTCGTACCTGCACTTACGGAAGCGCGATGAACATTCCTTGGAGGTCACCCTTCACAAAATTGTCAAGAGAGCCCTAGATCTCCCGATCACTACTTCCAATGCAAAACTGCTTGCGTTGGGATTGTTAAACACCTATCGGCAGCTCCAGGAGGCTCACCTAACAAATCAATACACGCGCTTGGCGCCGACCCCGTCAGGCAGACGACTCCTAGATCGTCTACACATTCGGCATGAATTTTACACAGAGGAGCGGGTACGAGTTCCCGAACATGTAAATACGTGATTCATGTTCGAACTACAGTGGCTAGAATAGGGAAGTGTGATGAACGGGCCGGCTAGCGCGTAACGCCTTGGGAGGAAACCGCTAGATGGCGCTGGCACACGTTTGCACGTCACCCAAGCTGGCGATGCGCTGCGCATGTATGAGACGGGAATCAACCACGCGCGTGGGCAACGCGAAACATATAAAATATATTTTGTTGCTCGTGCGTGTTTCAAATTGCGACAGAGAAAATATGCTAATAAGCTTCTGGAATTACTGGATGCCTACGCGGGTGCGCGACTGAACTGAAATATCGACAGGGTGCCGAAAGTGAGCACGTTACGGCACTTAAACATTTTATTGATGTAAAATGGTAGAAGAGTGGAACGATGGACTAGGTTGTGAGGCACTGTTTGCAACACCTTCTACGGAAAACCATCATTTCAGGGACGAGAATCCCGAGTGGTATCTTAATGAAAACCTTTTATTTTCTGCACACTGGTCATACAAGGCATTTCCGAGTAGTGACTCACTATATGTTTACAACATTGCCTACTTGATAATTGGTCGCGCATCTTCTTTTTTTATCCCCAAGAAAAAAAGTTTTATATTTCACATGCACCCCACATAACATTGTTTCCTTTGTACTGAGAGCTGATGACGTGCCTGGGCTTCAAGTGCTTTTTTTCACGGGAAGATTCTCGCTCCTTGTGGAGTCCCTTTGTGTAAAGACGCAAATGGTTAAGCAGAAAAAAACGTGTTCACTTGATTGGTGAGGCTCGAACCATGTTGTGCGCAGCCCAGTGTGCCATCTTTGTTTTGTTTTTGTTTTTTATCAGAAAAAAGGCTCTTTCAAGCTGTCACTGTGAAGCTCGTTGTAGCAAAACCACTTTGAAAAAGGGATTTCAAGGGCGTTTACAAATACGAAGAGCTTCACCGAAAAGCCTACCAATAGGCGTCCGCACAAGGGGGGCAAAGGGGGTGAGCGCTCCCCCTAGTCACCTGTGAGGGGGGCGCTAAATCTGCTCTATACATTGACTAGGCAGCGGGACACACTTTAAGTCATCTAAAGGGGGGGGGCGCAAAATCTGCCTCATACACTGAATTATTAGGGAGGGGGCGCACTGCAACGAACCTTCAGCCCCCCCCCCGAACGACAAGCACGCCTATGGGCCTACTCCTTTCTATGCGGACCATTTCGCCGTTCACAGTGAGCTCGAAGTGCTGGGAGATGTACATACCTCTCGTCCAATTGCAGCTTGCACACAACCAAGTTTTCTTGAAGCAGCTTGTCAGCGCGCGGGATCGCTCTCCGCCACTGCGCAGAGCTTTGTTCTTACTAACGCCGAACCACCTGACTTGTAGCCTGTAGTGCACCCCGGGACGAATCAATGACTTTATTTTCGCGCCATGAGAGTGCATACAGAAGCAATCGTGTGAGATTGCCACGGAATAAAAGAAAATGTAGGACGAACGCGCCCAACCAACTTGTCAGAAACGTGCAAACAACGTATAAACGACTGCGCGCGCCCCCACGCGGCTCCTCCGCAGAGGCTTCAGTGCGCTCCGTAGGCACTGCTCGCCGCTCATCACACTTCCCTGTTCTAGCCACTGTAGTTCGAACCCTTCCCACCGATATGTCACGTGAGTCGCATGCTGGCCGTTGTCACAGGTCCCATTAATTAGTGAGGCAATCGCCGGGCTAATTCCGAGGGCCGTTGTATCGGCCCCCCCGAAACTGCACCACGAAAGCATGGTCAATTTAGAAGTGGTCCTGTTTGGCGCGCCAGTGGACGCCGGCTGTGGCCCAAAGAATAAGTCAGAGCCCAGAGTTGATAAACAAAACAAAACTAAATTCTCAATAATGGCAGATCAAAACGATACACAAATATGCACACTCGACACTAGTTGAATACGATATGTCACCAATCCGACAACGTACTACACAGTACACAATCAGCCACACTCGAAACAACGGACACAAACAACAATACGCACTACAATGCAGTCGCATGCATCGAACAACCAAGACATGTAAAGACTAAAGAGTTCAAAAACTTATTCAGTCCAAAGTCCTTGGAACAAAAGTCTGAATGATACTCTTCCGAGAATCACTCACTCAAAGTCCAGCTGCTGTTGTCGTTCCGCTGCCCCCGAAGTTTCTCTTCCAGGAAACCTCACATTTTCAATTGGCTGCTCTCCAAGCACCAAACTTCTTTGCCGGTAACACGTTGGCTTCCCACGCACAGGTGTTGCCACGCGTCTTCGCTCGCTGGCGGTAGACACACACTCCTGCCTGTAGCACGAGTCTTCACCCCTCAGGTGGAAATGCTCTTCTTCTTCTCCTTTGTCACTGAGGACAAAGGACTTCGCCCACACGGCGGGAAGACCCTACGCACACTTGCGCGAAACTTTCATCTTCTGCCTACGCACACGGGTGCGAACTTTCTTCTTCTCCTCCTTTGTCACTGAGGACCAAAGGCTTCGCCGACGACACGGCGGAATACCCTAAGTACTCTGGCGCACAATTCCTTCTTCTCCTGATCATGGCCAATCTCTGCTGCTCGGTTAAATACCTTGCGCACGAGATTCCAGAAAATTCTCATCATTTCGTCGGCGCGATTGCGCAGCGAAGGCGGGGGAAAGCGCGAGACGGTTCGAGGGCCGTTCGCGACAGATGACGCAACTCTGCATCACCACGCCCCTTTCCCTCGAGAACGTTCCAGGGCTTGCTTCGGCCGCCGATGTGAGGAGGTTCGTCGGCGAACCTACGCTTCCGAGGGGAGAGGGGCGGTGCACCCAGGGAGTCTTTGGTTGCTTTCTTTCTTCTTTATCGTTGACCTTGAGGCGTCTCTCTAGCGCTTGGTCGCAAGAATGCGGGGGCGCGCCCTTTTTTGAGCACTTGTTTGTGACAGCAGTCAAGAGGCACGGGCTCTTGCTCTCCGTTGCCAATTCGGCTCTAAACAAAACGTATTTTACATGGATATCGCCGGCCCTTAGCCTGGGGGTTGGTATACGGCCACCGTGGTCTACTAAGACAGGCAGGTGGATGGTCTGTCCTTCCGCGCAACCGATGCTACCCACGCTGAAAAAATGGCCATAGCTGTGGCTATAACACGAGACAAGTTATCAAATTATACTATAAGACTCCAAAGGAGCTTCCCGAAAGTTTCAACTGGGACGGATCACACCCCAAGCTGCCAAAATTCCTAAACCTTGTCCGTGAGTACGGTATTTCTCTTCACGTCCAATAATCTGTACTCCTGGCCATCAGGGCCTCGCAGGCAATGAGGCGGCGCACGCTTCCGCCCGCGCACTGATTCCCCTGGCCACTGCCTCGCCCACCGATGACTTCTGTGTTCCAGAACAGAATGCTCCTCTCCAACCTATAGAGAGATAATTACCCATTACCGGGACTCCCAACACCGTTTTTTTTTCCGCCCTGCAAAGGACTCAGGAAGGTGGATGAAATAATTATTCTCCGGCTATTTAGCGATACTTTACTGTACCTGACAGGGCTTAAAACACCTTGCCTCTTTCTTTTCCTGCCTCTGCCAGTACTGTGTGGAGGTAGCTGACACCTACCACATGGTATGGGCATGCCATCTCAATCCTTCTTTACCCCCAAACCCAAATTCAAAAAGAGAGGACTGGGAGGTGGCCCTGCTCAGTTGCCAAAACCTGGCGGCCCAACGAGCCCTGGTTCAGCGTGCCAGGACAGCGGCCATGACCAATGGGGTCCCTGACTAGGGACTCTACCTAGTATTGCAAGGAGGCTAAACCCCTATAGGCTGGCCTACCTGACAATGTACGAATATTTAAAATAAATGTTTACTACTACTACTACTTCACAAGACGCTGAGTGAGTCTTTCACAAACAGTTACGTCTTCCTAAAGCTAATGGGATGGCCTAAGCTGCTCATCCCTGCTGCGCTCTCTACTAAGGCCCCTGTATTTTTCAAAGGTAGTGCAAACCGTTGTACAAAAAGCGGAGGAGAATTTCCTCCCCGCCCTCTACGTCTCTCCCCACTCCGGCGCGCGTTTCTGCTACACTATTGGACCAGGCGCGACACGGGACCAATGAACCTTGTTGACCCCTCGTCAGGTTCGGCTCCGCCGGGCAGCGACGCCATCAGTGAGCGCACTGCATCTCGCTCCCACGTGTGTTGCCTTTAGCAAGGCGGCCTCGGATGCAGCGCAATGCCGACCTGCTGTGCCGTTGGCTGCTCCAGCAGCATTGCAAAAGGCGACAAGCTTTTTGTGGTTCCACGAGGGAAAAATAATGAGGAGCGGAGAGCGGTATGGCTGCATCGCATCGGCAGGAAAAACTTCGATTCTCACCGAGGGAGGCTTTGCGAGGTAAGCACTCACTACAGAACTTCTTCGCGTAGACATACCTCTGGAAGGCTTTCAGATAAAGCTCATCCTTGGTTCAGGTTCATATTAAACAAAAGCAGCTTGAAGTTTCCGTCGACGCTCTCTCGCACGATTTCAACCACGATGACAGCTCGATCGTTTTTAGCTTCCTCGAATATTCGAATACGGCCACAACATAATTACTGCTGAATGTTTGGCGTTCGCGATTTGCTTTCTAAGTGGAACCATTTGCAGCGGAAGCAATTATGCTTCTCTAAAGATCAACCACGTCTTTGATCGTTTTTCCTTTTTTTTCGCTCGAACTTTGATTACCTGTAGGCAAAATTTCGGCGTTTATTGTTTATTGTGGTTTATTGTGTTCTCAGTTTGTATTCTTTCATATTTATCTCACTTTTGCGCACTTCCATGACCGAATTTTGTGCATGCGTGTACAGCTAATATAAGAGAGTGTATGGTAAATATAACGTTGTATAGTTGTTTCTTTGTGAAATGCATAGATACTTTCGTTCAAATTTTGAACATACTTGCGAAGTTGTACACTTTCCATTAACAAAGAGAAAGGCACCTACTAAATGCAAGAAAATCATTTGGCTTTTGTGGCTGTTTGCATTTTTAACGTAAGAAGCAAAATATTTTGCTTCGGCAATATCACATCAGCCAAACTGCGAAAATGCGATAGAGGATGTCGGTATTTTGCAGAAACACTTCACGATGGATCAGTATGAGCCTGCAATTCTGGCACAAACTGGGATCAAGAAACTCAAGCCAAATGCGGTTCCTTCTATATTTGCGCATCGGCATCTTCCGAAAGAGCGCGACCACCCCGCAAACGGGGGGAATGAAACGGTTCCTGGTGAGGCCCCTTTGTAGTTTTTATTCCTCTCTTGTGTTGTGAATGTGATTATGTTTTGGGGTTTATATGACAATACAGTGTGTTTCAATCGCTGGCAGATAGCATAGTTGTTGCATTTATCTTTATGACCTGTGAACCTGATTAATTCGGCATCCAATTCTGTCTTACTGTGGCAGCAAACATCCCCACCTCTACACTGTACTTGCTCAACTCTTGCTTACAGCTGTATCCTTGGATGAGCCAGAAACGTCAGTGGGGAGGGCCTCGGACGCTGAACCAGAAGGCAGTTTATTTTGTGAGTTGACTGCGCTGTGATGACAAATGTTCGCGCCTTTAGACTGTGTACTTACGCAATTCCTGCTTACAGCTGCCTCCTCGGACAACACATCAACGTCAATAGACCGCGGCCCTGAACCAGTGGGCAGCCCATTTTGTGAGTTAACTGCACTGTGATAACAAATGTTCATGCCTCTAGCCTCTGTAAAATCGCGCACTCAATAAAATCTACCTTCATCCCAATAAACGTTTGTGGTATTTTATGGATGAATCGTTTACACACGTCCAATTATGAAAGCAGGCATGCATGTCCCAAGTTTCAGTAGTGCTCTGTTGTTCGTGTACAAACTCGAGCTCTAAGAGCACTCATATTAACTTTTGAGGGGCTGTTCCACACTTATAAACCCAAGAAAAATTACACGAACACAAGATTTTTCTATCTTATGAAGCAGACAACAGATTAAATCGACCATGAGTACTGCAAAGGCAGATTATAAACCCAAGAAAAATTACACAAAGCCCAGATTTTTCTATCTTGAGAAGCAGGCCCCAGATTAAATCGACGATGAATACTGCAAAGGCAGATTGCGATAGGGCGGCATTTGGTACATTTGGTTCCCCTCAAAACGCGAGATGATAGCTAAGGCACTGGCCGATCGCACACTGTTGTTCTTACACAGTATTTGCGAGCACCGTTGTGCATTTACGCCAAGAATTGGCGCGTTTTAAGCAAGCACTTCAACGTAAGGCCCCTAGGGGCCACTTCAACGCACCGTGCGACAAAACGAAACCGTCCGGCGGCGCGCTCCGCGTGAGTCACTCCTTCATGGCGGCTGAGAATGGCGGGCGAGGAGAAAACGGCGCGGGGAAGAGAGTTTGCGCTACCTTTGAAAAATACAGGGGCCTTACTCTCTACAACTGTGCAGCTCGACCTAGTGATGACATACTGGGTGCAGCCCAAGATGTAAACATATGCGTTTCTCACGACGCGAGTTGTAGCAGCGACCATAAACTGGGGCTTGACGCAAGCAAAAACCAGATATTCTCCTTTTCTTACCTATACGTTGCTGCAGAAGTATTCGGTGCTGATAAAGTGCGCGTGGCTCAGTTTCATCAGTGATGTGACCGCTAAACTTCACTGTCCATTCTTGTTTCCTCGCTTCATCTCTTGGGAAGGAATTGAGGCTGACTGTCATCGATGCTTTGTTTGTACACTGCGGCCCGCTGCACATGCGTTTGCTTTTGAAGTCTTTAAGTTTAGGCATTTCGTGGCCACGATGTTGACTCGAACAACACAAAGCAAATGCACCCAGGAGCGCCGCCGCCCCAGCGACATTGAAAAAATGCCGCCGGTGGACGCGGGGCGGCGTGACACTCTACGAACGAAGCTTGCGAGTAGAACCGCCCGGTTGTGAGGCTGTCGGCGAAAAGGCTCGGGGAGCGGCCGTCAATATCGAAAGAATTGAGTGAGGTTGCCCGGACTTGCCGCAACCTGTCACAGCAGTTCCTGGGTAGACTACAGCTCCTCCCCTTTGAGAACGGATGTGGCCCGCACCACAGTAAAGACGCCGTTTATGAGTTAGGCGGAGCCTAACTGAGCCCAAGAATACATAATTTGCATTTACGTTACATCGTGGATCTCTGGGATACGGTCTCGGCATGCGCCGCCATGGCCGAGCACATAGCAGCAGAGTGAGCAGAAGACACAAGTGAAGCTGTTCTCCACTCACATCTCTCGTAAAAGCGGTACGTCGCAATGTTGATCTGTGTGGTATTTGGCTGCCGCGCGCGACGCAAGTGCGAACCACACCGATATGAACGTGACGTGAGAATGTTTTAACGCGATAGCGTGAGAACGCTCATGTCGCAGAAAATCCGCCACCGGCGTCGGCCCTGTTGGTAGTGAGTGAAAAATCGTCTGTGCGTCTGTGACCGAGAAATCACGTTATCGAGATTGCCGCGGGAGGCCACTACTTGTCCACGCGTGCGCGCACGCTCACACTGAAAAATCCGCGCTTCAAAGAAAAAAAAGTGCTCAAGGTCACGGGGTGCGGTAGTTTCTTGCCTTCCCACACCTCCCTTCTTAGCTTCCAGCGCTTTCGTCGGGACGAGAAAAGAGATAATGCAATTGCAGCATGCAACAAACCTTTCTAACTCCACTCGCTCTGGACGGATTCCTAAAATTTTGCTTGCCCAAGTATTTAAATACCAGTGCGACCGCACAAAAGAGTTGTCTGAGAGGCGAAGAAGGGGCTTGCGCGCATCAATCGGAAGGACCTCGAGACACTGAACGATGTTCGCGGGCATGGGCGTCACTTCTTAACACGCAAGTTATGTTCCAGATCTTCTCACATTTTCGTTCAGTGAATCGCCGTGGATCGCTTCGTCAAGCGGGAAGTAATTTTTGTCGAAGGGAGGTGCATCGCATTGAACAAGGCAAACGCACTTTGCTTTTCAAAAAGGCCCGCTAACCGCTTCGACGACACGAACCCTAACCGGGTGCCGAACACGTTGTTGGGCCAAGCATGGTTGTCCGGAACAGCCAGCGTCGAAATCTGCACCGTTCGAGTGCCGTAAAATGAGAACGGCGACAAGCGCCGCTGTATAGGTGACTCATGCCAAGCTGCTTCACATAGTGCTTGCGTCGCCATGGACGGGGCTGACACGGAGGATCCACGTTCCCCAGCCAGCACTGCTACTCCAGGCTGCAGTTTTACAGTGGTAAATGTGGAGCGCACTGAAACTCGCCTGACTTAGTACGACGACACGCTGAGAAGGCAACTTTTTGGCTGTGATGTACCGGACCCATCCGCTAGTGAAATAGTTCTGAGAGTCTAGTGACTTGTACGCTTTAATCTGGTCAAGCGAAACCCGAGATAAACGTGACAAACCACCAGAGGAACGTGCCCAGACCTCGTATTTGCCAACTTCAGGCTAGATGCAAAACCAGAAAGCGGTAATAATGAAGGCAAAACAAAATTCACAGCTAAACACAACATACCCGTTCTCACCAATAAACATTGTATATAACTGTACAGCACTTGCAACTCATGCACATGCATGAGTGGTCAATGTCAAAGGTTATTTTCGGTAACACTGAACAATCCCACTGCTTCGTCTACTCATCACTATTCACTTCGTTGATACGCCATCACTTTTTTTGACGGCAAAGTAATCTCACCATTGTACTTATGATATCCTTGAGCTGGCCAAGATGATGAGGCAGTTTATCCGACAGTGCTCGTTCTGCAAGCGACACGATGTGATGAGGTCGCACCTTAGATGCTGGAAGTGGCGTGGCTGGGAATATATAGCGCCTTTGCCGTCACGAGCAAGACGGTCCCCTGCCGATTCCTTTGACGCAGCCAAAGCACTTTTCCTAGAATGAGCGACCTGGAGGTGGACGTTTTTTTTTAATGGCAAACGAAGTTTTTCCACAAAAAACACCTATGTTATCTCAATTATGTCTTTTCACTCTTTTAAGACCTCTTACGGACAATACTCCCCTCATAAATGCAGAGAAATTTTACTTAGGGGAGGGGTGGAAGTGAGAGCAATAGAATGGGGAGCGGTTACATCCGCGGCATTCTTTTCAAATGTAGATGACCTTATGTGTCATTTTAGAATACGAAAAGCATACCCAAGCGTTGCGGACTTGTCTCGGCAAAATGAAGTTGGTTCTGTTTCCGACACTGATGTTTAGTGGGGCATGTTTCTTATTAACGTGTTGGGGCAGCTAATTGGGAATAAAAACGTCCTTGCCAGTAGGATAACGATTTCAGCATCTGTACGCTGTATGTGCCACACTTTTCTTCCATTGTTGAAAGAGATACAAACAGCAGGTATCATCGATTCCTCTGCTGCTAAAGACAATTAACTCTAGTTTGCTTTTACAGACCCTCACTGCACGCAGCAGCCTTTGTCTCTACTGCGGCTTCTTTGTTACGCTCAGAATGTTACTCTATATAGTCCGCTTATTGTCTGTGGCGGCTTCCGAAAAAACGTTCACGGGTGTCGCAACGGATACGCGGAATACGATGGTGAAAGCGCGTGACTGTCCATAGTGGACACTGACGCGCTCTGTCCCGCTTTCGTTCAACAAAACAAACATCAACTTGAAGAGGAAGTGTATATACCGTAAACACAAGATGTATTGCTGGTTGGTGTTTGAAGGCCGATCTGTCTGCATGAGGATAAAGACATATAGGAGCAAGTATTTGCCATATGTTCTGGGGCTGCACAAGTCCGTAGGCAGACCAAACGTGGTATGCCGGAAAATCACGCATCAACACATGTCCAAGGTGTTCGCCCTTCAGAGGCTCCGAGTTTTACACTTTATTTAAACGGCGGGGATATACACACTGCGAGAACACTGAACTCCGTCTGATAGGCATGAAGTAAAAGAGAGGTCTTCAGTTCAGGTCGTGCCAGCTTTTCCTGCTCTCATAATCTTCTTGATTCATTGACCCAGCCCGAAACGCGCCAACGCACATCAGCTGCATGCAAAATGTTTACTCTTAAGGAAGCCGCTCATGGAAAAAACACACAAAATACACGTGCAACCAACTTGTGTTCAACAATTAGCACCTTTTAGACAACAGGAAGTCCACCAGCTGAATTTTCAAATGACTTTCAAATAAAAGCATCATCATCAGTCTTACTACGCCCACTGCAGGGCAGAAGCTTCTCCCACGATCCTCTAATCGACCCGGTCTTGTGCTTTCTGTTGCCACGTTATTCGTGCGAAATTTTGAAACTCATCGGTCCACATAACTTTTTGTTCCCCCTTTGTGCGTATGCCTTCTCTGGGAATCCATTCAGTTGCCCTTAAGGACCTGTGGTTATCTTGCCTACGTGCTATGTGCCCGGTCCATTTCTTCTTCTTGATTTCAACTATGATATTCATAACCCCAGTTTGTTGCCTGGCCCACTCTGCCCTTTTCTTAACTGTCTCTTAAGTTTACACGTATCATTTTCCTTTCCGTCGCTCGCTGCGTCGTCCTCAATTAAAGCTGAACCCTCTTTGTTAGCTTCCATACAGCTTTCTGCTCCGCATAAGTAAGTACTGGCAACATGCAGCTGTAATATACCTCCCTCTTGAAGGTTAGTGGCAGATTACCAATCATGATTTAAGAATGCCCGTCGAATGTCATAGATCCCACCCTTATTCTTCAAGTTATTTCACTCTCGTGGTTCTCTTGCGTGGTTGCTATTCTATGCAGACGTATTCCTTTACGACTTCTAGCGCCTCTCCACCCATCTGAAAGTGCTGTTTTCTGCGAGACTGTAGCACATTACTTTAGTTTTGTGCAAAACAGTAACATGGCAAATGGCCCACTGGAATTTCCACATAACGTAATGAGGACATATAACACGCAAGCAACATGGATGCGGAGGCGCTGACGTTCGACACACCGCAGGAGTCTGCGGAAACGAGCCACGAAATTACCCCCCTTCCCCCGGGCCTCCCCACGAGAGGTTACCGTCGACTAGCAGTGCCAAGCCGCAAAAAAAAAAAAAAACGTGTGCCCTTCATCATTGGCCTGTGTAACCTCGACGCCATCACAACACCACCACTTTGCGTGCGCAAGGTGGTGAATACACTGATGTTTTTGCCTCAAGGCACGTGTTTTTTGTGAAGTCGTGAGGCAAAAACTACTTTACAGGAAGCGCGAGCACCCACCTGAAGCACTTGCTTGTCGGCTGAAGAGATGTGTAGATTATTGGCAGAGAAAGGGCAGGGAATAAATTGACAGAAACTTGGTCGCTACGGGCTTAAATACGTGATAAAAATAGGTGCTTGCATGAGCAATACATAACACTAAAATATTGTTCCAGATTGAAAATATCAAACCACATCATTCTAAAGAAAAAAAAGACAGGCTAGGCGGGTAACCGCCGCCTTGTTCAAACATAGGTGCCAATAAGGATCATCAGCATTATCACCACCATCTTGGCAGACATTTGCTATTAGCTTATACTTCCGCTGCATGTCCGTCTTCAAAATGCACCACATCATCTAGATTACCCGCTAACAGATCCTCTTAGACGGATTTTCACAATGCACGCAATTATCGCGATTTTATTTTTCTATGTACGAGCTATTTGGTGAACTGACAGCCCCGGCCACCGTGTTTTGGAAGGATTTTCTAAGAAACCTGGGCTTTGTTGAAATGCGTGGTCAATGCACCGCACAACATCTATAGTTGCATGAATGTGATGTTTTGCCCAACATACGACGGCAGTGCAGTCTTCGTGTACATATCTGAGGCGAATAACGCGAAGATGACTAAAAACAAATACACACATGTGCCTTCGGCCTCAGAACATGCTAAGCCAGCAAGCTGAGATATCCATGCAAACACGGCGAACAGCTTGTTTTGCGTTTAGTGGCTGTTTGCGAGGATGCAAATAATCTCCAACCGTTTGCCCTTCCATTCAAATGATTCAATGACATAACGTAGGGATTCTCTTGTCTAGCAGTATTAGAGATTTCAAAACCTTTAGACTTCTATAGAGTGCTCTGAGGTAAAACATAGTAACTCAAATGATTAATCTTTGTGTATAATGACAATTTCGTATTTGGCCTGATAACAAGCAATGTGTATCAATTGTAATCATTCATTCGTGGGGTGTGACGCCACTGTCGTTCTTTAAGATGTCACCGCAAGGTTGAGAAAAAGCGCATACTGTGAGCCTAATGAGTGTCCGAAGTTTGCTTCAATAAAAAAGCAATACGTAGCTTCGCACTGCAGTGCCCAGCTGCTACTCCACAGTGCCACTTATTCAAATCTGTAATCAAGGGCGCGAGAAATTGGCATAGCCGGAGGTTTCTGTGCAATAGCAGTCCTGACTCTACAACTATAGGCATTCGCGCAAAGAGGAGGCAGTGGCGTAGCCAAACGTGGAACATTAGGTCAGTGCCTCCCCTGACGCTCCCCCAATTTCGTTTTCGCTCTGGACTCGAAGTAGTCCAACGGGCCCGCAACGCAGCTGACTTGGTCTTCCTGTTCGGACGTGGGAGCGGCCCGCAACGTGCTCAAGCGCGTTCCGAAGGACCCTAATAAAGTTGATCCATCCACAGCAAAACGTTACCATTTCAAAGAGGTTCCCCTCCCCCTACCCGAAATCAAGAAGAAGCCCGCCCTCGAATGCCCCAACACATATTATTTCAAAGACAGCTTTTGTAACGCTACTCGAGCAGCCACCAAGCTGAAGGGATAGCTCACGCTTTTGAAGACACTCTATATTTACATACAGCGACCGTGATCACGGGATCAAATTATCCAACACGGTGTCTTTAAAGGCAGCGCATGTATATCCCCCATCTTGCTTATTGTCGCGCTTTCTCTAGTCACAGCGGGCGCTAAAAAAAAAACAGATATCTTTTTTGACGTTTTATCTTCCGTTTTGGCTACCCACGTGCACCTTCACAAAATATTTCCTTTCACTTCGACTTGGTATTTCCTCAGTGATGCGTATTCCAACTGGCAATTTTAGTGAACACCTGCGCTTTCGCTTAACCAAGCCGCTATCCTTTTATGCGAGCTTCCTCGTGAAAAGAAGTGCCCAGAATGGACTGAATAAACGGGCCGCTGAGACAGCTGCGAGTGAAATCGCACGCTATTTTGTTTGTTTTTTTTAGCTGCAAAGCACAGAGGCCTGTACACACTGGGATCTCTCACTAACGAATAGCTCGTCGGGCCAACTCTGACGCGCTTAACATCCACTCTTTTACCTCGACTCTCCCCTCATCCTTATCTTCACGCGTGTGTACTCTTTCAAGTGAGGCCGTTTTTAAGAAGAAGCAATTTTCGCTGTTCTTTTGATCCAATCTGCTGCCCTTGCCAGGGAAAGTCCTTTGAAGATTGGCGCCACCTACGCCAACGAAGTAAGCGCACGAGTTGTGCCAATCACTCCTACGCTATTCAAAAGTTATTCGTTCTTCAGGCGTGAACTCTGCATAAAATAGAACTGAGCAATCATTTCAGGAGCACGCAGTGACCAGCAACAATTTATAGCGGTGGAGTTGCAGAAGCACTTTTAACTACCTGCACCTCTTCCTTTTTTTTCCTCATTGCTACAAAAGCTGCCTTATATAAACACGCATCTGTCAGTGAGCCTATACCTGGGGTTTTATGTCTCAAGCGCAAGATATGATTATCAGAGACGTCGTAGTGGAGGACTCCGGAAATTTCTACCAACTGGTGTTGTTTAAAAAATGTTCTTCAGTGGACTGACAACGCTCAGTACACGAGGTTCAGCATTTCGCCTCCATGAAACTGCGATCGCCGCATCCGGGTTCAAACCCGTGACCTTTGGTTCAGCAGCCGAGCACCGTAACCCACGACCCCATCACGGTGCACGTCAACGTACCAGCCGTGCAATATCAACGCTGTCTCTTTATACCAGCGTGACAGTCGATTGATTTATCGCTGGCTTCGCAACACATGTGTGTCCTCTTCTTTTCTTTTCTTTTTGTTTGGCTTGCTCTTTTAAGTATTGTTAGCGTTTGTGTCATTTTTCGTGAGGCTCACACGCACTCAACGTACATCTTAAAACTGCATAGTTTTCGAGATATCTGTGCTCTACCAGAGGCGTAAATATGGGGAGCGGAGACGCTACCGTTTAATCAGTTGACAGAGGGGGTAGTCACTCCCTGTTCATATGGCGGCGCCCAGGGAGCCTTCGTTGACAATTGAGAGGGTAGAGCGGCCTCCGTTTTATTAACGGACTTCATGGAGGCAGCTAAGTGGGGGCCGCTTAAATGTATTGAATCTTTTGGCTGTCGCAGAACCGATTGTCGACCGATGGTGCCACCGGGTTCTGGAGAACCAAGATAAGTGATCGCCAGAACTTGATGGCGCGATTCGAGGCGTGGGATTCAGGCAAGCCCAGTTCTGGAGAAAAAAAAAAAGACCGGGGCCCGTGTTTTATGGTGGCCAGGATGTGAAGTCTGGGTGGTTTTCGAATCGCAGTGTTATGGCTACATTTATTTATCTTTTTTTTTCATGATAGTGGCGAGCAAACACCCTTGATGTTTGATTCAAATAACTGTTTGCTTGCCGCCTTTACAAAGAAAAGCCGGGGACCACTGACAGGTTTTTGTGAGAAGCGTTTCATAGCCTCAATTTAACTTTTGGATTCATTCCGGGCTTTTATACTATGCGTGCTTGGCCAACAAAGTTGACGGGAGGGGGGCATTACTTTCAATCTTGAAAGGGCAGAAAGGGGCCTAGTTTTTGTCTTGACAAATTCAAGTCAGGGTATTCGACATTTAGGTGAATGAGCTTTTCTCACGTAATGTTTTTATTAGAGGGACTGTATAACGGTGTCCGATAACCTGCAGTGTAGACACGTATTGTACCGGGAAATTAAATCCTAAGCCACTCGCTCGCTTGATTCCGTGCCCACCGGTTGTGATCTCAAGATCTCCGACATCAGTGTAGCTCTGGCCAACTGGGCTGGCCCTACGTCATCTCCTGACGCCGATCTCCGATGACAGTGTAGCTCTGACCTACTGGACTTGCTCTACGCCATTTCCTGACGCCGACAAGAGCTCTTGCGATTGGTGCCCCGTCCTCGGACTCCTGTGACCAAGTTTCCATCTTTCCTATATCTCATATCCCTCATATGTACTCGCTTGCTGTCCTAGCGCATCTCTCTCTCTCTCTCTCTCTCTCTCTCTCTCTCTATATATATATATATATATATATATATATATATACTTGTAATCCTATCCCTCCTCACCCCCATTCTTTGTGACCTACTGTTGAGGTGTCGCACCATGATGCAGACAGTTACAGGACTCACTCTTCTCTTCTTTTCCCTCTTATAACCACTTCTAAATCCTAAGGATCATATGCATACGGAATCAAACTGTCTTCGTCGACCGTGTAGTTTATTAAAATTGCGCGTAACTACAGATCAGGGTGGGCCGGCGCAATGAGTTTTGACTTTCCCGCTTTCATTCTACGTAGCATTGTTATATAATACGTAAAACTGACCACCGATCTGATTGAATATTCTACGTCACTGAGCTTCCGGTGTACAGACAGCATCGTCTGCCTGTGTTACATCATGCTTCGCGTTGACGTAAGCTGGCAGAAGAGTAAATCTTGTGGTTTCTTTTCTCGGACACCATGAATTGCCCTAGCTGAGTTGTGTGTCAGCTTCAATTCAGTCCCTGAATTGCCCTAGGGACTGGTGGCTTGTAAGCAGGGACGTCGTCTAAATAATGTAAGGCTGATATTGAGCAGAGTCCTTTCAACTCCTCAGTGCTGTGTGCGTTGGTCTATCGGCATACATGAAAATAAAACAAGCATTCAGGGCTGGTAGTGCTGTACCTTGGAGTTATCGTATGTGCTACCTTTAAGCAGAATGTACAGCAACTGTATTGTGCCGCATCTCATGGCCTGCCCTGGCGGAGCCTATCTGAAGTACACCGCACAGTCGTCTCCGTTGCCAGATGACGTGCCGGTCCCGCTGCCAGTAGTGAGGATACATGAGTGCGCACTCTTGTTCAGAAGGGACTCACATATGGGCCCCCTAAAACCCTAGCTGCCACTGCTGACTGCGGAGCCCCCATATAGAGAGCAGCGCTGCACAACGACTCGTGTGTGCTGTTGTCGACAGATACGGATGTGCGTTCGGCGAGTTAAAGGTGTACTGACACGACAATTTGCAGTCGAGTGTGCGCTCAACTTGCATGAACATGCGTACATCGTCTGCGAAGTATCAATAGCAAACATAGCTTGGAAGATATTTTGCATGAATTTTTAAGTTTGCATGCGCGGTCAAATACCGCCCCCTAAAGAGAAACTTGTGATAACCCCCTCCCCCCTACTGCCCTTTTTTGCCGCGTTTTCTCCAGCCAACTACTTCGTGGCTGCGACTCGCGAGTCCGTAGCCGCGGCATACTGGTGCCCCGTTTCTCAATATAATGGACTTCTTGATGCGTACCGTGTGGGAGTGAAGTGCGCCACCACTCTGAGCACTGACGTAGTCGAGCGCTGCACACGCTAAGTGGTGATTGTGCACCCGGTGGCTTGTCGTTTTTGGAGTTCTCTCAAGCAGGAACTGAGGCAGGCCGGTAATTAGGAGCACATTTAAATTATCTGTCACACGTGGTTTCCAACACCACAAAATTGTCTCGTCTTGCATCAAGCTGGCTAGATGCAAGATGTTGCGCATAAGTTATGGTGCGAATAATTGAAGATGTTGTTACTTAAATGCCAACAAATTTTCAAAAAACCGTTTCGTGGTCACTCTAATGTTTTCTTGTAGAAATAACCCATGTCTTTTTTTTTCAACTTATACTAAGCTTATTTGAAACTTAAACATTTTACTAATGCAGAAGCCAATACCTGTCCGCCATCTAAAATATATGACGAAAGGTTGGGGCTTCACACAATTTCAACCTTTGAAAAAAAAAAAACCTTGAGAACAGAGAGTAATTCTACTACAGCTTTTTGGTGCGTATATTGACCACTAGCTGGGATTTACATTTCCTGGCTTCCGTGTCTTGAATCAAATCCTTGAAAACAAAAGAAAAAAAGTTGTGGAGGACGCTTAGAATTAACTGTCTAAGAATGTGCAGTCGGAAGCCTATATAGTTGAACCCACGCCAATGTGGAGTGAAGCTCTGAGCCTGCAACGTGCTCTACATGGGGAGTTTTCAAAATGCGACAGCAGAGCGAGAATCTACGGCCTTATTAGCAGAAACAACCGAAACGGGGCCCAACACTCACTAGAAGCGGACGTGATTCGCGCGTCTCTGCCCGTCTGCCGCATTTTTACCAAGCATGCTTGCCACAGCCATCACCGCAGAACATCGTTTCCTACTGCGCTACCACCATCGTTGCTCTCACACGAAAGCCTCAAGACGATGTGAACGATGTATACGTGCAGATCGAGAAATCCCGTTGTTCTTTATTTTAACACGGAAGTGTTACATGCCGGGGTCCACCAATATTTCAGTGACGTGTTTGCGTCACTGAAATGACGTCAAAAATACGCACAATGAGTACACAAAGAAAGTTCCGATAGCAGGTTTCAAACTCATGATCTCAGGGTCCAGGACATATGATGCCGGGCACGCTATCCAATGCGCCACAGTCTATTTTTTCTGAAGTTTCTGTTAGAGCACGCGTTTTATTTTGCGATTTCATCACTGTCATACTGATAGTCACACCATCGGCCGCATCTCACAGTTTCTGTCAGTGCGTACCCTCATAGTGTGCTCAAACAAATAGGTTAAAAGTAAATTCTTCTTTTCTATGCAGAGCCATACTGTGAAAGCTGCCGCGAGTTTGTGAACGAGCCCACGATGGTGTGACGACTACTTTTGTTGATTCTAACACAACGATTTCTTTCAGCCCTCAGGATATCATATTGCTGGTGCTAATAACACAGGCGGCTAAAGTGTCATGCGAATCACTGGTGAAGTCGAAAGAGAGCCTTGAAGGGGATTCTTAACATTATCCTATTGAGTAAGAGGCATGCGACGTTTCATTCACCAAGAGAACGCTACCGTGCGCACAATTTACTTGCATTTTATTTAACGAGCCCAACACTTTCAACCCATTTCTTTGCAGTCATTTCTTTTCGCAGTCCTTGATGCTGGTACCACCTCTAAAGCAACTGTGTACGTCGCTGGAATGCACGTACACACTTTTCAGCCCATTAGCGGACGGGAGAGGACACCTACACCGTACATGCCTGGTGCACCGGATCCACCGTAATAGCCTTGGTTGCCAAGACCTGGGAATCCGCCACCGCCGTACGAGCTGCTAGAGCCGCCATACCAGCCTGGGTTATAACCACCAGAGCCACCATACCAGCCTGGGTTATAACCACCAGAGCCGCCATACCAGCCCGGGTTGTAGCCACCGGAGCCGCCATACCAGCCTGGGTTATAGCCACTGGAGCCACCAAACCAGCCTGGGTTATAACCACCGAAGCCGCCAAACCAGCTTGGGTAACCGGAACCACCGTACCAGCCGTTGTTCACAAAGCCACTGTAGTCATCAAACCAGCTTGGGTAGCCGGAACCACCATACCATCCCGTGTTTCCAAAGCCAGTGGAGCCACCATACCAGCCGGGGTTTTCTAAACCGCTGGACACGCCGTATATGTTGGCTCCCCCATAGCTCCCGACGCCAACGTTTCCGTTCTGGGCCTCCGAAAAGGCTATTGCAAGGTAGGCCGTGAACAGAGAGAGCTGGAAAGATACGAAGTGCGCTGCTGTGTAAAACATTGCGGCCAACGAATACACACTAATGGCAACTCCACGGATGTTTTACACATTAACCGGTGAAACATTACCCTAAATTTGTCTAAATCCATCAAAACAGAGCAGTAAAAATCGTTGATGGGTAATTAAACAAGTATAAGTGCCATACCTAGCAATTCGGAAAACTTACCAGGTATCTTCAGCCATATGGTGCAAAAAGTAAGAAACAGGGATAAATAGCTACAAAAAAGTATAATTGTGGGACATAGTTCTTATGTGGTTGGCTGTAAAACGTAGCGTTAATGGAATATGAAAACACCATCTCCACGTTCTTTGTATTGGCAATTCTGAAATTCTTACGCATTACACTGTCCACGACGACTTTTCGGTTTTCTTCGTCCAATGCATACATACAGCGCCATGCGCAAACTCTGGGAACACCTCCTATGAGGTTATTCGCAACAAAAAGAAATTTCACAGAATTCCCACGTCAAGCACAACTCTTTCATTGTATTACAGCGTATCCATAAATTGACTAGTCAGTGCAAGTCTTCAATGCTGAATCTATTTAGCCCAGGCCTCGTTGGCGTTCATTTTATTTCGGTATTGAATCATGAGCCTCGAAAAGTGTAACGAAAGGTCAGCCAAAAATGTGGAGCTCACTTATACTCACTCATTAAATACATTTGGCCCTGCAGGAAACCACTCAGACTCAGATGCATAAGAATTTTCCTCAACCGGAATCACTCAGGCTCAGATTCGAGCAGGTAACCGCATAGGCTGATCTTACCAGGGCCTTCATGTTTCTTCAATTTTGGCTGATGGACCCGACGTCAAAGGGTAACCCGAAGGAGACGATGATCTGCTGATCTTGAGTGCACCGACCGCGGTTATACTCGTGCGTGTGCGCGCACGCTGTGCGGACGCTCGCAGTCCTCTTAAACGCGCTCAGTCGCCCAGGTGCGCCATTAGCGCGCACAGCTAGGCACAGTGGGGACCTGTCCTACGATGAAAGCGCAATAACCGGGAGCGTTTATTTTTATTTCCACCACATATACCCTCCCTTTCCCCCCTCCCAACTCCGCCTAACCTTAACTTCAATCTTGTTTTTTCGGTGGCGTTTCTTTTTTTCTGCTCCCTCCACACAAGAGACGGGCATCCGAATCCTTAAAAACACGCCGAGCAGCTCGTCGAAAAGAAAACCTCGAGTGTGTGCGTTGAACAAGACGGTTCGCGAAAAGTGACCCGGTTAAATAGGAAAGCTACCAAGAACTAGGCTGTTCCTACACGCCCCTGAGAGCTTCTTTCGCCTTGCTGAGCAACGCACGCCTCGCTCTCTGTGCCTTAAAAACACCTCGAAATATAATAAAAATTTTTGAATAGAAAGAAAACACACTCTTTCATGTCCTTAGCGATACGAACGTATACGGGATAATCCTTTGAAAATGTAATTACCCCGCACATCAAGCAGGACTCTGAGATTCGTGAATACACGGATGCACGTATTTTCAGCTGCGGTGCGGATAACCTCTGTCGCCCTCGCACGGCACCGTGACCTATTGAGACCAAATGCATTGCCATTGGTTCAGAGAAACTCCGCTGGAGCGTGTGATGGCTACAGGAAACGTGTCGACAGTATTATTAAGCAGCTGAGAATGAATTTCTACAAAGCAGTGTAGAATAAACTGAACTTGAGATAAAGACATATATCTCAATGGCACCGCCCCTACCCCTCACTCGCCCTCACAAAAATTTGTGAATTAGCTATAGCAGCAGACTTTTGCACATGCATTTGTAATTTTCTCGATGCACTAGGCAAATTACAAACCTACCTCAGCGACTATTAGCTTTGCACAAAGTATGCGCTCATACTTCGTTTGCTAATAAAAAGGAAAACTAAACTAGGCAAATGTCCCGTCATGGTGGTCAAGTGGCTAAGGTACTCGGCTGCTGACGCGCCAGTCACGGGATCGAATCCCGTGACTGGCGCGTCATATTAGATTGAGGTGAAAATACTGAGGCCCGTGTGCTCAGATTCGGGTGCACGTTAAAGAACCCCAGGTGGTCGAAGTTTTCAGGTTCGATATACCGGTCTACAACTCCAACGTTACGAAATTTCGCATTCATTATTTTGCCCAGCATTGTGAGGTACATAATAGCAACATCATGGCGCGCGTTACTGCGAGCGTTCAGACTTCAATTTCAGTTTCCAGCGGGAAATTCAGTGAACTCCGTATAAATGGGAAGCATCCGTAGGGGAGCGCACTATGGTGGCATTTTCAATAAAAGTGGTGGGTGGGGGAGGGAGGTGGCCATTTTTGCCTCCGTTTTTACTCAAATGGACCTTTCTTGTTGTTGCTTAAAATACAGGGTTATGGCTACGCATGTTGTTTTTTTTCAACATAAAATTACTTTATGTCAGGGTTCAGCACGGCTCCGCTGACGTAATTCTGTCACGGAAGTGACGTTCAAAAATTTATACTAAGAGACTGCAAAGAAGAAAAGGAAACAAAAGGCGAACATTATTGTGCGGAATTGATCCAGTCACCTCATGATCCTCTGTGCACGGCGCTATAGCAACTACGCCACGGTGCTTACGTTGTCTGGAGTGCGAACGGCAAGCCGTTTATACAAACCCTACACTGTTTGGCAGTCCTCAAAGCTTCCAAACTATAGCCTGTTTTCGTCACCAGTGGCGAGATGGCGTGACAGCCTCGCGTAAGGCAAAGTAGAATCGACACAACACTACAAAAGCTTCGGAAGATTGGGGGCCAAGTGGGCCGAATGGTCCGATGCGTTTCCAACAAGAGAGTTCGATTACAAAGCAAGCATGCGGTGCAGCTAGCTCATGCCTTCGTAATTAGCCGCATTTTATACTTGGTCCCCTATCTCTACTTACGGAAGCATGATACTGAAAATGTCAAGGCATTCATTCACAAAGTGATCAAGAGGGCCTTTGGCCTACCTTTCGCTACTTCTTACGCGAGACTTCTCGCGTTGGGAGTTGTGAACACATTTCAGAAGCTCAGGGATGCACACCCACACACATTTCTAACACATGTTATACACATGTCTAACACAGACGAAATTGGGACGGCATCTGCTGAACTGGCTTCACTTTAACACGACTTCCAATCTCAGGAGCGGGTCCTAGTGCCTGAACTCAGGAAAGGCACCGTCGGAGTTTCACACCTCCCTACAAATATGGATAAAGAAGACCACAGTGGTCGTCACCAGGCGAGAGCAGACGCTTTGCAACGTCACTATGGCAATAAACACGGAGTGTTTTAAGTGGATGTGGCTGGTCCTGACGGCGCGGTGTGGTATACGGCAGCAGTAATTCACGAGGAAAAGCGAGAAGATGGACTCGTCTTAAAATTCCAAAGGTCCTGGCACTACAAAAGCGGAAGAGGTAGCTATTGCCCTAGCTGCCTCCGACCATCGATCTCAATCTATCATATCAGATTCACGTGAGGCATGTCGAAATTATGAAGCTGGTTGTATCACACCACTAGCGGATAGAATTTGGCAGAACTATAGCAACCGGGGGATCGACCTTTACCCTCGTTGCCTAGTTTGGACTCCAAGCCACCAGGGTCTAATGGGGAATGAAGCCACGAACGCGGCGGCCCGAGCACTCATTCACCGGGCATCCCGCTTAGATCCTGAGTACCTGCAGCCCGCAGCTGACATTAAAAGATATCTGCTGACATTCAAAGACATTACGACATGTTACAAGGATCAGCATCGTCAATACCAACATATATACAGCAAATGGGCTGGGGAAGGCTAAAGAACGCATGTTGCTGAGACTTTTCACGAATACATTATAGTGCCCGGCAGTCATAAAACATTTCGATTCCTCCTTCACTGGCAAGTGTCAATACTGTGGGCAGCTGGCTGACACCTATAACACATTGTTTGGGCTTGCCAGCTTAACTCAGCATTTCCCCCCAACCCTAAACCAACCTGACAGGAGCGGGAGGTGACGCTGCTGGGTTGCTCGGACCCTGAAGCCCAAAGGGCCCTGGTCCAGAGGGCTAGGCTAGCGAGTGTCACCAATGGGGTCCCAGAATAAGGACTGCACCCACTATGGAGCTTCTAAAGGGCTGCACCTCTCTTTTGTTTTCTGAATAAATTTTTCACTAATTCACTCACTCCTCCACGAAGCGTCACCGCCACAGAGCGTGGTCTTTACTGCGCGCGCGCTAATCAGACTCGTAATTCGGGAGAGGACGAAGGTCAATTCTAACGCACTGCTGCTGACACACGACGCAGGAAGAGTTGTGACAGTTGTTCGAGCTTGTACTGTGTACGTTTCTGCGCTAGTTTCGTGCATCTTTCTGCTTGAGGTGTGCACTGCAAGTTTCGAGCTGCTTGCCATTCTTAACGTTACTTTTTAATTTGTGGCTGAAACAATACACAATAAACACTTAAGTACTTCTGTAAACAATTAGAGGGCGAAAGCAGAACGATCACAAAGGGACATGAAGGAGACGAGCGTTCGCCTTCTTCGTGTCCCTTTGTCGTCGTTCTGCTCTCATGCTATAACTATCGTCATGTCCTACCAACTATCCCAAACCGCCACACCTCTGTAAAGACGTTTCACGTTCGTGTTATACCGATTCCTATACAGAAGGATCAGCCACGTTTTATAGAGAAAGCTGTTACGAGATCAGAACACGGGTCACGTGTAGCGCCGTAGTTGCGGCCGCCGCCGCCGCTGGTATCCATAACCAGTATCGCAAGAAATAAGAAACAACTCAGTTCCTAGGACACAATTAGATTCAAACCCAGGTCCACTGCGTGCCAGCCCTGTATTCTACCACTGAGCCACGCCGGTACATAGAACTCGTTTGCAAATTCGCATTAGTCAGGCTCCATGTCGGGAAAGAGATCGCGTTATTAGGAGTAACAACGCGTTTTAAAATATCAGTAAAACAGCCAGGCGTCACACAATGCAAATTGCATATTGAGTGAGTCGTACAATGCTAAAACTCATTACAAAAGCTCGACAGCAAACGGGAGCTTATCTACAGCGACTGCAGACCGGCCATCAAAGCCTTCGAACGCGGAGTCATCTGCAACCAGGCGTTACGCATCCTGCGCAGAGCGGACCCGAGTACCCTGAAGCACCATGCTGTCATCTGGCTCCCCGCCCATCTCGGCCAGGTGCCGGGTGCCCTATCCAACCTCAACGAGATCGCCCATGATGCAGGCGCGCGCTTACCGACCGCACCGCTAGAGGGCAACCCCATCTTGCTAAGTTAGAGACCAATCGGGATGCACCCATTACGTACAATGACATAACAAAGCACTTTTACCTGGAACTCCGCATCCCCCCCATCCGAAACTTAACAGACCGCAAGCATTAACTCTACGCCTACTACAGGCACACATGTACCGAAACCTTGCCACGCTTCACGTTTATTATCCTGATGCATACGCCAGGGACACATGCCCATCATGTTGACACACGGCGACACTCGCACACATGCTCTGGGAGTGTAGAAAAACTCCTCCCGACTTTACCTCAAACAAGTGGGAGAGGTCTCTTAGGAACTCACTTCTCGCCGACCAGCAATGGGCCGTCCAGCAGGTCGGTCCCTGTCCCTGTCGGTCCCTGTCGGTCCCTACGTGGGAGACGCCCGCTACGCGCTAAGCGCGTCCTGCAGGACTGAAATATTTTTTTCTTTGTATTCCATTCCAAAGCTTCTTCTTGATCACCTATTAACATTGGCGCATACCCACTTGAGGCATAATTTTTCATTGTCGTCATCCACTGCAGAAAAAATGCACAAAATTCCTAGCAATTGTCTAGCGGATACCACGCTTATCCTTAGAAATCACGAAGGATAGCACAGGGAATGCTGGCCTACTACGCAAAAATTACGATTATTTATGGCATGGTGGGTACATAGCCTGTGTGCAGTGTGCTTGTACACTCTAAAAACTGCGGAGCGTATCGCAGGAGTAAAAAGACCAGTTACTCTTCGAAGTGTTCTTCATTTTTACTCCCTATGAAACGAGAGAGTGAAACTGCTTTGTACTCTTCCGCTCATTGATAGAGTGAAGCGCACATATACTCTTCAGACATGAGAGAGTAAAACGCGAGTATACTTCTCCCCTTGATTACTTTCAGATGCGTCGGCACACCGCGATTGATTGGCACTACCCCATAACCACACATATGTGCTGTAAAATATACTGCATTTTTTTGTTGGGGCGTTAGAGTCGATTAACAAAAGGACAGTATTTCCAGCGCATGCCAATGCGTTTCAGCGCACTGGAAGGCACTTGGAACTCTTAATATCTACGTTTTTAGCTTTGGATTTGTCTAGTGAAATAAGCGAAGACTATCTCATTCAATAGGTCACGATCAAAACTCAATGCAGACGTTTATGGCATTCTCCTTATAATAATATTGTTACGTGGTTTCGGCTGACTGTGACAGGGCATAGTAGGACATACCCAAAAAAAGGGCACCTCAGACTGAGAGTGAAGTGGTCGGTGAGCTGTGCTGTGGCTGCGGACTGCCTACGGTTATTTACACGTAACGTTTCTACACGTAAAGTTTTGGTGGAGGTGAGGGGTACCACACTGAGTCTACAGCATTTACTGCCCCTGAGGACTACAGCCACCCTGTCCCGTCGTCGCCGCCACCTCAAAGCCGCCCTTCTTGTTCAAATACGCGTCGCCGCTCTCCTTCGCCGTCGTTTAACCGCCGCATGTTCCCGGAAAACTAGGCTGCGCAGCTTCTGGAGGTGAAGCTGCCTTGTCGACCTTATCTAAAAATCATCTGTTGCCCTTACGTTTGAACCGGAACACCCTTGAAGTATATGTTGATGGCACACCTGTTGAAGCTTTGATTGATACGGGTGCTCACCTCTCTATTATGAGTTCGCATTTTTGTCGTCGCATGAAGAACGTCCTCATGCCCCCCTTGACCAGTGTCGCCCAAGTTGCAGATGGCGCAACAGCCCCTGTCGTCGGCATGTGCACAGCTCAACTTATGATAGAAGGTCATGAAGTGGTCGTCCTTTTACCGTCCTTGCAACATGTCCCCACGACCTCATACTAGGCCTTGATTTTCTGGCCACCAATTCTGCTCTGATTGATTGTTCCACTGGCATGCTCTGCCTTGAACGGTTACAAATCAGTGACACCCCGTACCAACCTACATGCCGATTACAATGCAGTGACTTTGTTCACATGCCCTCCAATACTGTGACGTACATCGATTTCCTGTGCTCACCAGCTGTGCCCAACGGTGACTATTACGCTACGCCTCTCACCGACGTACTCCTTGCGCATAATGATGCAATTACCTACATGGTGCTCATCATTACAGATAACAGAACTTGTCTACCACTTGTAAATTTTGGCTACATGAATCAAGTGCTTCCACAAGGCATTTCTGTGGCCCACCTGTGTCCGTTACTCGATTCACAAACCGAAGTGCTTGCCTTAGCACCCTTGTTTCAACGCAGCACACACCGCTCGCAGCACGTTCGGGCAGCCATCAAATTGTAGACATGATCGCCAAGGGAGTCCAAACCCAGACCAGATCACCCGGTTCATATGCTCTGTGATTGGTGTTGTACTGGCGAGCATCTTGATTTTGCCGCGATAAAATGCGAAGGCTGCAGGTCTTCCTCGGCATGCACAACAAGTACATCTGCATCGGGGGTATTCATGTCCAGCCGTAAACAAGACTAAAAGGACCGGTGGTTTCCTGAAGAGCCGTTTTGTACGCAAAAGTGATATTCGGGAGAATTTCATCTCAGTTCTTGTGACCCTTAGCGCCATACATCGATAGCATATCTACAAAGGTTTTGATTAAAGTGCCAATAAACAACCCCAAAGTTATAAAATTGTTATCGGGAAAATATGTGCACTTTTGCTTTGTGAACATGCTGTCACAACAATTTTGCGAATGCGTAGGAAGCTACAGGGGTTAGAACATTGGTTTCCGCTGGTTTCAAATTTTACCGTGGCCTCGCATCCCTTCTCCCTCACAGCGAGGGCAAAGCGTAACCCATCATCGTGACTGGTTTAGACCAATCGTCGAGCTGCGCGCTATAGCAACACCACCTAGACTATTGACAAGGCCCCTCCAGGGAGAGCGTGACGTCACGCAAGTTGCCCACCTGCACCCCGGCCGTCGTCGCCACTCGTTCTCGTTATATCTGCTGTGGGCACTCATTGAAAGCCGGTGTTTCTTTTTTTTGTTCTTTTTTTGTTCCTGCGCGATCTGCATTTGTTTACGCCTGCCTTTACACTTTAGTGATCAAACTGTAATAGTCAGAAATGCATTTGTAGAAGTGGTTTTATTAGGACAAAAGGCTAAAACCATCCTACCTCATTTCTTGTTCAAGGTTTTGATTTTTCTATCAGCTGCCTTTTTTTGTGCGGCGCTTTGGATGGTTTCATTTCGAAGTCTACAAAAGTTGTTCAGAGCGACATTTGTTGCAACACGCACTACATGCCGCACGATAGTCTCAGATGTATGGCCATTTTCACAAGTCTCTAGCTCAATATCTCCTAGCAGTGATGTGGTAATGGAGCTTACAATGCCACGTTGGTTGTTCGACGCGAGGAACGCCTTTGCATTTTCCACCATGGTGAGCTTTTCGACAACAAGCGTTGTCACCAGCACCATGTGCACAGTACATGGCTGCGGAAACTTTAAGCTTCCTCTTGGCAAGTTGTCAATCATTGTGTTACCTTCCACATCTACGTTCCTGCTCTCCAGGACGAGCACGCTGCTGCAAAATGCGCATGACAGCTTCTTCTGAGCTGAATGAGCCCAATATCCAGCGATATAAGCAACGCCCTCCATGTCATGCTTTGGGTTGGAAATTTCATCATTTGAGATGTGAACAGAGAAGTTATGTTGCGATACTTCTGTGTCACTTTCGCTGCTGATGTCTGGCTGCGGAAGCATCAGCAGCTTTTGCAGACGAATTTTCTTTTCAGACTCCAGAAACTGCCTCACGGAAACATGATATTGTGCACCAGCAAGCTGATGGGAGCGACCGAAGCGATCTTCAAGAGTGTCAGTTTGAAATTTTCCCAGCAAGACATACTTGAACTTCAATTCTTCTAAACAGTACCGCGACAGCTCAACAAGGGAGTAGCAAGTGAGTCTCAACGCAGAATGTGTTTCCCTTGTCAAGCAGCCAGGGCTCATGTTGACAATGCTTCAAGCATCCAGCCAGTCTAACATGCCACTAAGGAAAAACCAGCTGTTGCTCCACCGTAGAATTCACTGGATTTTGAAGGGTGTCGTTCAGTCGGCGACCTTCGAAGAAGTCTTCACGTTGACGATTTTCCACCACGTCAATATGATGTTTATGAAGAGAGCTGTTGAACTGGCACATGTGGTTTCAAGGGCATCGCCACGCGTCTCCAGTGCGTTTGATACAAACGGATTAATGACATTTAACACCAACTTTACATTTTGTCTCTCCGTAGGTGTTGGATTGATTACCTTGGAATTTAGCTTGTAGCCAAGCTTGAGAAGCGATGTCTGCTCCAGTGCATACAGCTGCCGTACGGCTTCAATGATGCTGCTTTCATTCTGGGCGGCCCGTCGGGCAATATTCCTGACAGGCTCACTTCAGGAAAGTAAAAGCATATTCCTTCATTTTTTTTATTCATCCAGTTGTTCCTGATGCATTTCAGTATGTGCACAGGGTCTATGACATAAAACAGAGGCCGATTGTTGTCGGCTGGATGAGGATATACAATGCTTACTTCCTCTTTCTCTGAGAAAAACGACATCATTTTCCGGTTGAGGGAATTGTCGGTAATTACAGCAATGACCCTGAGGCCCATAGATTCCACTTCTAAAATTACTTTCTTGCAGAACTCATGTAGAATTTCGGTGGTCACTTTACCAACAGGAAGAATGTGAAGCACATCTTTGTTTGATGATAAGAGCGACTGAAGCATGAAAAACATGAGCGGTTGTGGCTGCCTCTTGAGAATCGGCTGCATATCCAACTATGCTGCCCCCTTTATAATCGAAGTATGGCTTGATATGAATTTCATCAACCATTAGCGTCACCGTCTTTTCGTGCGGCTGCATGCACTTCACTCTTTCTCGAATGTAGGAGAGGAAGTTCGCTTCGTTTTGCTCCTTCAGTGGATCGCCTCCATACTTGGAACAAACGCGGCGCAGGGTTGAAGGATGGGGGTAAAGTCAACGTCGACGCTGATCTGGCAAAGTTATAGGCGTGCGGAGATATGGAGTGCAGGATGCTAGAAAACACTAATGTTTCAGCACTGTAGCGATGAATGGGGGCAGCGAGTGCGAGAGCTATTGGCTCATTTAGCAAACGAAACGAAGCACTGTGTTCTTCGGTCGTGTCACTGTCTTGGAACAGTTCGTTCAATAAGGAGCCGATATGCTGCAACACTGACGCTGTTTTCGACGGACTTGCCACTTCAGGCGTCTCAGTCATGTGGTTTTCCAGCTGCTGGAGCAGTGAGTACAATTTCCGGATGTCGCGCACTGCGTCTGGAACGGCGCCTCCGCAAGGTAATGAAACCAGCTTGATCATACCTGCTTAGACTGCAAGTGAGAGATCAGCAAGCACAGTGACGGAAAACCTCACGTGCGGTGAAGGATTATCTTCGATGCGGAGAAACATCACACAACTATCGTTGGCCTTGATAGTCCAGAAATCATTACTGCATGCAGCATAAAGCTTGCCTCTTAAGTGTTCGAAAGAGGACACAGCATTTCTCTCCTCTTCGCTTTTTTTTGCGCATATAGAGTCCTTAATCACTTTGCTCAAGGCCTCGTCTTCCATTCGAGCTCGTTTCGAGACAGGATATTCTCGACGATTGCGATTCGTGCTCAGGTAGGACGGACAGCTCGGAAACGCCGATGGTATAGCATCTGACACTAGGCGCACCCTCCCGCTGTTGACTGTCAATGTCCGTCCCGGCGCTGCGTCGAAATGTGACAGCTTTGTGATGAAGTCAGTCTCGAGGAAGTGGAGTTCACAGACCTGCGCCAAGCATAACAGTGACTTCATTACTTTCATACGAAACGGGCTAATGGGAACTTTGACACGAGCTTGAGTGTTTCTGTTCTATTTTACCGCACTGCCCTACCTGAAGCGCGACAAAACTACCATCACCACTCACGATACTCGCTCCGTTCAACAGTAACAGAGCCAGAACGCCAGTAATGCGATAGAGCCGGTAAGACAACAAACTTCAGCAGTTTCTCACCTTGCCATGGAGTGTATGCTTGGTGTGAAATCCTTTCGCGGAATGGCTTTTATCCAGGACTTCTTCCGAGCTTCATCCTTGGGGAATGCGAAAACACGCACTTTGGGACCACTGTCATAATTTCCGCGGCACCCGGGAACAAAACAACGTCCCATGTCGCACTGATCGATGTGTAATCACATACTCACAAATAGAACACCAATAAAATAGGACACGTGGGAACGGACGAAGACTCAGAGCATTGCGATGCAGCACCAAGCCTAACGCAGTCTAATCAGCGAAGCAGGTAGCGATGAAAGGCAAACCTGTCGTGGCTTGTCCGCCGTTCAGGGTAAAAAAGTGCGCGGGGTGACCAACACCACCACCTGAGCGACGCGTCCTCGGCCACTGGACAGTCGGTGATATGTCCGGGGAGGGGTTGAGGCTGCCACCCAGGATCCGGCGAAGGACGACTCTAGCGACACGTCTCGCTAACAAGTAGAAGATGCGTTTAATTTACATATTTGCAAGAGAAGTACATTGCAACGAGAGCGTACAGACGCGCCTTTCCATCATAAGGGCCTAGAGCGCACTCGAGACGAGCGGGCCAGCGAAGTCCAGAGAGAGAGCACAGCGCACTCCCGACACGCTCCTTTTATAGCCGTTCATGCAGGCGCTAGACGCCGACTGTGTGTTCCAGCGACGCTGATGTGCATTTCCTGCGGCGCACACAGACGCCTCCCGCGTTCCTGCAGGACGCGGACAGCGTTTAACCGTTACGCCAATGAGCGTCCCTTGCAAGCCACCTCCTTGCTGTGCCGGTCATAACATCGGACAACTAGCGTGACGTATGCCGTCTGGAGAGAGGGGTATGAACGGGCCTTGTGAATAGTCTAGGTGGTGTTGGCTATAGGCGACTTGACGTTTCTGTGCATGAAAGAAGGATTGGCCTGTATTGACTGGCCCTTTTTAAGACGTTTGGTTAACACCTTGGTCTGGCAGTGGTACGCAGTTGCTGTTATGCGTGTCGTGCCACTCAGCCGCAGAATATCTTGTAGCAACTCTGTCATAAATGCTGTGCCACGATCTGCGATCACAACAGCAGGGACAGCGGGGCGGAGAACGGCGTTCTTGAAAAAAAAGTAAGCCACATCGGAAGCAGTTGCTCACTGGGCGGCTTGGGTTTCGCAGTATCTATTCAAGTAGCCGGTGACAACAACAACAATCTAGCGGTTACCATGCAGTAGTCTTCGGGAATTTGCCGAGTAAATCCATCCCGACCTTTTCAAAAGATGCCCAAGGGATCGTATAGGCTGAAGCAGATCAGCTGGTTTCATCGGTGAATTTTTGCGACGTTGACAAGCTGTGCAAGTTTTGACGTGCTTGCCGTCACCCCCGGAAGCTTTTCAGGCCTGCGCGGTCACGTGACGTGACGTCGACGACGTCACATCGCGCCGGCCGGCCGGCCCGCCCTTCGCTGGGTGGCTGCGCCAGCCGCGAGCGCCCTTCACGCCTACCGACTCGGGCGAGGTTCCTTGACACCATGTCCGCACGATTTATCAAGGTATCCATTGATTGTATGGTTTGAACGCGCCGACGCAATGCAGGCGATGAAGCGCGCCGTAGGGGAGAGCTCAGGATCAAGTTTTACTACCTGGGAATCTTTATTGTGTGCCGAAATCTCGTACACACGGGCGTTTTTGCTTTTCGCCTCCATCAGAAATGCGGCCGCCGCAGCCGGGTATCGAAACTGCGCCCTAGTGCTCAGCAGCGCTACGCCTTAGCCACTGAGCCACCGTTGCGGGGGGAACTTATCAAGGTATCAAGAAATAATGATATCGTGAATGGAATAATGCGTATTTATTTATCACAGCCAGACGCCGTCTGTACAAATATCACAGTGCACATTGTTCTCGGTCCAGGCAGACGACAGGCAACACAAGATGTTGCCCTTAATGCTGAAAATATGCCAAAAGTACAAAACACAATATCTTGCCACATAAAACTCAGAAAACAAAACAGATTGTAACAGCAAAAACATCCCCGAGCTTTGGAACAGAAAAAAGCACACTTTCATTTAAATTGTCGGTTAGAGGAAAACATACAATTCGTTTATCATAGTAGCAGTAGCAACACAAGGTATCAGGTTCAAACACTTGCCAAAAAATACAATACAAAAGAACACTGGTGACTAAATTGTGGTCCACAGCATGAATAATGACAGAAAGAAAAGTAATTGTACTGCCACAGGTAGGTTGCATTTCCTAGGGAAAAAATCAAACAAAAATCTAAGAAAAAAACAAATCACAGTGCACAACATGTCTGTACACAGAGTGCACAAGGAAAGTGTACACAGCTTAGGTACCAAAACGGACTGTACAACTGCTACAGTGGGCACCGAGGCAGTTTCGAGTTAAAAAAAAAAAGAAAAAAGTACAGCACCCTTTAAAAGCTAACAACTTGTAAAGAGATACAAACTGGAAACAAGGCTCAAACAAGGGAATGTATTGCTTGAGCCAGGTGGCAATAAGTGCAGCGCTCCTCAGACAGCATCGACAGGTTGTTCAAAATTTCCAACAAGGAACTTACTTTTTGAACTGAGTCTGGTACAACAGCGCTACCAAGGTTCTTGATTGGTGAACCTTGATAGCAGGCAAAGACTTCAAGGTTTGCAAACACGGTCAATGACGCATTCAAACAAGGTTCACGATAGTCGATAATGTTCAAAAACATGGAGCACTCTTCTTATGAATCACAGTCCACTTGGAGACACTGACACCCTTGCAGGCGAGCCCTTAGTTCTTCGAGGGACGAAAACCGGTCTCGTTTTTGCTCCGCTTCATATGACGCCAGCGACTTCTACAGCACGGGCGAGTTGGGAGGCTTCTTGTCGGCTCCTCTTGGCGTCAGGGGTTTCTCTCGTGCTCTGGTCTCGTACTGATAGGTAGGACGGACAGCCGGAAAATACCGTTGGGACAGATCCAGGACGCAACCGTGGTACTGGGAGTGCAACTTCAATAACTCTCCCTGTCCTTGGATCCGTCTACGATGTCGTCTTCTCAATGCATGAAGCGCGAATGATTCGCGCACACCTGCCAAAACGTTTC
>WOVY01000233.1:0-133683 GCA_013436015.1 Rhipicephalus annulatus | reverse complement strand
TTCCATGTCTTTCTGACCTCTGTGTGATGTCGACAAGTTGAATCTCTGACCCGTGCTGCAAATCTTGCTGTGATTTGTCGAGTAGAAACCTAAGATTTCCGGTTAGGCTGCACAGCAGGTCGCACTCCTCGCTGTTCGTTGTGTGCCTGCACGTGCACTTCCCTGCAGCACACATTCTCCTAGCCACGCACAGACAGCATGTGTGCCTGCATGCCATGCGTGATAAGGAGTGGCGCTCATCGAGAGGGCAAAACGGCTTGGGAAAGGATTCCAGGAAAAGGTAGCATAAGAAAAAGAGCGAAAGAAGTGATTGTCACGTTGCAGTAATCAAACGCGTTTAACTTCGCTATTATGGCACCGTTTCGAACAATTCTCACGGCTCTGTGTTCATTGTAGACTCGCGCACAGCTTGCCCTCCACAACTGCATTATGATCTTTGGGTGGTTTAGGGGCCATTGAAGTGCAAGTGATCTGGCACTTTGAATCGCAAACCAAAACATGAAATGCTTGTGTGTATTGTACGTACAATGTGTTATGCACACACTAGTGTGCGTGCGCATGAGATGCCAAACCCAGGTTGTTCACGCACAGTGTCTAGTGTCGTTTAGGCGTTGTCTAAAATGTACTTCCTGTTTCCGCGGGATGGACCGGCATTATTGGAGAGGCTGGCACAATTAATCTATCCTTACCACGATACATGGTATCACACCGCTGAGATTGTTGTAAGGAGCACTGCGCCAAAAATATGCCAAGCGTGGCGTTAGCAGGTCGCGAAAACACGAACAGCCTAGTCTCGCCTCTCCCTGGATTTGCAGTAAAAAAACTAAATTAGAACGTGTGCAGATTTCGTTGGTCTATTTGAATATTTGAACTTTCATTAATTCGTGCAAGTAACAAATTGCAAAAATTACACATGTAGTCATGACAACTTTTCGCAGCGTCGCGTACTACTTCCCCATAGGGGCATCTATGCAAGTAGGTGTTTGATGTGTAGTGACACCACGGACCCGAGATAACGGGGGTTTCGACCTCTTCCACGCCTAGCCGTGCATGGCTGAGCCGTGTCCGAGGAAAAGGGGATCCTTGGGGTTGAGCCTACGCTGGGTGATTAGACCCTCACGCCTACACTGGGCAGGGGCAACACACCCCTTTGACCCTGGCTTTATGTAGACGGCGCCCTTGGGCTGACCCACACAGGGGAAATCGGCAGTCGCCCTTGCCCGTTTTTTCCTCCGTGCATCTTCGTCTTTGGCTCATACTTTATATCTTTCCTGTCTACTACTCTCTTCTGCTTACTTCAGTTTTACCTGGCGGCGAGAGTTAACCTTGTGTATATGTCCTTCCTGGGGCGTTATATATTAGGTTATAGTGGCCACGTACAGATGGTGTCTGTGCTCTCATAAGGTGTCACAGCGCCCCCATGTTGGGCTCAGGGGTGGGCGGCTGGTGTGGCCACTGAATAAAATCATCAATGCCTTTCCAAAACTCCCTGATCGTCTTGTTGGAAACGGAAGATGCACTGATGAAATGCACTTTTTTGTTAAGCCTAAACAAAATTTTCTCCGCTTTCATGTTGTACACTGCACAGATACCGGAAAAATCGTCCGAATCATCTCTCCATTCCTTGTTGCAAAGTGTCTTGCTGACACAACAGGACCAGGGTATAAAGCCACTAAAATGACTAGCGAAGACCTGTTGCTTGAAGTGCATGACAGTGAGCAGTACAGAAAACTTTCAGACCTTGTTGCATTTGGCACGTTTGCAATCACAGTGACCCCACATCGATAAATGACCACAGTCCGAGGAGTGATCTTTGATAACGACTTCCTAAACCTGAGTGAGGAAGAGCTGCTTGAAGGATAGAAGGACCAGGATGTAATCTACGTACAAAGAATTAAAATCAAACCGGAGAACAGAGAAACTGCCTCAAAATTTTTGATCATTACCTTTGCTTCCACAGTCCTGCCATATTCTCTTCAGCCCCTATATATACCAAATTCACGTAGGTGTTTTAAGTGCCAGCGCTTTACAGAGATGTAAAGGTCGACTTACCTGCTCCAAGTGTGAAAACCACGAACATTCCTCTGACAACTGTGACAATCTGCTCCACTGCCCAAACTGCGAAGGCGAGCACGCCGCATATTCTAGAGCATGTCCTACATGGCAAATATAGAAATATAGAAATTATAAAAAGATATAGAAAAGATATAGAAATTATTACCCTCAAACACAAGGGAAAAAATTTCATTCAGAGAAGCAAGAAGACGGTGTGCACCTTTTTATGACACATCTTATGCTGCTGCGGTACAACCGGGCAGCGCTGTACCGACCTTTGCCACCAGGCCTAACCCCACGCTAGGCGAGCTGTCGGCCATGGCTTCTGCCACCGTGGTGGTCGCAACTTGTCCTGCTCCACCCATCAGCAGGAAAAGCCCCGCTACCCTAGGGTTGCTGTCACCACAGCAACTATCGGTGAAAGCCTGCGCTGTGTGAACAGGTAGGCAGGACCATCACACACCCGTCACGGTGGGCGCAGCCAAGGCTGCCTCGCTCGTCCCTCGATCTCTGCTGGCGCTGGCAATGGGCAACGCAGCCTGGATTCAAAGGCAGCCTCGTCAGCCTCTGGGCTGATGAGTGTGAGAACCTTGTCTTCTGGTGGCGAGGCTTTACGCGAGACTCGCTCACTGGAGCAGGTGTCCGAAGCCTCACAGGAGCCAATGGACACCACACATGTCCTAACGGCGCATTCAGCGTCAAAGGAGCGGCGTCCGGTCGTCGAACGCTCCAAAAAAGACAAGCCCCGCGTTTTAGGGCCTGGAAAGGGCCCTGTAATTTAACCGCAGCACTTTCTCTATTTGTACACAAAGCATCAATTCATTCACTTTCGCTATGGAAACCACAAATTATGCAATGGAACGAGACAGGCCTTCTTAGGAACCTCGATGATCTTTATGAACTCTTACACAACACATACCCCAAAAGTGCTGTGTGTACAAGAAACCCATCTATACGTCAACCACACTAACTTCCTCACACAATATGTCACTTTCCGCAAAGACTGGGATGATACGCTCCGTCATCGGGTGGTGCTGCCATCATATTAGACAAAGTGTAGTGTGTCAACGTCTGCGGCTTTTCAACACCACTGGAAGCAGTGGCCGTTCGAGCTGTCCCTTTAAAGCGTCTTTTAACCATTTGCTCGCTCTAGATACCCCCCACAGTACCAGCTGCACAAGCAGGAATTCGTCAAATATCGATCAGTTACTCGAACCTCATCTTGTTCTTGGCGATTTTAACGTGCACAGTGGCTTGTGGGGCGACTCTTGTACTGATACCCAAGGTCGTTTGACAGAACAATTCGTTTTCTACTGGCGCCTGTTTTGTTGAACAAAAAAGAACCCATCTATTTTAGCTTAGCGAGCAAAACATATTCATCTATGATCTTAGCATTGTCTCACCATCTCTTTTACCTGATTTTAACTGGAACCTTATTAAAAGCCCACATGGGAGTGATCATTTCTTCATAGTTCTGAGGACAGCAAAAGAGTACCAGTCTACACCACAAGCTTCCCAGTGGAAGGTCGACACAGGCGACTCTGAGAAGTACCAAACTCTCACTGCAACTCTCTTGTGGGCCAACATGCCTTCATTTGGAATTGATTTTGCTGTCGAATACTTCACTTCCTTTATAAATGATGCCGCTTTCGCAATGTCTATCTGAAGTAAAAAATGTGGGAGGAAAATGATGTGTTTCCTGGTGCAATGAAGAGTGCCGCAAGGCTCGAAAGAACAAAACAAAGCATGGGAGCTACTGCGGGACTCCCCTACGGCCGAAAATTTAATAAATTTCAAACACATAAATCCCAAGGCAAGAAAACCTGCCAGCAATCTAAAAGAGTGCTTGCAGAGCTTATATCCTCAAGCATCAACTCCTACACAGGTGAGGCTAAATTATGGGATAAGGTTTTTAGAATCAAATGCCGACATACATCCTATCTCCCTCTGGTAAACATACATGACTTATCGGGAGACCAAGCTAACTCCCTGGGTGCGCATTTCGAACATGTATCCAGTTCATCCCATTACTCCGAAAGCTTCCAAAGGTACCAAACACAAATAGAACGACAGAAGATAGATGTAGAAGTGCGAAAATTGAAGGATACAACAAAACTTTCTGGCCTAGCAGAACTGCACGTAGCCCTGAATGGCCGTAATAAATCTGCCCCACGTTTCTGTCCGCGTAATATAAGATATGCTGAAAAAGTTACTTCATAAAGCTGAAAAAACACTTCTTGGTCTTGATAACGCTGTGTGGGTTCTGGTGAAATCCCTCATGCATGGAAAGAGGCTATTATCATCCCTATTCTCAAACAGGAGAAGGATCCTTCGTCTGCCTCTAGTTACTGGCCTATAGCACTAACGAGCTGTCTGTGCAAGGTATTTGAATAAATGATTAACTGCTGCTTGTTACATATCCTTGAGTCAAACAAACTGCTCGACCCATATCAGTGCGGGTTTCGCGGGACGAGACCTCAATCGACCACTCAATTTGCATTGAGTCGCAGATTCGCGAAGCATTTGCGCATAAGCAATTCTTCCCCTCAATTTTCCTCGACATGGAGAAAGCTGATGCAGCATGGCGATTTCGAATAATCAAAGACCTTTCACAATTGGGCCTATGTGGTGTAATGCTGAATGTAATGGAAAGCTACCTGACAGTGTTTGAGTGGGCGACGTCCTTTCACAACAGTTTGCAGGAGACTGGAGTGTACCAAGGGGGAGTGCTCAGTTGCACGCTTTTCATTGTCAAGATGAATTCGTTGCACCTATCCATCCCACCCAGTATCTTTTATTGCGTAAATGTCGATGATATATACAAATAGGATTTAGATCGTGCAATCTTGCAACTGTGAACAGCAGGTGCAGCTTGGTCTGAACAAGGGGTCATGGAGGCAGACCAGAATGGCTTTAGATTAAATCCACAAAGAGTACTTGCGTCGTGTTTACCCCGTAAAAGAGGCCTGCACCCTGACCCCGATATTGATCTGCAGGGTCAACATCTACCTGCAGAAACGGAATATAAATTTTCGGGGGCAATCATGGATGCGAAGTTAACCGTTCTGCTCCATATAAATTATCTAAAAAAACAAGTGTGTGAAAACAACGAATATTTTAAAGGTGTTGTCACACACTACATGGGGTAGCAAAAAGAAGTGCTTTATGGATGTTTATAAAAGCCTCGTTCGCTCACAACTAGACTATGGAGCCATAATCTATCAATCTGCCTCGTCAAGCGCCTTGAGAATGCTGGACCCCATTCATCACTTAGGTATCCGGTTGTTTTAGGTGCATTCAGGACAAGCCCTCTAGAGATTCTATATATAGAATCGGACGTGTGGTCACTCCATTTGCAGAGATCTTACTGATCCCTCATTCATTTCCAAAAATGTACATAAACACAGAACACACCACACATGCTAATATAAACGATTTGTCCAGCTCTCGCATATTTCACAGCTGTGCCTCAATGAGGAAGCTGTACTCACTCAGAGTGAGAGCCCTTACGGAGGAAATAGAAGTCCTACTCTTTGAAAACAGCCGTATGGCGCCTGCTATAGGCCTCCCATCGGGGCAGTGGCAGCTTGTAAAGTGTGACATATCCTTTGTTGAAGTTACAAAACCAAAACCAGCCCCTATTGCACATATTCGTATGTACTTTTTAGAAATTGAGCACAAGTACTCCTGCTCTGAATTCTATACCGATGTGTAGAAGTCTCGTTCCGGTGTCTCCTACGCAGCCATTGTCCCATGTTTTTCGGACGCAGGAGTACTGCATCCTTAAGCAAGCATACTCACGGAGGAGGCTCATGCAATTTTGACAGCCGTTAAGCATATAAATGAGTCTAAAATGCCTAAAGCAGTGGCGTACACCGACTCGTTGAGCATTGCCAAGGCTCTAAAAACTTCTGAGATTCACCAAAACCTGGTTATAATGTCGCTGTACTCTCTCTTGTGTGCCATGTATGTGGCTGAACAGCACGTCGTGGTTTGTTGGGTTCCAGGGCACCGTGAAATAGAAGCCAATGTGCTGGCTGACCATCTGGTGATATCGGTTTTAGAAAAGACTGGTACTTCTTTCTCTCCTAACTAACGGTTCCCATAATGGATGTGCAGCCCTATTTTCACAATACACTCCGAAGCTACTGGCAACGCTCGTGGCATGTCCAAACTAACAACAAACTTCATACTATCAAGCCACGGTTAGGTAACTGGCCTCCCACCACAATGTCCTGATGAACTGAAGTCCTCCTTTCTAGTCTGAGAATAGGACACACCTGTGGGACCCATAGTTAACTATTGACTGGTGGAGAACTGCCGACCTGTGGTAGATGTGAACGGTTCCCATAATGGATGTGCAGCCCTATTTTCGCAATATACTCCGAAGCTACTGGCAAGGCTGGTGGCATGTCCAAACTAACAACAAACTTCATACTATCAAGCCACGGTTAGGTAACTGGCCTCCCATCACAATCCTGATGAACTGAAGTCCTCCTTTCTAGTCTGAGAATAAGACACACCTATGGGACCCATAGTTAACTATTGACTGGTGGAGAACTGCCGACCTGTGGTAGATGTGGAGAAGCACTAAAAGTACTTCACGTGCTTCTACAGTGTCGAGGTGCAGAATCTGAAAGAAAAAAATACTTTTCTAAAGCCTATCAAGAGCACATTCTCCTTCACCCCGCATTATTTTTAGGTATGGATCCATTATTTCAGAAAAAATTTGTGCTATGATTTCTAAACAAGGTCAGTACACTGAAAATAATTTGCTCGTGAGAATCGTAGCACGCTCTCTGCGAAAGGATGTTGCTGCGAAAGTACCATGTTTTAATGCACTAAGCCTTCCACTTCTTGATCGCAAGGGGTCCTGTGAGGCAATAGTGCCTAGTACATATAGTTTTACCATCTTGTTATACATCCTATGCACTAGAGCGCTTTTAACCATCTGCCCCGCCACGGTGGTCTAGTGGCTAAGGTACTCGGCTGCTGACCCGCAGGTCGCGGGATCGAATCTCGGCTGCGGGGGCTGAATTTTCATGGCGGCAGAAATGTGTTAGGCTCATGTGCTCAGATTTGGGTGCTCGTTAAAAAACCTCAGGTGGTCGAAATTACCGAAGCCCTTCACTACGGCGTCTCTCATAATCATATGGTGGTTTTTGGAACGTTAAACCCCACATATCAATAAAAAAAAATCCTAACCATTTGTATTCCTTACTAGTCACTCCCATTCTTTTAACCGTTATATGTATTTTATGTACATTTTGTGTGCAATCTTTTAAGGCCATTTCACAGCCACCTTATGTCAACAATAATCACGCATTACACCATCTCTTGTCACTTGTCACTAAAGAACCCCAGGTGGTCTAAATTTCCGGAGCCCTCCACTACGGCGTCTCTCATAATCATATAGTGGTTTTGGGACGTTAAACCCCACATATCAATCAACCATCTCTTGTCACTCTTTGATCATCATTGGCCCTTACTCCATATATAATCGTGTCGCGTACTACTTCATAAAACGTATGCAGGACCACTTCTGGTACGTTCCTCTATGCTAAGGCGTGCGCCTGTGAGAGTGAAGGCAAGTGGCGTTTGGTCTGACATTTCACCTGTTTCCGATACACATAGTATTACAAATATTGACTTATGGAATCGTGATGGCGAAGTGCATGCCTTATTCTTCTCGGCTCGAAATGCTCAATCCTAGTGAGGGCCCCCTTGAGGTGTTCAGACAGAGAAGCGATTGACCCTGCGCGATTTGACCCGGCTACTTTGAGGCTAAAAGACCCTTCTGTGTTTCTAGCAGCTTTACCATTTGCTTCTATGCTGTCCTCATCTGCTATGCAAAAAAAGTGAGAGTTCAGGAGCGGTGTTTATTCAATGGTGGACACTTGGCTCACTATGCATGCCAATAAAAAGACATGTGCTGCAAATCATGCAAGAAAAAGGACAATTTTTCATGGCTATAATAAACCATTGGTGCCTTTGTGCCATCATAATCTATATCTTTTTTTTCTTTCATGTTGTAAACACAGGTCATGCAGGTCTGTTTTCGAAAATTTCAATTTTTGTAGAAGTGTATGGTGCTTATATTTACAACTTTAAATGCCTAAATTTGCATTTTGCCTGCCTATTTTTGGCACCTAAAACTAGATTTTTGGTGCCTAGAAATCCGGCCTCTAGTGATAACCATTTACTGACTTAAAGGCCAAATCCGGCGATTTTTCGAAGTCGATCTCAATGAAATTCACTGGGTACGGTCATTCCACAATTGCGCCAATCATACTATAAATTGCAAGCTTGAGAGTTTTGCAGATTCTTTTCAAATTAATTTTATAGCTGCCTCCAAACGATCATCTCGCTTGCCAGAATTAAAGGCAACATTAGGTGTGTGATGTTGAGTTTTGCCTGTCGGAAGTGACGAACTGATGTGCCACTGCAGCGTCTGCTTGTCTGCAATGGATTGTGTGGGTTTGGCCGGCACTTCCTTGATTGAATGTGCGATTTCCTTTTTTGTGTTCGTGGTTGTGCGATAGGAGCCAAGTGGTGTTGCGTTATGAGCCATACATGACTGGCCATATGTTCACCATAACAGCGCAAGCGTTTTAGCCGATGGCCGCAGACGGCGTGGACAAGTAGTGCCATCTGGCGGGCATTATGTGCAATCAGGCAAGTTCCGGCAGCGTCAGGCAAATATTTACGTCACACCTAGAAGCCCATTCGTTAGGGTTTTAGTTTCAGCATTGCGGTTTTTCGGTAGTTAAAAATTACTTTCGAATTTTTTTAGCATTTTAGTTATCGGGTGCGTGAGAAGACTTTCTAAGAAACATAAAAGCATCATTATCCCGACATGATAAAAAAATCGCCGGAGTTGGCCTTTAAGCCCAATAAAATTAGTCATTTTGAATTTTTTATAGTAAAAGAATTCTGCTTTGTGTCTTTGAAAAATGAGCGTTGGGTTCTGGCTGGAAAGTCCTTGAATACCCTTGAATTCTTGCTTTGGAAGCCTTTACGAACCTTGTGGATGTATGACAAGCAAGCAGAATGAGAGCAGGTGTGTGACTGACTACATGGAAATGCACTAGAAGACACAAACTGAAAGTCATAGATTTTTCTTCAATTAGTTGATAGTGCTGTTTCTCCTGGTGAAATCACCAGGCACTCACGGAGGATGTCACAATATACTGGAGGACACTGTAAAGGCCCCGGGAAGAAAAGAGAATTGCAGTGGGTCTGATTGAGAAAAAGTTCAGTGAGTCTGAGTACGAGCGAGTCTGATTAAGAAAAACGTTAAAGCGTGTTAGTACGAGTGAGCCTTTAGGGCGAGTGAGTTTTAGCTCCACATTGTTTTGCCGACCTGTCGACCTACTCGCCTTTCAGCGCTACCATCACCCATATGTCGGCCCACATTTCTATCAATTATGTCTACTCTCACTTAGTGCATAAGCGTTCATATGCCAGCTCGATATCACTTGAACAGATTTGCGGGCTACAGAGGGCTGGTGGGTTATTGAAATTCTCCATCATTTGAGTCTAAGTCGGGAAGAGAAAGATATGTTTCATGAGTGAGTCTGAGTGAGCTCTAAATTTCTTGCCAACGTATGTTCACACCCGATGGGAACAGAGCTTTTGTTAGAAATAAAACACACAAGAGGCTTGCCTTCACCCTCGTGAAGACAATCCTCTTGTGTTTCGGTGGACACTTCGTCGGACTCGAAAAAGCAGAAATGCATGAGCATCCGTCCAAACACGATACTGTCAAACTCGCTATATATATATATATATATATATATATATATATATATATATATATATATATATATATATATATATAGTGGGAGTAATAATTCAATAGGCCAGTTAGTCTTCGTGAAGGTATGGGATATGGCACAACGGGAGCGTTGTCAACAAGGATAAATGGATAAATATATTTATTTCCCAACAGTTTCGGGAGGGGACCTCCCTTCATCAGGGGATGAGTTATACTGACATGAGCTTCCAAACTTCCTTGCTGCCGCGTCCCTCTCGCCTTGAAAGACGTTTGCGAGAGTGAGAGGGAACTGGAAGAAGGAAAAAAAACAAAAAAAAAAACAAAAAAGGGGAGAAAAAAGACGAAAAAAGAAAGAAAAGAAAGAAAGTAAAAAAGAGGAAGAACCACTGTCAGCACCGAGAACGAAGCCAACTGTCCGTCTACATCCACCTACGGTTCATATCACGTGCTGTTCAGTTCTTGGCGTGTGTCGGGCCACCCAAGATTGTCTCCGCGGTGCCGGGAGGGCCCGGGACGGCGTGCCTAAAGAAAGGGGTTTCCCCGTAATTGGTCGTTCGGCGGGCGGCGGGTGGTGTGTGTAAAGGAAAGGTTTCTCGTTAATGGGTCGGTCGGCTATTTACCTTTAATCTTCGTCCGTTTCCCTTCAACGGTCATGAAGTGGTAGGCGAATGTAAACACTTTGTATGTGCATGTGAAAAAAAAAAAAAGAAAGGACAGTGTACACGTACGAGTCAGTCAGAAAAAAGCATGGTCTCCAGCTATCAATCTTTGTCACCAATTTTCTCCTGGCTTACTTCTCGGAGGCAGTTGAGTTTTCCGGGGTCCTCGTTGATACCGGCTGCTAATGTACGAAATTTGAAAATAAAATATGCCTCACGCTGTTCGCGCTCGCGTCTGTTTGAAAAACCAGACTGCAAAAGAGTTACGCTAATATTTTCAAAACTGTGGTTTGGCAGGCGCAGATGTCTAGATAAAGGTAGCTTCGGCAGTGAAGTGGCGTGGTACCGGTGATTATTGAACCGCAGCCGAAATGGCGTGTCTGTTTGGCCGATATATTCTGGTCCGCAGATGTTGCAATCTAGCATGTATATTACGTTACTGGAGTCACAATTAAGGCTTTCAGTTATGCAGAATTTGAAATCCGAGAAGTTCGCTTTGGATTCACGTGTTGTGAGCATCTGTGGGCATACCTTGCATCGAGATTTTCCGCAGGGATGGCACCCTGATTGAATTTTGGGGGTGTTTGTTTTTGCTCTGACAAGAATGTCCTTCAGATTTTTATCCCGGCGGTACACTACGTGAGGTGGCTTCGCGAAAATAGAAGTTAGTCGTTTGCTTTGCCTGATTATGTTGAAATGGCGGGAAAGTATGTTGTTGATTCGTGGCGCTGATGAGGAGTAAGTACAAGGTTCGTCTGGGAAGTCGTTTTAGGTACTCTGTTTGGTCCCTTAATTATATCATTCCTGTTCACGTTGCGAGCACGTAGTATGGCATCGTCAATAATGTCTTCCGGATAATTTTGTTTCAATAAGGAATGCTTTAGGTGTTCCGCGTGTCTGTCAAATTCCCGCATATCTGTGCATATTCTTCGGTACCGGTAGGCCCGAGAATATGGAATACCCGTTTTGCAATGCTTTGGGTGGCTGCTGTTGAAATGTAGGTACATTTGACGGTCTGTAGGCTTTTTGTAAAGGTTTGTTAACAAGCGGTCATTTTCGACCGTGACAGTAACGTCCAAAAAGTTAATGCTAGTTTTGGAAATTTTGTGCGTGAATTTTATTGACGGGTGGCATTTGTTAAAATCCTCTATGAAGCGGAAAAGACTTCCCTCATCATGGTTCCATATCATAAAAATATCGTCTAAGTATCTTCTGTAGTAGAAAGGTTTCAAGGTGCGTCCCTCAATGAATGGGATTTCAAGTGAAGCCATAAAGGTGCTCGCGAAGTTTGGGGCCATTTTCGTACCCATTGCAGTGCCACTGACCTGAAGGAAATGCTTGCCGTTGAACTCAAAATGGTTATAATTTAGTACAAGTTCAAGAAGTGTAAACAGTACCTCGCCACTTACACTAGTTGATGAGTCAGATTTTACATATTCAGAAACCATAGCCGCTATTCCGTCATGGTGGGGTATGTTGGTGTACAGTGAGCAGACGTCCATGGTCACCAGAAAACTGCCGCCTGGGATGTCGAGACTTGAAGTTTCGCAGATGAAGTGGTTTGTGTCCTTTAGGTAATAGAGAAAATTTGGGGGGATGTTTTTTATTAAGGAATTGATGAATTCTGATATATTTTCTGTTGATGTGCTGTTACTGGATACTATCGGACGTCCCGGATTACCTGCCTTGTGGATTTTGGGGAGCAAATAGAATCGACCGGGAACAGAGTGGGCCGGTAACACTGCGTTTAACATTTTGCCGGTAATTTTCTCGTCCCGGCGGAGATTGTTTAGGGTTACTTTTATCTCCCTTTCAAATTCGGGAGTCGGGTCCGTTGAAAGTTCTTTGTAGAATTTTGTCTGATAGCTGTCGTTCCCCTTCCTTTAAGTAGTCCGACGTATTTAGAATTACTATGCAGCCTCCTTTATCAGCCGGTTTGATAGTGATTCCAGTGTTTTTTCGTAGTTCATCGAGTGCCCTTCGTTCTGACTTTGATATGTTGTTTCGAAATGGCCGATTTTTTCCATACGCTCTGATGATATCTTTTTGAACTGCTGATATATACATATCGAGGTGTTTGTCTCTCTGCTCACCCGGACAGCATGATCTGTCACCATCAATCACTCTATTCTCGTTCGTACAGTCCTTGCGATCATGCAAGTATTCACGGAGGCGGAGATTACGCGCAAAGTTATCGAGGTCTTGGTACAGTTCAAATTCATTGAATCTACCGGATGATGGACAAAAGGTCAAGCCTCTCGACAAAAGTTGAAGCTGAGCGGGTGTGAGTGTTGTGTTTGACAGATTGAGGACATTTTCCTCATAAGTTTTCGGCTGCTCTTGGCTATCACGTGGCACGGGAGTGTCAGCGTTATATTCAAAAGTAAGGATGTTTTGATTAGGATTGCACTGTGGTTCTGAGTTCCCATTTTTCTCCTCAAAGTTAGGTTGTGGTACGGGTGGTCCCTGGTGTTCTTGTATGGCCTCATTCCTATTTTCCTGTTGCAGAGCAGTGGAGCTACTGCAGTCCCGCTTGAATTTTCTATCTTTTACTACTGAAATTTCGCCTCTCTTCTTTAGTTCATATCTTTCCAGTTCTCTTGCCTCATGCTCTCCGAGATTAGATACCAATTTCTGCGTGGCCTCCGTGACACTGTGTTCGGCGGCCTTACGCTCACAATGGTCCGCAATGACCCGAGTCAGTTGCAAGGACGCTTCTAGTAATATTTTTTCCCACTTCCCCCTTTCTGCTTCACTTAGTGTAGACATTGAGGGGTTGCAGGCTAGGCGGAGACCCTTAGGTGCAATTTCTTGAGATAGATATTTGTTTAGTTGTTCTGCGTGTTTTTCGTATTGCACCCGCTTTTCAATGATTTTCCTAATCGATAGAAATGAGTGGGACCATGCGTGTTTAAGACTGCCCGTACCTTTTGTTTCCCCGTGTCATTTGGAAGCCGCCGCCTTGGTCTTCGCCGCATTCGTCCGCCTGGTGTTGTAAGGCCTCGCTGGTGGGAGTGGCGACGTCGTCACTGCTGGGACCCTGGATGGCTCTTTGTGTCCTTCGGCTCTCTGTTGTTGAGTGGGTTTGGCACTGGAGTTTGCCGTGCAAGCCGTTGCCGCCGATCTCTGACTCACTGGTGGGACCCGCTGGCTCGCTGGCCTCGCTGGTGGTAGTGGCGACATCGTCACTGCTGGTGCCCTGGATGGCTCTGTGTGTCGCTCGGCTCCTTGTTGTTGAGGGGGCTTGGCACTGGAGTTGTCCGTGCAAGCGATTGCCGCCGATCTCCATGCCGCCGACGTCCATCGCAGCTGCACCCTCGTGTGCTGTGCCAGCAGCGCGACCCCCTCGAAGCTTGCATGTAAGCCGTCAGCAGCCAGGAAGCGGCGCAGCGGCAGTGTTGGGAAACCATGTTCGACGTAATAGACGCCTGCTCCCAACAACCCGTAGTGGCGGAGACGGCGGGCCTCTCTGCTGAATCGCTGTACCTCCATATTAAACCGATTCATTGATCGCCAGTTAGTCCCGCCGTCGGTGATTGGGTGCGCGAGGTAGTGGCAGACTAAGATGCAGTGTCTTGATGTTCGGGCGCATCTGCCTCATTCGCTTCAATGCCTCCCTCAACGAATCCAGTGATCTTGAAAAGCTCGTCTTCAGGATGTCCGTGGTGCCCACATGCAGAAACGTGTCCACCCGGTAAGGCAGGTACTTAAGTAGCGCCGGAATGTCCGAAAACATAGCACTACCATAGGAGATGAAGCACGGCATCGACGAGTCGTTCGGGCTGAAGTGCGTGTGGACGTACCGCATGATTGAGTCCCCGATGACGGCACACTTCGTAGGGTAATTTGGATATCTCCGCGACAAACGCTCCGTTGATGATGTACTGGCAGGCATGGTTCAGGTCAGTGGGAGTAATTATTCAATGGGCTTCTGGCACAGCACACGAGGGTGCAGCTGCGATGGACGTCGGCGGCATGGAGATCGGCGGCAATCGCTTGCACGGACAACTCCAGTGCCAAGCCCCCTCAACAACAAGGAGCCGAGCGACACACAGAGCCATCCAGGGCACCAGCAGTGACGATGTCGCCACTACCACCAGCGAGGCCAGCGAGCCAGCGGGTCCCACCAGTGAGTCAGAGATCGGCGGCAACGGCTTGCACGGCAAACTCCAGTGCCAAACCCACTCAACAACAGAGAGCCGAAGGACACAAAGAGCCATCCAGGGTCCCAGCAGTGACGACGTCGCCACTCCCACCAGCGAGGCTTTACAACACCAGGCGGACGAATGCGGCGAAGACCAAGGCGGCGGCTTCCAAATGACACGGGGAAACAAAAGGTACGGGCAGTCTTAAACACGCATGGTCCCACTCATTTCTATCGAATAGGAAAATCATTGAAAAGCGGGTGCAATACGAAAAACACGCAGAACAACTAAACAAATATCTATCTCACGAAATTGCACCTAAGGGTCTCCGCCTAGCCTGCAACCCCTCAATGTCTACACTAAGTGAAGCAGAAAGGGGGAAATGGGAAAAAATATTACTAGAAGCGTCCTTGCAACTGACTCGGGTCATTGCGGACCATTGTGAGCGTAAGGCCGCCGAACACAGTGTCACGGAGGCCACGCAGAAATTGGTATCTAATCTCGGAGCGCATGAGGCAAGAGAACTGGAAAGATATGAACTAAAGAAGAGAGGCGAAATTTCAGTAGTAAAAGATAGAAAATTCAAGCGGGACTGCAGTAGCTCCACTGCTCTGCAACAGGAAAATAGGAATGAGGCCGTACAAGAACACCAGGGACCACCCGTACCACAACCTAACTTTGAGGAGAAAAATGGGAACTCAGAACCACAGTGCAATCCTAATCAAAACATCCTTACTTTTGAATATAACGCTGACACTCCCGTGCCACGTGATAGCCAAGAGCAGCCGAAAACTTATGAGGAAAATGTCCTCAATCTGTCAAACACAACACTCACACCCGCTCAGCTTCAACTTTTGTCGAGAGGCTTGACCATTTGTCCATCATCTGGTAGATTCAATGAATTTGAACTGTACCAAGACCTCGATAACTTTGCGCGTAATCTCCGCCTCCGTGAATACTTGCATGATCGCAAGGACTGTACGAACGAGAATAGAGTGATTGGTGGTGACAGATCATGCTGTCCGGGTGAGCAGAGGGACAAACACCTCGATATGTATATATCAGCAGTTCAAAAAGATATCATCAGAGCGTATGGAAAAAATCGGCCATTCCGAAACAACATATCAAAGTCAGAACGAAGGGCACTCGATGAACTACGAAAAAACACTGGAATCACTATCAAACCGGCTCATAAAGGAGGCTGCATAGTAATTCTAAATACGTCGGACTACTTAAAGGAAGGGGAACGACAGCTATCAGACACAAAATTCTACAAAGAACTTCCAACGGACCCGACTCCCGAATTTAAAAGGGAGATAAAAGTAACCCTAAACAATCTCCGCCGGGACGAGAAAATTACCGGCAAAATGTTAAAAGCAATGTTACCGGCCCACTCTGTTCCCGGTCGATTCTATTTGCTCCCCAAAATCCACAAGGCAGGTAATCCGGGACGTCCGATAGTATCCAGTAACAGCACATCAACAGAAAATATATCAGAATTCATCAATTCCTTAATAAAAAACATCCCCCCAAATTTTCCCTATTACCTAAAGGACACAAACCACTTCATCTGCCAAACTTCAAGTCTCGACATCCCAGGCGGCAGTTTTCTGGTGACCATGGACGTCTGCTCACTGTACACCAACATACCCCACCATGACGGAATAGCGGCTATGGTTTCTGAATATGTAAAATCTGACTCATCAACTAGTGTAAGTGGCGAGGTACTGTTTACACTTCTTGAACTTGTACTAAATTATAACCATTTTGAGTTCAACGGCAAGCATTTTTTTCAGGTCAGTGGCACTGCAATGGGTACGAAAATGGCCCCAAACTTCGCGAGCACCTTTATGGCTTCACTTGAAATCCCATTCATTGAGGGACGCACCTTGAAACCTTTCTACTACAGAAGATACTTAGACGAAATTTTTTATGATATGGAACCATGATGAGGGAAGTCTTTTCCGCTTCATAGAGGATTTTAACAAATGCCACCCGTCAATAAAATTCACGCACAAAATTTCCAAAACTAGCATTAACTTTTTGGACGTTACTGTCACGGTCGAAAATGACCGCTTGTCAACAAACCTTTACAAAAAGCCTACAGACCGTCAAATGTACCTACATTTCAACAGCAGCCACCCAAAGCATTGCAAAACGGGTATTCCATATTCTCGGGCCTACCGGTACCGAAGAATATGCACCGATATGCGGGAATTTGACAGACACGCGGAACACCTAAAGCATTCCTTATTGAAACAAAATTATCCGGAAGACATTATTGACGATGCCATACTACGTGCTCGCAACGTGAACAGGAATGATATAATTAAGGGACCAAACAGAGTACCTAAAACGACTTCCCAAACGAACCTTGTACTAACTTACTCCTCATCAGCGCCACGAATCAACAACATACTTTCCCGCCATTTCAACATAATCAGGCAAAGCAAACGACTAACTTCTATTTTCGCGAAGCCACCTCACGTAGTGTACCGCCGGGATAAAAATCTGAAGGACATTCTTGTCAGAGCAAAAACAAACACCCCCAAAATTCAATCAGGGTGCCATCCCTGCGGAAAATCTCGATGCAAGGTATGCCCACAGATGCTCACAACACGTGAATCCAAAGCGAACTTCTCGGATTTCAAATTCTGCATAACTGAAAGCCTTAATTGTGACTCCAGTAACGTAATATACATGCTACATTGCAACATCTGCGGACAAGAATATATCGGCCAAACAGACACGCCATTTCGGCTGCGGTTCAATAATCACCGGTACCACGCCACTTCACTGCCGAAGCTACCTTTATCTAGACATCTGCGCCTGCCAAACCACAGTTTTGAAAATATTAGCGTAACTCTTTTGCAGTCCGGTTTTTCAAACAGACGCGAGCGCGAACAGCGTGAGGCATATTTTATTTTCAAATTTCGTACATTAGCAGCCGGTATCAACGAGGACCCCGGAAAACTCAACTGCCTCCGAGAAATAAGCCAGGAGAAAATTGGTGACAAAGATTGATAGCTGGAGACCATGCTTTTTTCTGACTGACTCGTACGTGTACACTGTCCTTTCTTTTTTTTTTTTTCACATGCACATACAAAGTGTTTACATTCGCCTACCACTTCATGACCGTTGAAGGGAAACGGACGAAGATTAAAGGTAAATAGCCGACCGACCCATTAACGAGAAACCTTTCCTTTACACACACCACCCGCCGCCCGCCGAACGACCAATTACGGGGAAACCCCTTTCTTTAGGCACGCCGTCCCGGGCCCTCCCGGCACCGCGGAGACAATCTTGGGTGGCCCGACACACGCCAAGAACTGAACAGCACGTGATATGAACCGTAGGTGGATGTAGACGGACAGTTGGCTTCGTTCTCGGTGCTGACAGTGGTTCTTCCTCTTTTTTACTTTCTTTCTTTTCTTTCTTTTTTCTTCTTTTTTATCCCTTTTTTATTTTTTTTCCTTCTTCCAGTTCCCTCTCACTCTCGCAAACGTCTTTCAAGGCGAGAGGGACGCGGCAGCAAGGAAGTTTGGAAGCTCATGTCAGTATAACTCATCCCCTGATGAAGGGAGGTCCCCTCCCGAAACTGTTGGGAAATAAATATATTTATCCTTGTTGACAACGCTCTCGTTGTGCCATATCATATATATATATATATATATATATATATATATATATATATATATATATTATAATAAACTAGTTTAAGTAAGGTAAGGAGGTATACAGAATGAATAAGTTGATAGATTGTATTGTGACATGACATATAGTGTAGTTATGTAAGTTTCAAAAGATTCTTCTGATTTAATGCTAACTTTTATACTTTATATGCACTATTAGTGGCTGTGGGGCACCCTCTATGCACAGCTAAAATCGTAAGGTTGTGCATGGCAGATTTCGCACCGCTGCTGAAAAACATGCATGCAGTGTTCCACAAAGGAAGACGCAAAGCTAGATCTGTAGCCCTGCAGGTGAAAAGAAGGTCGATCTGGGGTGCTTTACACAGGTGCTGCAAAATACAAAAGGGGAGCATACACAGCGGTAGTGGTATGCGAAAGCGGGGACCTGGTCTCGTGCTGCACCTCTAAGAACACAACCACCACCACAATCACCACAAAGGCAGAACTTGCAATTGCTTTGGCAATAGCACAAAAAGGCACACGAGTGAATGTTAGTCTCTCTCAGCCATTAAAAACTGATATGGGCAGAATCTCTGCTACAGATGCCAACAATTCTAAGAAAAGGACCAGTACCCGCGGAGCGAATCTCACTGATATGGTCCCCGGCGCATTAAGATCTGAAGGGGAATGAGAAGAAGCACGCGGTCGCCCAAGGGCTCACATTCCGGTCGATCCACGCTGACCCGCCGCCTTCGCTCGAGCAGCCCCTCTCCACAAGAGATGAACTACGAATGTTTCAGGATATCACCTCACATTATAAATTCCCCCGTAAGATTTATCCAAAAGCAGATAAACAGCTGAACAAAAAGGAAGAATATATGTGGTAAAAATTGCAAACCGGGGTGTTTTCGAACCCTCACCTGTACAGTAAATGGCACCCGCAAGTGTTTTAACTCCAGATGTGCTCACTGCAACAACACTGCAGGTTTAGTGCGCATCGTATGAACCTGCCCATTCTACAATGATCCAAGTAGAAACCTAGAATCCTGGGAGGCCTTATTACACAGCCGTGACGTCGGAGTACAGCGTCAAGTCATCGGTCTCGCCCTGACCGCCGCCAAGTCCCAAGGGATTCCGGCCGATGGCTAGGGAGATGATTTGAGGCAGAGGCCGAAGCCTCCTCCCCCGTCATTCTAGATGGGTGCAAATAAACATTATTTCTCTCTCTCTCTCTCTCTCTCTCTAGCACCATATATGCTACAAAGGTTGCCATGGGCCCCATGTGTCGGAGAAGGCAGTATCAGTTGTAAGACAAGTTTGGTGGTTCTTCAGCTCTGGTTTGCACCACTGATGTCATAAAACAAACATTTTGTATTCTAGAATCAGTGTCGTGTGGCTTCAGACACCAGTCTGGATGACATGTGTGTCAGTAGTTGGGGATACTACATTACCACTACACCTGATTATATGTAGCGGTGTGCAAATAGTGAATTTCATCGCCAAGTTGATTACGAATTGTATAGCAATTAAAATTGAATATGATTCGAATGGTTTTTCATAACAAGACAATCATTTCTAAAGCAGCTAAAGAACCCCAAAACTTTTCATAAAAAGAATATATATATATATATATATATATATATATATATATATATATATATATATATATATATATATATATATATGTCGCTCCTGCTTATAACGAACCCGAGCATGATGTGGCATTCGTTTGCTGTATCCCGAAGTTCGTAGTAAGTGAAACACAGCTTGAAAGAAAAATGCATGTGACAACACACATTTTCCCCTCAAAAAGTCCGCAGTGCAAGAGTTTTGAATATCATAAGTAGAGGCCAGATTTTTAGGCACTAAAAAAGTGTGTTTTAGGCGCCAAAGACAGGCAGGTAAAACACCGTTTCAGGCCTTCAAGATCACAAATATAGGCAAAATAAATTTTTACAAAAATTGAAATATACAAAAAAAAATGATGTCGTTGACTTGTATCTGTAGCAAAAGCAAAAAAAAATATTTTTTAAGATAACAGCAATGTACCAACGATTGAACATACCATGCATTTCCCACACGATTCGCAGCATGTGGTCTTTCGGTTTGTTGTCTAGCATTGCGTGTCAAGTGTCTACCATTCAATTAACCCTCTCCTGGGTCTCTTTCGTTTCGTTGTGGCTGGGAAGGTCGGCGCAGGAGCACATAACCGGACCACTGATACCACAGAAGAAAGTGATGCTAGGTCTAATCGCGTAGGACCGATTTCCACCCTATCGGTGAACACCTCAAAGGGCCCCTCACTAGGTTTGCTCATTTCAAGCCGACAAGTGGAATAGTGCACTGGGCAATCTGGATCATTCCTGTTAGGATTTGCAAAATTACTTGTCGCAGAAAAATGCTCAATATCGAATAAATGCCACTTGCCCTTCTCACGGGCATGCACCCCCAGATCTAGGGAGTGACGTATAGCAAAAAATGGTCCTGTTCCTTATGTCGCTCTTTTTTATTGAGATTGGTGGGCTGACGTCGCGTACCTTATGCTCTTCATCAGAACTTCGCTAAATGCTAGCTATATCTAAAATACTTTTTAAGCTATGTCTAACTTAAAAAGGAAATTACAAACAAAAACAAAGGCTGCGTGTCCACCACATTTTTTACCCAAAGGCACTGCAGCTGATGGGTTACAACGTTAAAGAAAACACGCCTTCATTGACAAAACACACTTTGTTCTTTTTATATGCCATTTCATTCTGTCATGAAACTAACAAGAAATGAATTAATAGAGAACTTATATCTGATATGACATTAAAATATCCTAATTACCATTGCTCGAAGAGTACTGTTTAGGTACATTCATTTTCGAATGAGAGTTTTATCATGAAATGCTTGACATAGTTACTATAATTGCATCGAATTAAACTGCAGTTAGAGCTCCTAACATACTAGTTCATTTTTCATATTGTTAGAGCTGTCATTTTTCAGTAATGGCTTAGGACAAACCTTGAAGCCCTGTTCTGTATTTTTTCAAATTTGTCGCTTAAAGACATATGACAAGGCATTTCGAACGGAACAAGCGTATTCAAGTATACCGTTAATGTAAGCTAAATACACCATTTATTATAAACATGCCGGCCACGTTAAAGAACCCCAGGTGGTCAAAATTTCCGGAGCCCTCCACTACGGCGTCTCTCATAATCATATGGTGGTTTTGGGACGTTAAACCCCACATATCATTATAAACATGCCGGCGCCTGTCTAAGGCTTCGCTGTATAAAGTAAAACGATTTGTAAACGTTCGCCATCACTGAATCAACAAGAGCATTCCATCAGTGGCCCTCCATGGCTTTCATTCGTTGTCCAGCTACCTGTGGCTGCCCAGAAAAACTTGCTTTTTCCTTTCCCACTGCAACACCCAGGTTTTCAGAGCGGTTCTTCAGTTCCTTCAGGGCACTGGACAGCTCTCTGTAGAAGGCGGGTGCCACGTCCTTGGCCATAGACGTAACTTTTGTTTTCTTACTCTATCTTTAATTCTCTCTCCTCCTTCCCCTGTAGATGCTGAGACGTGCTTCTATTTATGGCTGCAAAAATAGCAGCGTCTTTTACGCTCCTCCTCCAATCGCTCTCATCATGTCAGCTTTGTCTTCGTTGAACATTATAGTGTTTGGAAATATCAGTGTTGCCTTTTTTACATGAATCACGAATTCACACCACGCTCGATAACGAAATTTGGGCTTGTATGGAACTCATATAGGCGCTCATTGGGAAAATAGGCATGTATAGGCACTTATGGGCATTTAGCCACGAACACCCAAAATAGGCATCAATAGGCACTATAAAAACATCATAAAAGGCCTTTTTAATCTCCAATTCATGTTCATATATCAAAATGGCAGGATATGAACGCAAGGAACAAAATAGGCATTTGCCCATAATCCAGTCTTTAATCATAAGCGATGAGGATGGTCTCGACTTTATTTAAAGTGCCAGCATGCTCTTCACCACGTTCCGTGGCATACACAAGCGGCCTGAGGCTATTAATGTAGCCAATAGACCTCTACCGGGGTACGTCACAGCGTGAGGTCCTGGTGCACGTGCAAGACAGTGGTTGGCAAAACACTCCCTCCGGTGGCTGAGTGGGGTGCAGTCGCTCCGTGCTTGGGGCAAGTTTTTTTTTTTTTAAAGCTTAATCTTGATCTCACAGTGGCAACATCAGATGTGGTATCTGTCAGAGAACTTCTAGGTGTGTGGTAAAGATGAATTAGGTATTTGCCACGCTGGCTGGCTGTTTATCTCGAAGAAGTGAACACATGTGGCGGCCTGTGCGAGGAACAGCGGCATAATCTACGAAAATGTGCAGCATTGATTATTGCGTGTAGTGTGCGTTTACAGGCATCGACAGTATTGGTTCACCTTTACAGACGATGAAACTGGGAATATTGTGTGTGGTGTGTGCAGTGTGAGTCAACGTTTCTAGAAATGTTGGTGTGAATAACGTGATGCTTCCTGTTTGTAAAAACGCTGGTATTCGTTGTGGGCCGGTTGCAGTAACCGCTTGTCGATGGAACTTTACGATCTAACATTTTAGCCAAGGTAAGAGTACATTTGATGCGATCATCTGCGAGTGAATACATCTCAGTGTATGCGCGGTGTGCATAAAAATAAAAGTGCATGATCTCCGGGTGATATATACGACTACGCATGAGCTATAACCATGGTATAGCGTTTCCAAATCTGCATACACACTTCACCACGGCTATAACTTGTATTATTGGATACCCGATACGTGTTAATGAAAACAGTGGAGATTTTCATTTCTTGTCTACTTTGTACTTTTACTGCTCGACCCTTATGAAGTGACAATGCGCATTAGAAGTTTGTGTATCAAGCCTAAAGGAGTAATATAGGTATGAAAACACGTTATAGGTATCAAATACAGCAAGGTAACTGCACTAGATAATAATTAAGTGGTCGGGTTTTACATCACATGAATTTTCACTGGGTTATTGAGAAACGCAGTGGCGGAATTTCACTTTAATTTTGTCGAGGATATGTTAACCTTAGCCTAACGCACGGCAAGAAGTGCTTCATTTTTTTATTCGTCTCCGATCAGACTTTTGCCCAATGATTGAGAATACTATCCATGACGTCGCACATGGCAGCTCAATGGTGTATCTCATTTAAAACTGCATTGCACATGCCACAATGGAAATTGAATGTGTTTACATCCATGCCATGCTAATATTTCTGAAAGTGCCAGTCACCGTACACATTCAAAATGTTCGCTTTCGAAAGAGATATTTTTTTATGGCTGCCATCTACCTGGGTGAAGCCCACTGCATGCTAGTCGCGTCTCTCAGTACTCTAAATAAAGTTTCTCCATCCATTCGTGTACAACAAGCAAACTTCCACACTATGAGCAGTGACCCTTCCGTGACCCCCTTCTTTCAAAAGCTGTGATTTTAGAACGTAGCAATCTAGAAATTTATGTCAAAGGAATGCAGACACACAGCTCTCTATGCAGAAAGATGCTGCTGGCGGAACTTTCTTGCCAACCAGCACCTGCTCCCAGAGAGGTTATGGTGGCCGGGTGCCCGCAGTGGCGTCACACTGTTTACAAAGAGGGAGAGGTCAATTGCTACAAACATGTTTGTGGGCACTGGCTCCAAAGTTTCGTCATTCTTGCCATCCGATTCCTCCAAATCACTCTTGCCATGTGCTTCATTCAAAATGCTCTCATCCGTGCACATTTCTGCAGTGTTGGCATTATTAACGGCTGTAGTGAAATCATCGCAACAGATGTTCCGTACGCCCTTCCATGGGGATGATACGCTGCCACAAATCGCCGTTGGAGTGGTCCTTTTCAGAAGCTTCAGGCTCTGCATGAGGTCGGACGTCGACGAAGTCAGCCTCGCGAAAACAGTTCGCACACATGTAGCCGTTATCGCAGCCCACAAAGGACACCCGAAGGAGCAAGTTAGCTGCCAGGCGGTCAACAGATATGAGAAAGCGCTGGACAATGCGGCACCTATCCTAAATGCATTCATTATGCCCAAGCCAAGCGGTCTCAACGGTTGGTTGCGCGGCAGAAAAAAGTGCATCCACCATCCTTCCTAATCACACGCTCACTAACAGCGGTCAAGATGCGCACGCGCGATGTAGAAGCCAGCATGCTTGGAACTGCTCTAGGCTTGTTTCTAGTCCGAAAAAGAAACTTCTGAATTCGAGCAAGCGTGGCTGGCATCGCGGAGCGGGTGGACACAGGCGAAGGAGTTGCAGTAGAGTGGCGGGGAGGCGGCCTTGAAAACCAAAACATGTGGGAAGAACACAGCTCGGGTAGCTTGCTTGAAAGGTCCACAAAATTTGCAACTCGCACTTACGAAAACTTGGGAGAGTGGTCGGCGCGCGCATAGGTCAAAGATTAACATTGTGGCACTGGCGGGCTTGCACGGCCCCGCCGACTTCATTAATTAATGATTTTCTCCGTGTAAAAGCTGTTTTTACGCTTTATTGCGCGTGCGGAGGGAGCGAGAACAGGTCCAAAACACGGAAACAATTGTGAAATATTAAAGTAGCTGGGGTAGTGCATGCACGTGCACTTAAAAGATCAGACACCGATGCAGACAACACCCAGACGCAGACGATGTTGGCAAGTGGTCTGGTCATTCCACGCTGGCGACACCAACGATAGTGTAACAAAACCAGCGATCAAAAACTTGGGGGAGACTATAGTTGGTCGACCAGCTTTTGAAGGACCGGTGGCAGTGTGAAAGCATGGGCCTCGTCTGACAATGTGCATCCTCAGAGTAGCGGGGGCACAAAGGACGGAGGAACGTGTTAACAAAAAAAAAAAACGGTCAGGGAGAGCAACAACTAGAGGGGTGTGGAGACAGGGTCATTGTTGAACAATAAGTATCTAGGAGAACTTCGCCGATGGCTTATCGGTGCTTGAAAGTGGTTTCCTGGAGTGCCGACTCCATTCGCTGTAACCGATCGGCGACATGCCGTTCGTTGTGCATTTTTGTGCCATTAAAATAATGTATATTTCCCCGCTCATGCGGGTATCGTTCGTTTAAAGTGGAGCCATTATATATGGGCTCTGCTGTGCGTGTGTGTGTGTGTACGTCTGTAAGAAAAATAGTTACTTTTGACAGACTCACACTACCTGAGTTGTGATAAGTGAGCTAAGTTTGTATATGGTTGTGGCTATAGTAATTATTTTCCCCCACATTTGAAGAATTTTAAGCCGAACAACCCTAAGTAAAACTAAAGACATCATGAGAGAGATAAAGATCGCGTCACCGCTTGGGCCTTGGCACCGACAGCATGTAAACATCAATGTGCAAAGCTTCATGTGCAAGAGCAATTTACAAAAATGCAACTCTTGCTTCTCTTGTTATTTATCAAGCTAAATGCTGTTGCATTCCCAAACTTCTGTTGGTAAAAGATGAAGGCAAAACTGGTTAATGCAATGCCACTGTAGCATAGTAAAATCTGAGTAAGAGTCAAGTAAAATGCCTTCCTCCATTAATAAATATAGCGTCTGCAGCGTCGTAAAAGCTTGGACTGCATGCACATTGGTAATTTAGTTATAAAAGAAAACAAAAAGACCTTAGTTTTGTTTTTTGGTTCTTTTGTCAGTGCTCATTATTGAAAATCCAAAACTTTTTTGGCATTTTGAATGTACTATTTGAGTAGTGAGTCGAATAGACGGTTATTCAATTTGTTATTCTAAATAGAAAAATATTTGTACACCCCTAATTACATGGGAACCTTAACTACACGGGGCTGCTAAAGGCTTCATATCAGGTTGACTGGGTCCCAATATAACTTCTAATGATGTGTTGCATACTCTAGCAGTAGAGGGTTTCCAGGCATCATTACTCGAGTTGGAAGCTACCTATTACTGTGAACAAAGTGACAATTTTCTCATTTCCCTTACCTGTAAGTATTGGGTAAATAGGCTGTGGTGGGGCATAACATTGTTTTTTTTTTGTTTGGTATGTTTCAGGCAGCCGTTATGCCGTGATTAATGCGATGGTAGAGAAATTGATCAACAGGCGTCACCACCACCATCGTGTGTTCCCCGATTTCAAAGATGTCTTGGATGTAGTGCGAACTGGAAATGGAGCACACGGCCTTGCGCTTAGCACGAAGAATGACGAAAGCCTTGGTAAGTGTGTTTTAAAATGGTAGGGGTGGCATCTCATGTGGCCATTAGTACGGCAGGGGGGGGGGTACCACAGGGACACTTTTTTTTAATCGGAATGAACTACATCAATGTAATAGAACTTATAATTTGGGCAAGTTTTTTGTCTTCAGAGATCAAGGCCATTTCTTTTTAAGTTGAGGCGTATTTTTTACTTGACAATTGGGCATACAGAGATGAGTAGCTTTTATGGAAAGTAACAGGAAAACCAGTGCAGTGCAGGGATGTTTTGTCATTTGTTAACATTTTTTAGCACTGTATGTTGGTCATTTGTTAACATACTGTGACTGTAACTGATGCTTTCCCATAATATTGCTGAAGATGAGCCAAGTATGTCATGTTTTTGTTTGCACATTCATAGTCAATTGCTTGCAATAATTGTGTAATATCTTCTACAGTTAGCTGGTAATGGTGCTTTCCAAAAATGTTTTTTTCCTCGCGATGTGCCATGCCTTTCTCTTTACTACACCTGGGTATTGCAGCAGCCTTTATGGTACTTTACTTGTAGCGGTATTGGCTGGGTAGCCTTCATGGTAATTTGAGATAAATTGCAAGAACACGGTAGTCCTCGTTCTTTATTATATAGAGATTTAGACCTCGTCCACGGCACAATGTGACCCGAGTGGGTGTTAAGCACCTTCATTTTTGGATGGAAGAGCAGAATTAGATACACAATAATACCAGGGATTTCCGTATATCTTGGCTGTTCTATTTCACTTTACAAGCATTCATCGCACTGTTTCTCTTCAAAAATAATAATGAACTCCTACAATCACTGGCCTTCATGTTCTGTACGAGCTGCCCTTCCATTCTTTTGCTCTTTTTTTTTCTTAGTGATTAGTACCAAAGCTTTGCTGTCTACAAAAGTGGGCATAGTATATTATCAAACTTCGAGTAGTATACAAATTTAATTTTATGTGGTAGGTTTGAAGGGTTTGTTGTGATAAAGAGATATACATGTATATTTGTTTTTCTTGTATCCTTTGATTGATATGGACTTTTACCAAATCAACCGGGTCCTTTATTGCACGGACCTAATGTAGAACTTCCACTTTCCACCTCTTGTGGCAATTTCTAAATCGAACAACTGTAACCTATCACTCTTAAAAAGTACTCGGGAGTTGTGACACAGAAAGTCTTATCGCAGCTCCAAGGAAGCTTTGGCATTCAAGTTTTGCACTAAAACCTGTTGTTGCATATATCATCAAACCTCATTAAAACAAAATTTCACCTTACACTAAAATGAGTTTGTTATAATAAAAAGTTTTTATAAAGGTTCATTCTTCATAGTATATCTATTAGGACTATTTTTCGTTTACTTCATTATAACCAATTTTTCATTAAATTTAGGTTCGTTATGTGTAGGTCTAAGTGTATTTACACAAGTAGTCATTTTCTCAGAATCTAGGAAGCTTTTTCTCGAGAAAAATAACTGATTATGTGCTGCTTTTGATAGGTAGAATAGGGTGAAAATATTTCCTAGTTGCGAGAAAGCTTAATCTTGTTTCTGGCATTATGTGTGAGGCTAATAATGATGCAATAATGCAAGGATTGTACTTTTGCCACTTTCCTGCACTCTTACTGAGAAATGGTCACTTGTTTGCCACATGTATATGTTTTTTTATTGCCAATTCATAGGAAGCAGTTTATATCAGCTTCTACTATGGGGATTACTAGTTTACATGAAAAAAAGGTCGTGCCAGACCTTTGAATGTCAAAATTTAGCACTTGTATAAAAACGAACTGCAATGAAATTTTACTTAAGCAGAAACGGCCGTAAATACGTATACACTCGAGCCCACTTATAACGGCCCCACTTGAGACGAACTTTCGCTTAAAACGAACAATATCTGCGTGACCGTCAAAATATACATTGGTTCAATTGCGCAAAATCGCACTTACAACGAACGTCTCCAAGCCCCGCTGAATAGTTATAGCGAACGGAGTCAGCGGTCTGCTGACTTCCCGGGAGACCAATTTTGACCACCGATCAGGCATCGGCGAAGTGCCCATACATTCTTATTGCTAAACGCCGACCCTGCCTCCGTGACCCTCTAGTTGCCGCTCTCCGCAATTCCTTCCTCCATGCCCCGACTGCTTTTTGTTACGAACCCCTCGGTCCTTTGTCCCCCTGCTGCTCTGAGCACCCCCACATCGCCAGATGAGGCCCGTGTTTTCACATTGCCACCGATCTTTCGAAGACCGGTCGGCCATCTACCCTGTTTTTGATCGCTGGCACTGTCGTTCGCTTCGCCGGCCTGGAGTAACAAGACCATTTACCAACAACGTCGGCCACCGACTGTATCCGATATTCGGCGTCTAGTGCATACGCATACGCAGCCACACCAACTCTGAATATTTGCGATTCTTTTCGTGTTTAGGACTTGTTCTCGTTCACTTCGCACTCAGCTCAGCATGCCATCCGTGCGCGTGCGAAAGCGTGAAATCGACTGTTAATTTGCACGGAACGAATTGTGAAATATCGAAGTTCGTGAGGCCACGCAAACCCGCCGGTGTAACAAAACGATTTTTGACTACGGCCGCCAATTCTTCAAACACCGCCGCGCGCAGGCATTCTTTCCAAGTTTTTCTACGTGCAAGTTTCGCGGAACTTTCAAGCAAGCTACCCAACGTGCCTCCTTCCCGCGTGTTTTGATATTCAAGGTCGCCCTCCCGCCTCATCCTCCCCCCTCTTTATTGCAACGCCTTGCCCTTCTCTCGTAAGTCTGCTCTCCTCTCTTAATCACAAGCCCTTCGCCCATCTCCACCGCCCAGCGCTGTTCCACACATTCTGGCATGTGTGTCGCGTGTGCACGTCTTGCTCGCTCTTGGTGTGCGTGTGCGGTCATGGTGGCAGACGGGAGGACTAGCACGCTTTTTACTGCCGCTCTACAAAACGTCGAAGGTGTGACCGCTTGACTTGAGCGAAATCCCCGTGTTAGGTGCCGCGTTGCGGAGCGCTTGCTCATAGCTATTGACCACCTGGCAGCCAACTTGCCGCTTCGGACGCCCCGGTATTCAGCTGAGCGTGGAGATGGTGAATATTTCGTGGGCGGGAGTGACGGCTACATGCGCGCGGAACTGTTTTCGCGAGGCCGACTTCCTCGACATCGGACCTGATGCCGCGCCTGAAGCTTCCGAGCTGCGGCGGCGATTTGCGGCAGCGAGTCATCGACTCCTACCTGGGAGAGCGGGTGGGACATCTGTTGCGGTGGTTTAATTATGGCCGACAATGATGGCGACACTGCAAAACCGTGCATGGATTGGGGCATTGTGAATGGAGTATGTGGCGAGAGCGATTTGGAGGAATCGGATTGCGAGAACGATGACACTTTGGAGCTTGCCCCATGAAGATTATGCCACATGCCTTGTCGAACAAGCATCCTGCCGTTTCAAATGAACTCGAGACCGCCCTTATCGTTTCTGCTCTTCGAAACACGTGCATCACACACTTTTGGGGGCAAAAAAAGTTTGCATTTTCACTCGAAACTTTTTTAAACGCTGTGTTTCATTTACTACGAACTTCGCGATATTGCGAATGAATGCCGCGTCACGGTCAGGTTCGTTATAAGCAGGTTGGACTGTATATATATATATATATATATATATATATATATATATATATATATATATACACACTCACACACGGTAAGTTACGATGACAGCAAAAAATCTTGCAGTCGCGTATTTAATTTATAATTTGTGCTCTAATTGCCAGAAAGCAGAGGACGGGGAGCTCTAGCAGTGTATCCAGGCAAATCGGACAGAACCGGACGTGATGAATACTACAGAACGTCGACGCGTCGCTCCTTGTCAGCAATCCTCCCTGCCGAAGAATCGCTCTTTTCTGCGTTGAAACCACTTTCAATGCAGCGTGTTTGAATGTCTGTGTTTTTGTTGCCTTGGCACCGCCTAAAGACAGCGCGTTCGAAACGCGTTCGTGCTGCATTGAAGTCGATGGCAAGTCAAGTTCAAGGCAAGCAGCGTTTCTGAATACGGGGGTCAGACACTGCAAATGTACCAGTGGGAAGCCCGGACGAGCATCATTCGATAAAAGGCATGTTCACGCAGCTTTCTTAAGTTAACATAGAAAAACACACTTACACTAAGGGACACGTCCGCAATGTGCGTGCTCGAAGAGTGTGGAGCAGACAATTTTTCTGTCATTTACGTCACTTCCAGTTATCCGTAATGGCATTGTTTTTTCTAGTTTCGATCTCAAAAACAACACAGTTTGCAAGCTTTTTTCTAAAGGAAGTGCTTGTATTTTGAACGCGACATTTGTCGGGCAGCACTACTTCTAGCTAGACTATCTATATATTGGCTTTTTGCGGAGTGCCGAATTTCATTGCAGTTGGCTTTTAAATCCAATCGTCTGAAAGAACTGCAAGTATGGTTTCCTTCTGACCAGCTTTCCACTAGTTGTCTACTTTTCTCTCATAGTACTGGCTGCTGATTAAACCATGAAAGTTTGACACTTCATATGCTGCATCATGAATTCTCTATTAGGCTTTCTTACAAAGGTACTAGTCAGCTGAATTGTACTGAGGTTGTTGATGCCTTATTTTTACTTTTCACCACCGTGTTACAATTCTCAACTGTTTGTTGTTATTTTGTCTTTTGGGCTATCTCCTGTAACTTGAGTCATCCCAGATTTTTTGCTCAATTCCTCTCAGTAGTCATCCACTGTTTTGGGTTGCGTATCAGCTGGCATGGTCAGGTTGTACAGTGTGAATGAAACAGAAGCACAGTTCTTCATTTTTCTGCCCCTCATTGTCAGACTATGCGATAGTTGTGAACACCAAAATTTGCAAAAAACTTCCAATCTTTGTGTGCCAATACTTTTTTTAATTGCTTGTATTTGTTGTTTATAAAAGTCCTAACAATCCTCTGTATAGCCTTGTATTGGTGCCATTATTTTCTTTCAGAAGAATTGCCTACCTCACCTGTAGATAGCTTGTAGGAAGCTGCTTAGCACAAAGGTCTTTTTGAGTAATGTTGGCATAAGGCTGTTCAACATAAAAACTCTACAATGAAACTTTGAGTCAAGTTAAATCTTTTGTATCGATGTTGGTGGTAATTCATTACTTTTTTTTGGTAACTTCGTAACATACTCATCAGAGTTGCCAAATGCTAATGAGCTAACAAGCAAATAATTGTCACGAACTGACCAAAATGAAAACATAAAAAAGCAATGTGTCATTCTGAAGAAGCTTAAAAGAAGTAGAAATCTAGTGAATTTTCCTGTTGTTGGAAATACTTTTTAATTATAATACAAACATGTCCTCAAATACGAAGTGGCATTAAAAAAAAATCACTTATACTTTGTATGGCTCAAAGATATGCAACTATCAACGAAAGCACGTTTGTCTTTAAACGTTATCTCCAGGGTCATGTCTATTCGGTTAACTGCACATTTATCGACAGACATGCTGTTAGTGAATGTGATGATCATTTAAAATTACTTCACCAGTGGGAAAACTGCAAATGAGCCCAATGAAATGCAACAAGTCTAATGAAAAGGATGCAAGCGGCTCGACAAAAAAAAAAAAAAAAAGCCCAAGTCCTCGTATTATAAGCAGAAATGGCAACTCTGATAGATATTAATATTTCGGAACTGTAAAGAAGTAATGCACTTAGGTTCAAAATTATTTCGTGTCATCATCGCCGTTGATTAGTAATCCTTAGAGGGCCAGTAAACAGGCTGAACTTTTTTTACACTCCAATACAAGCTCGGCAATTCGTAGATTAGACCACAGCGATTATGTTTTCTGAATATTATAGCGCTGCACGCCGCACAGAGCCTCTATTTCGAAAAACGATTCCCGCGCATCTTTCTTACGCCTGACCGACCCCCTTGCACGCGCAGTGACGTAGCGCGCAGGGCGCCGAAGCAGGTCGCCGATTGGTTTAAATCAGATGTGAAAAAACAGTAGTGAAGTCGGAGTTAGTTTCTCTTTCCACCCACAGCGACGAAACTGCCCCTTGTTTCTTGGCACTGTGTTGAAAGAACCAGCCTCAGGAAACTGGAGTCTCACTAGAACACAGTTTAATGGCTCCTGTAGCATATCCGCCACCGTGGCAATGGCAGACTATAGAATGCGATGTGTCCTTTCTAGAAGTTACAAAACATGCGCCTATTGCCCATATCCGAACATACTTCCTGGAACTTCAACACAAATACACACGTCCTGAGTTCTTTACAGATGCTTCCAAGTCCAACTCCTCTGTGTCCTACGCTGCTGTCGGCCCATCCTTTTCGGATGCTGGCCCTCTACATCCAAGCACAAGTATCTTCACAGCAAAAGCTTACGCGATACTTGTGGCAGCTAAACACATCAAACAACTACAAATAGAAAAAGCAGTAATTTATACAGACTCCCTCAGTGTGGTAACGGCTCTGCACAGTCCTAAAAAACAAAAAAACCCGGTCCTTGTCTCACTTTACTCCATTTTGTGCACACTCTACACACTGAAACAACATGTTGTAGTGTGCTGGGTGCCAGGGCACCGTGAGATCCAAGGCAATGTGAGGGCGGATCAGCTTGCTGCATCCGTCCACAAAAGCACTGGCCCTACACCCATATTAATTTCGGCCCTTGATCTTAAGCTGTCTCTCAAACGAAACATCAGGGACTACTGGCAGAGCAAGTGGGATACACACACACAAAACAAACTACACATTATTAAGCCACACCTTGGTCATTGGCTGCCAGTATCAAAATCGCGTCATACAGAGGTTATACTAACAAGACTCAGGATAGGACACATATACACGACACACACATATCTTTTGTCTAGTGGCGATCCACCATTGTGTGACAGATGTGGTGAACCATTAACCGTCCTTCACGTGTTAATCCAGTGTAAACACTTAGAAACTATAAGAAAACAGCATTTTCCATTACCCTACCGACAACATATACCTTTACACCCTGCAATGTTTGTTGGTAGGGAACCGCTTTTTAGTCATAAATCATTGTTAGCGTTTTTAAAAGAAATTCGTAATTTTCATATCATTTACCCGGGCATCCCGTAGCACGACCTCTCCAGGGAGGTTCTTGCTGCGGTGGCTACACAGGAAAGCACTTGCCTCACGACCCTTGCACGCAAGGGTATGAACCAGTGAGGCATTTGTGCTAATGCCATACATATACACCATCGTTTTTTATTATCGCCAACTTTTGTCATCTATTCACACCACACACACCTTTCACGGCATGGTCATGATTTTATTACTTGTATGTTTTTACCCGCCTTACCGCGAGGAATTTTATGGCCCTTATACAGCCGCTTATCACAATCATTGTCCATATTTTTAGTAAGATGAACTGGCGCTCTTTGGCCGTGAAATGGCCCTTGCGCCATAAAACATCAAACATCATCAAATCCAGAAAACTCTCAAGGGGTGACACATATCAGGCCATGGTGTCCAATTTGTATTTTGATATGGGATGCATTTTTATTTATTAAGTCATGCTTTCAAATAAAATTTAAAAAACGAGCATGGGGTCATAGCTCGAGCAATTGCATTGTTTTATTCAGTCTCTTTTTCTCACCTTTTTTCAATTTCCATAGTTCACAGAGCTGAGGGGCATTTAACACTGGTTCGCAGTAAAAGATAAAAAACCTTTTAAAAGGTTGATTACGCTATACTTCACTGTTAACTCAATTATATCGCGTGCTAATGCCAAACCTCCAGTGGGACACTTTCAAGGGGTATCCTCCCCAGCCTGAACCCAAGAAAAGTCCTAACTCTCTTGACCCTCCCCCCTTCCCCCCATGATTTACGCCAATAATGCTGCTATATGGCTTGTATACTAGTATACGGCATGTTTAATAATAATTTTACATATTCATTACATGCTTAAGTGATGTTTTAGACTTCAGGAGTCGTTGAGAACATGCATCTGCTCCAAAAACACCAATAGGAAGACTAAGTTATGGCATTTTTTCTGCTTTGGAGACACTTGTTGAGCCTGCTCCAAAGCACCATTTTTTCTGTAATAGAATCTCCTCCAAAAAGCAAAATGTCCACATTCCTTGTCGCATGAACTGGCGCTTTTTGGCCATCAAATGGCCCTTGCGCCAAAAAACACCATATATCATCATCATCAAAGAACCAGCCTCGCAGTTGTCGCGTGCACGTGTACACTCCTCGCCCAACTACAGCGCCTGTGTGCATGTACGAACGTACTTCGCCCTTGACATGAGCAATACGGGTAAAAAGTGTTGCTCTGTCGTCGGCTGCAAATCGAGCGACTGGGCAGCTGAGAAGCATCGGCACCGGGTGCCTGACAACGGGGCCCTGCGTGCTGCACTGCTGAAGCCAATCGGCTATCCAGCGACGTACTTTAGGGACCTGGTTGTTTGTGGTCGACACTTCGCACCTGATGCATACACGGTTGTCCAGCGGCGGTTGCGGCATACGGTAAACAAACAACGCTTCACAGCAAGCAGAAGTGTGTTGGGACTGATCAAGTTCGCCGATGACGTCAATCGGTGACGTGGTGTCACGTTGCTGAAGTGAGCGGAGTCACAGCGATGGGCTACGCCTTTGCCTTCATGGAAGGGAGAAGGGGGTGAGGCCGCTAGAAAATTTGAAACCAGTTTAGACCCATGTTCTAATCCCTGTAACTTCCTTAATATAGCACACATTCACAAAATTCTTGTGGCAGCATGTTTGAAAAGAAAAACTGCGCATGTATTTCTTTTTAAAATTGTTGGATCTCGGGGCTATTTACTGGCCCTCTAAAGGTCTATTCAAGGAATTACATAAGGGGGGACAATATCAGGGACATGTCATGACACAAATGCAGTGTTTGACCAGTAACAAGGAAAGTAATTAGCAAGCGTATTTATGCGATTGTAGATTGACCCATTTTGTCGATATTTGAAATCTAAAGTTGGTAGGTCGACCTGAAATGGAAACCTAGTTTCGGTTGCGAAGTCTCGCTGAAGAAGATTGACATTGCCACCATAGTTGAACAAGCTAATTCTGGGCTAATAGTTTCATAAGTAAACTCACTCAGATTAAGGTCGAGCCATGAGTCTGAGCGAGTCCAGGTGAGTAATATTTGAGTGAGTTTCAGTCAGAGTGAGTATAGTTGAAGAAAATTTTCTAGAGTGGCTATCCGAGTGCGCCTGGCTCGCGAAAATTTTGGTGACTCTCAGTGAGCTCCAAGGGCAAAATATATTTCATCAGAGTCTGAGTGAGCTCCAAATGTTTTTCTGACTTAGGTCGTTTACACTATCTAAGCAGTCATGACTATCTTTGGGTGTAGCTAGCCATTTAAAAGTACATATCATTTTTGAAAGTTAATCAGTACATTTTCACGAGAGACATTTCCTGCGTAAAGGCTGACAATTTGAGACTGCTGTTCTGCTTATCACTAGGGAGCATGTGGCTGTACAGTGTGATCTGCTTGTTTTCTATAGATTATAACTAAATTGACATAACTGGAAAATTCAATCGTTTTATACTACCTAACCAGCAAAAAAAAAAAAGAAACCATCATGTTTCTCTGTGTGTGTAGGCTTACTTTCTACCTGATCAGGATTAAATACAAAAAAACAAAAAAAAATCCAGTTTCTTTGAGTATGTAGGCTTAGTTTACCTTATGAGGTTTAACAACGAAGGTCATGATGAAAACAAACTCTATTACTGTATACGTAAATAGCCATAAAACTGCTTAGGCATGTGTAAACAAGTCAGAAATTTGTACTGTGTTTAGCGGCCGCTGAAGCTTGACAATTGCAGGGGTGAGACAGCTGTGCATATTGTGCATTTTTTATACATTTTCATTTTCTTGTGACAAGCTGTTCCAAAAGCATAAAAATCGCGAAAATTGTGCCAAACTGCATCAAAACAGCCTCGAAAGCTAGAATTTTAATGCCAATTTCTGCTTCAGCGGAAAAAAAAAGTCAGAGTTGACTAATAAGACGAGCCCAATCGTGTTTTTTTACCTTGTACTTTTCTGTTGACGAACGCTCCTATGGTGCCGCCTTTATCTCCTCTAAACTGTTCTAAATATACCTGACCCTGCAAAAATGTGCTGCCTTGCATTGAGCATCCTTCTTCTACTAGCTAGGCTGTGTTTTCTGGTGCCACTGTTGCATTGTATAAACCACGATCTCCCGGTCGCTGCAATTTTTATGTCGATGCTGCTGTGTGCAGTCAGCAGTCACCTACGCATGCGCGTTTGCCGTGAGCAATAACTGTCTACGTGGAGTCATTTCCCTCCATGCGAGGTGTCTCCTGCATGCTCTGGTGCGTGCACATAATTTCTCAAAATGGGTTCTGTGTGCCATTGAATGGTGCAGCTCATTCCTGGTTTGCGCCCATTAGCTACTAACTTATTTTGACATGCGAGTTCCTATTGCATTTTGCATTAAAAAAGCCATCACACGCGAAATCCACTCATCGGTGTCTCCAGGTAGAGAGAAACACTTTATATTTACGAAGCCATGGTGATAGAATGCGTGTTCACACTAATATAAATGAAATGAACAGGCCCCCCGGCGCTTATTCGTGACTCACGACGCGTCGGCGATGACGTGGCACAGTTTTCATGATTTGCCTCTGCTCCCTTTTGTAATCTAAACTTTCAGCATACCCTTTAAGGGGTGTCGTTGCATTCGCGCCGGCTCTGGGCTATGCTCTTAGCTCGATTGGTGTTTCAGTCGGTAAAGTGAAGTGAAATGAACTTTATGGCTGCGTCTACGCAGGGACTGGAAGACCGTGGCTCTCCGCCCGTTCGCGGGCCTCCTGGACTGTTGAGTATTGGACTGAGAGTTCGGGGCTTTTAAGAGCCCTCTCCCAGTCTTTTTCTGTGCTGAACTTCGCACCATGTAACGCCGGGCACTGCCAGAGCATGTGAGCGAGTGTGCAGTCAAGTGCCTCACAACTAGGGCATCCTGGAGTTATGCCATCAGCAAAGTGGCTGAATGTGCTAGGAGATGGGAATGAACCTGCCTGTAGCATTCGAAGAACCGACGACTGTGGCCCAGTGAGGTTGGAATGCGGAAGCGGGTACCTCCGCCTAGACAACTGATGATGGGACGTCACTTCGTTAAAGGTGCCAAGTGGATCTTTAAAGTTATCCGCGAACCCACTTCCGTACCCACCCGGACAGTCGCGGCACGTGATTTCTCGCGCACGGTTATGGGCTAGTTCGTTGGCGTTGGGAAGAGTCGGATGATGCTCTGAGCCCATGTGGGCCAGAAACCAGGTGATATTGTGGTGGCCTACCACACACCTGGAATTTAGAATAGCGGCAGCGTTTCTATAGATTGCCCCCGAGGCAAAGGCCCGGGCAGCAGCCCTGGAGTCAGTAAATATCTCTGGACGCGAAGGGTCCGTCATCGCCAAGGCTATCGCTGCCTGCTCTGCTACGGAGGCAGACACTTTCCTCACGGAAGCTGAATTGAGTACGCGACCGCAATGAACAATGACCACAGCTGCGAAACGATCAAAGCGGCCGTACTGCGCCACATCGACGAAAGCTTCACTGCCTGTGGACTTAGCCATGAAACCAAGGAAAGACTTGGCCCATGCCTTTTGCTGGCCAACATTGTGCTATGGATGAACGTTACGCGGGAAGGGTGCCACCTCGTACGTGCCCTTCATTGTTTGTGATAAGATCTGTTCCTCCCCTGCCGAATGATAATATCGCAGCGACTGTAGGAGACGCTGCCCAGCTTTCGTGAAGGAGAGTCGCGCAAGCTTAGCTAGTGTTTGTGCCTCGGTCACCTCCGTGAGGGTGTTGTGCATGCCCAGACTCATGAGCCGGTCCGTGCTGGTGCTCATAGGTAGGCCTAGTACCCTTTTGATTCTTCTACACAATAGAGTGTCGAGTTTATCCTCCTCGCATTTAGACCAATTTAGCGAATCTGCCACGTAATTAATGTGGCTCATCAGGAATGAATGGAAGAGCCGAAGGAGATTGCTTTCCCTCAGCCCTCCCCTGCGGCTTGAAGTTCTCAATATTAGTTGAGCATGTTTTCCGTTTTGGAGGTGATGCGAGCCAAAACCTGTGAGTTTCTGCAGTTAGATTAAAGAAGGAAGCCTAGCACCCAAATACAATTGACTCTTGGAATTGACTGCCCATCCCGTGTGGTTATAGCAATCTGCACCTGATCAAGCGATGACTCGTTTCTTCTCCCGGGTCGAACTGGTCGATATAGAAGCAACTCCGATTTAGAGGTGAATAGCTGGAGCCGTGTACCCGGCAGAAAACGTTCTGTGATTGACGAAGTAGATTGGAGCGCCTGCTCCACTTCAGCATCCGAACCGCCCATGCACCAGACTGTAATGTCGTTGGCATGTAAGGCATGGTTGGTATTGGCTACAGTGGAGAGGCGCTCCGAGAGGCCTTTCATGGCTATGTTGAACAAAAGGGGTGAAATTACCGCTTCCTGCGGCATGCCGCTCGCAGCCAGGGTGAAGCCCTCCGGTTTTAATTCGCCAATCTTTATGGTGGCTTTGTGGTCCCTGAGGAAGGCGCGAATATAGGCGTGGAACTTGGGACCTAATCCCATGCGCTCTACCTGCTCCAGTATAAACTGATGTGAAATCGTATCGAAGGCCTTGGCGAGATCAAGGGTCAATATTCCTCGAACATCTCGGGTGTGTCGATCGATAATTTGCCTCTTAATCAGCAGCATCACATCCTGGGTAGAGAGACCCGGCCGGAAACCTACCATGTTGTACGGAAAGAGCTCTTTGTCCTCAATATACCGAGATACTCTGTGTACCGCAGGCTCCATCACTTTCCCCACGCAAGATGTGAGGGAAATGGGACGGAGGTTCTCCATGGCGAGTACCTTGCCTGGCTTGGGAATGAGTATTACCGAGGCGGTACGCCAGGCCTCAGGTACGCGACCTTCTGCCCAGAGGATATTGACCTCCTCGGTTAATTTAGTGATTGACTTTCCGTCGAGATTGCGCAGCAACTTGTTTGTACTGCCGTCTGGATTAGGGGCTGACCGGCTATTAAAAGCATGAAGCACCTCTTTGATCTCAAGGTTCGTAAAAGGCGAGTCTATTTCCTCGAGCGGCCTTCCCTGGTAGACCGCGTAATCCCAGTCCCCGGTAGGGCCAAGCAGAAGGTATGGCTCTGCCGAATCCTTGAGTAAAGTGGTGTCAGTGACTCCACTGTGCCGCTGTGCTTGAACTAAGCAGTCGATTGCCAACCTCTGATTACTTTTGGAGTTTGTCTGATCGAGTAGTACCTTCAACAAGTTCCATTTACCTCCGGTGCGCATCTGCCCATCTACTTTTGAGCAAGCCTCGTTCCACTGCCGACTAGAAAACTCCTGACAATATTCTTCAATATCTTTATTGAGGAGAGCTATGCGTTTGCGGAGCCTCCTATTTAGCTTTTGTGTGCGCCATCTCTCAACCAGCGATTTTTAGCCTCCAATAAATGTGCAAGACGCGAGTCTATTGTATCCACCTGTAAGTCAGTTTGGACAGTCTTGGTGGCGAGGAGCATATCCTCCGCGAGTCGAGAAAAGAGTTCCTCTAACGTGGCATATTCGGTCTCATCAGCTTTCTGGCGCTTCCTGAACTCGTCCCAGTCCGTCACCTTGTACTTTTTAGGTGGAGCCGCCCGGGTTTCCTGCGTGACTGCGAGGATGAAGTGATCACTTCCTAGGCTTTCCTGCAAGTTAACCCACTGAACTTTCTCCGCATTTCTGATGAATGCCAGATCCGGAGTGGTGTCTCTTGAAACGGAATCGCCCAATCGGGTTGGCAACTGAGGGTCCGTTACCAGCTCCAAGGAACAGTCCGTCATAGCTTTAACAAGGTTTTTCCCTTTAACAGTGGCTCTTGGATAACCCCAGGCTGGGTGAGGTGCGTTAAAGTCACCAATACCTACGAGCGGTGACTTGCCTGCAAGGTTAGCCGCCTTTGCGACCACAGAGAATGCCTGCTTGTGATTTCGAGGGCTGCTGTAAACATTCAGTACGAATATGCTGCACTTAAGCCAGTTATTTGGAATAATTTCAACCAGCTGAGCCTCCAAAGTAGAGTTGCCAAGCGCAAGCGTGTGCTCTAAAAACGAACATTTGTTCGAAACCAAGACAGCCAGACCACGTTGACCCTCCCCCCTAAACGATATAGATCGATAGCCGGGCAAGGCAACCGCCGCGTCAATTGTTTCGTGTAAAGCAATCACATGCGGCTGAACTGCCAATGAATCAATGTATTGCTGCAGGGAGGCTTTACGCTTCCTGAACCCCGCGCAGTTCCACTGCCAAATGACGAACTTGGTTGCGTTGGGAGCCATGGCTGCTGCTACTGGTTTGCCGATTTAACGGCATGTCCATATCGACTTGAGCCTGATCCATTGGCGTACTGGGTCGCAGAGTGAACAAGTGAAACTGGCGTCACCGGGACAAAAGAGTTCCCGCCTGGAGCGAGTCTGCTTTCGATCATGGCAACTTTACATGCTACGAGGTCAAAGCATTCCGCCTGCCATGCTACCACCTTTTGTAAATCTTTGATTGCTCCCAAGACGTCCCAGTTGGAAGCCACCACCGCTACCTCTCCTTCCGCACCTATCTTTCTTAGCCCGCCGCGGCTCTACTGACGATGACCGCACCGGGGCCTCCGCTGTATTATTGAGAGCATCAAACTCGACCCTCATCTGCTGAAGTTGCGCTTTTAAGCTAGCATTTTCTTGAAGTAAGAATGCAATTCTACGGTCTTCTTTTTGCTCTGGCAGTGGCGCGTGCATTACCTGTGCTGGCTGCTGGGCCGGGCTTGGCTTGGCACGATCCGCCCAGGTCTTAGAAGCTTCTTGGAAGCGTAGCCTAGAGTGGGAGCGCCCCTTGGAGTGGGCGCGCCTCTTGGAGCGAGAGTCCTCTTGAGCGGCTGCGACTCTTCGTAACAGCTGGCGAGGGAGAGCGCAACATCGAGGTTGGTGCCACGCTCGAATCCCGTGACGTCGGACCCTCTTGGTGGTGCCTGCGTTTCTTGGCGGCCTTTTTACGCCGTCTTCGTCGCCTTACCAAGTAGGGGACTTAAAATCGATGCTGGCAGTACTTGTCGGCCGTTAGATGTGGCCCCCTGCACAAGGCACATGTCGGTGGGCATTGGTGATCGTTCGCGGGATCGTTGACAGTGCACCCGCGGCAAACTTTCTTCGTCGTCGGGCAGACATCGGCACGATGGCAGGGAGCTCCACATACATAACAAACGTCAGTCTGTCTCCTGTACATAGTATACTGTAGCATGCTCGAACCACACATAACATAGTTGGTTACCTTGAGACCACTGAAATGACGACAGTAGTCGTTTCCTTGATGCCATGCACCTCCATGGCTTTAGGGTTGCACTGGTTGACGATCATCGCCGCCAACTGTTGCTCATCGAGGTCCACGTCGACGTCTCGGATGACACTTTTGCAGGTATCGTCAGAAGCGCCAAGTAGGCCCAAACGTGATACTCAGTCAAGCCAAGGCGGATGAGTCGCAGCGCCGCGTAGGCGCCCGCGTTGCGGGACGCTGGCGTAGAGACCACAACGATATTCTGGGTTATGTTCGGGCAGACGATATGCTCCAGTGTTTCTTCCGGGGACAGTTTTGCTGCCGTCTCCAGGGCTTGGGCTAGACGAATCAGGCTAACCTTCTTAAGATCCAGACCTCCTTTCGGTCGGACTATGACTCGAATATGGCTTCTCGGCCATCGGGGAAGCCTCGATGCGGCTGCAAGACGCCGAACGACGCCATGTGTGGTGGCCGTGCGATGGCCAGCTGTTCCTCCACTTTGAGAAAAAGCAGACTCTTGTTGTCGGGGAGAACGCTTATTCTTGCCTAAAGCAGTCTGCCACCCAGGCGCGTTAGCATCTTCTTGGGAAATAACTTCCCCGTCCACCACCATCACCTCCGGCATGATGCCGTTCCGTCGGCACGGGCGGATTCTCGGTCGAAGAAAATTCTTCAGAAATGGTGAAAAATAGGCCTACCAGGTCAAAAATGAGCTCGGTAGAATCCTCTCGATGACATCTGTCAAAGAATGTACAATTCCAGAAGATTGAAGCGATACTCTGACTAGTCGGTGGCAGTGTGACTTCGTTTTCTTTCTTTCTTTTTTTCTTATGTAATAAAACCGGCCTCTGTACGTTCAGCGGTTGATTTGCGTGGACAAGAATTTTTTATCTGTACCGCGCTTGTGCTTTACGCGAGTCACGGAGCGGCAATTGCCAGTCGATGTATTATTGGGAGTTTTATATCGACGGTGACGACCTACGATAAAAAAAAAACAGGTCAACGTGTGCCATATTGATAACGCGTGGTTGCTCGCGTGGACAGGCGTTATCAGTGTCATTCGCTTATCACTTAGTGCCATACGCATGCACTTTATGAAAAAATTGGTGTGGCGAGGTTTCTTGGCTCCTGCACTGTAATCTTGAAGGTGGTCCCGCACGAGGTGGCTGCGAACGGCGGTGCAGCGCACTTTTGTTGTCTGTTAAAAGCTCTTGATGCTATCATGTCAGGCTTCTTTTTAAGTGAAGGACCACTGTTGCAGATTCTTATGCAATCACAATTTTTGAACATTTTTAAAGTGTGATGCCTTTTTATTTTTAAATGTCTCCAGGGAACCAAGTTTTCAACAAAATCTTTTTTCATTATATATTATTTCACATGTTTTTTACGAAAGCCAGATAAGTCACGTATTATGTAAGAAGGTAGTGCAGCTCATACCTGGCGATAATCTGCTGAAACAACTTTTTCAAGATTTTTTCCAGTGTTGTATATTATGAACCAATTAAAATGTGCACTGGGGCCCCCACGTTGCTAAAAATTTGCATTTTCAAGCTCTCAGGACGACATATAAAATGCCGCTAACTGCTCCTAGGCAAGATTTTTCTGCTTCAAAACTGCTCCCAATTTTGTCTCTGCCATCTCACCCTTGCTATTGCCATGTGCGTCACTTTCATCTGTGCAGGAGTGAAAGAAAGAAATGCAGTGCGCTGTTTTTATTGCTCCCTAACCTTGGTGTCACTTAGAAGATGCTAGAGCGGCCATTACTTGTGTCATAGATGACTCTAGTAGCTTTCTATTATCATGTGGGTTACAACTGCCTTAAAAGAAATGGAAGACATCCTTAGGCATAGATGTTGCACTTCCTGCGTTTTTTTTCCATAGCTCGTGTACGTACTCTGCCAGCTGTCCTTTTGCTTGCATAAAACCGAACAGAAACTGTATGGACTGACAGGCATTTTGCCAAAACGTTTGAGTAAGTGGTGTTGCTGTCATTCTTGATTCGGATGCCATCATAGTCATCGTTGTTTACACAGTTACTCTGTGCAGTTTTTTGTCAGAATAGCTGCTCATCACTGGACTCATCATATCACGTAACAATGCCCTTGATCGCTTTCAAAAAGTATTCCGAGAGTTCTGTGCTGGTGTTCTCAAAAACAGCAATGTGGTTCTAAAGTTCTAACAGATCGACAGCTTCAAAGACCATGTCATTGGTCTCTTACAAGATTGGCGAGCCGTAGTGCTTGAAACTTGCTTTTCTAAAGCAGTTCTTGATTTTGGTCTGTTCAACCTCGTACCATGCACTGTACACAAACCGCACCACTTCTGCTTTAGGGGACTGGACCCACAAGCATGTTCCAACAATGCTGAGAAGCCTTGTACGCAATATAGAAAATAAGTAACCAATCACAACTGCATCTTTTGAAATGTATTTCATTATAGAAAGTCAATTACAGCCCCAGTATTCTCACTGAGCAATTACAGAAATTTAATTGACTACTTTTACTGTAATTTCCATCAAATTTTCATTGCAGAGTTAAAATAGCACAAGTTTACTGGAACAACTACGAACTATGGTGGCTCGGAAGGTGGATATGAGACTGGAGGCTTGCTGAAGGCTGAGACACTTACCGTGTCTGCTATATATGCTGTTATGATATATTAATTAGAACTAGCAGTGAGTAATGATAAGGGAAGCTTAGGGGACAATATTAGAAGTAATTGTGATGTAAATGTGAAGAAAAAAATGTGGATGAAACGATAACTTGCCCTTCAGCAGGCACTGAACCTGCAACCTTCAAATAACACGTCCGTTGCTCTATTATCGAGCTACCGTGGTGGTCGTCCCTCCCGCCCACTTTATAGTGTACACATGTGCATTTAAACAAGGGAGTGTTAAGGGGGCAGAGTGGTATTTCGGACCAAAAAGTGACAAGAATATTCATTTTTAATATTGACATATTTGGTTTCTGCAAGTATTTCTCTATCTCTCTGCTATTTTTCACACACCAGGACGTGGTAATTTTTTTGTAATGTCATTTTAACTGTCCAGGTTATTGGTGCTGTTAACGTGCAGAACCAGCAAAAAAAAAAAAATGGAGAACCGACTTCAAGGTTTCTTTATAATTTGCCGGCACCTATGTTAAAAGCTCTGATACGAATATGAGCACATTTATGAGGATTGCATAACATGCGCACCATGATTGTTGCTTTTTGAAAAAGCTGTGTGTTTCAGTTTTTTCTATTTTGCTCAAAAAAGTAAATTTACGACTGTTCGATTTTGAGGCCTCAATATCTCTGCAGCTAGTGCACATACAACAATAATTCTTTTTGCAATGGGAACCTGTATGTGTGTGGAATGCAAGTATGGGAGCAGAATTTAGAGCACAAGCTTTTTTAATTACTAATCAAAATTGTTACAGTATTCCAACAGTTTGTAAAAATATAGTTCATATTTATGTAATATAACCAAGAAAGGCCTAAAAACAAAAACTCTTGCATACTTCCAATCTATAGTCATTAGTCTATGTTGGCATATCCTAAATATCACTTTTCGTTAAGCACTTTTTTTCTGTGGCAGCCTTAAACAATAGGGGGTGAACTTAAGTTATCTCAGGAACACGACGAACCACAGAAAAACTGATTAAATATTTGAAATCAACAGAAAAAACTGCATAATCTTGTGCAGTTTGATCAAGATCACTGAAAAAATGAACAAAAAATGTCTAAAACCAGTCTGCCCCCTTAACTTTCAACATGAGCTGTACTTGTCATCGCTGATACTTCCAGTTTCTTTGTTAATAGGCCAGCTACTACACTGAACACTTTCTGAATGCATGTGCTAGAGAAGAGCGGTATTACAACATAGGAACACCTTGTGCACCGGCTCATAGTTCAGCAGTGCTTCGATGCTAGTGTCCATGCCTTTTATGAAGCATCGCGCTTCACTGTAGCTTGCGCTTTGGTAAAATGTTGCAATCTAGGCCAAGGAAAAAGTAAAAAAAAAAAAATAGGCTTTTTCGGGTACCCCCGTCTTGACAGAAAATGGGGTCCCATTGTGCTGTCACACATTTTTCAGTATGAGAATGGCTGTATGATTTATTATTATTATTATTATTATTTAATCATACTGCGGGCCAATATAGTGGCCCATGCAGAAGAGTCAATGCAGTGACAAAGTTATCAAAAGAAATCAAAAGAAAGATAAGTAATCAAAAGAAATATAAGAGAACATGCCAGAAAAAAAAATTTAACAGTAAATGAAAATGCTAACTTAAAGGGGCCCTGCAACACTTCTTGAGCATGGCCAGGAAATGCTGACGATTAGTAGTTGAGGCACCGGACAACACGCGAGCCAAATATTATAGCGCAGCACGCGACCTAGAATTCACAATAAATTGTCAGTCAGCTAAAAATTGCTTTTTCTTCTCTTGACAAATGACATAAGGCACTCAAAAACCGCTCCTGGAAAGCTCATCTATCAGCCATTGGCCGATTTGAACATGGCACGCTCTGTCAGTACAAGGATTGTCGCGAAAAGCCGTGACAAAAAGTTGCGCATTCAAAGAAACGAAAAAAAAAAGTGCTCAAGGTCACGAGGTGTGCCTGACGTAATTTCTTTGCCCCCTGCCATCCGTTCCTGCTTAGCTTCCAGTGCTTTAGTCCAGACAAGATAAGAGAGAATGCAATTGCAGCATGTGACAAAGCTTTGTAACTTCGCCCGCACTGGACTGATTCCTGAAAATTTTGTGATGTTGGATTCCTGGAGCAGTGAGCTCTTCCAGTGAATTCATTTCATGGTTACTTGACAAGTGTTTCAGGGCCCGTTTAAAGCCATACTGCACAACACAAAATGCTTGCTTGGCTCAAAGAACTGACACTATCGTGAAAAGTTTGCGCGAAAGCATTAGGGAAATAAACATTACACATTAAATAGAATAATAAAAACAAGTATAGATAAAATACTTTTTGATAAAAATATATGCTCTCCAAATCATAACAGGGCCCTCAGCACAACTAGAATTCACATTACTGTACTTTCGCACGTATAACTCGCACCAAAAACCCAAAAATTTCAGTGGCAAAGTGAAGGTGCGGATAATACGCGGGGGTTTTTCCTATAGTGCTTCTCCACAGCAATGTGTGTTGTGCTATGAAGCCACCTAACAGTGTAGCGAAGGCTAAGGAGGCGCTTTCCGCAAATTCGTGTTGCTCCGCAAGTAGCACGGCAGCTCGCGGCCGATTTTGGTTTCGCTTGCTTGCATGGCTGAAGCGTTTATAAAAACATTTGGGGAGAGGAAATTCGATTGTTCAGTGTAAAATCTCACTGTCACATCACAAGTATATTTTTGTACGTTCGCGGCTGCTCAATGACCCTCCACATGTCCCTACGTTACGGACACCATGTTTACTTTTGGAAAGGGCTTGCCGAAAAGGTGGTGCTGCCTAAGAAAGTTCCATAATAAATAAACTAAGTTCCATAATAAATAAAGAAGTAATTATTTGAGCAAGGCAAATGAGATATTATAGTGCCTATAGAGATATTATCAGTAAATAAATGTACTACTTTTTGACGCGGTAGCAGGCATGCGTTTTGATTCTGTTGTTTACAGGGTGCTGTTACAGTGTACTAGAAGGGGTAGGGCTGTCAAGTTGTCGCCGAGTGTGAGCACTCTTTACATCGCTGATACCGCTAGTTCTCCACATCTCGACCCGTTCACCAAGCCTAAGTCAATCTGTTCTGTCACCGTGAGTAGCGTACAGCGGCAGGCTTTCGCGGCACAGCAAAAGCTTAAAATCATCGCCATCGCCGAGGAATTCGGAAATTGCGAAGCGGGAAGACGGCACGATGTGGACGAGTCCTGCCTGCGACTGTGGAGAAAGAAGAAAGAGAGCCTACAAGCCGCGCACCGCGACTGTAGGTCATTTCGTGGCCCCAAGACCAGTGCCTACCCTGAGCTGGAGCCGGAGCTAGTAAAGTTCATCGAAGATGCGAGAAGCAGGGTTCACGTTGTATCGACCGACATGGCCCAAGTGGAAGTGTGGCGACTTTTAAGGGAGCTAGGCCTACCTCACGAGTTCCGTGCGAGCCGAGGATGGCTGCACCGCTTTATGAAGCAGCAAGAATCTCACTCACACGGCAGATTACAATATGTCAACGCTTGCCGGCTTCTTATGAGGAGAAGCTGCTCAAGTACCAGAGATATGCAATTGGCCTGCGAAAGCAGCACAATGACATTTTCTTGCAAATCGCCAGTGTGGATGAAACTCCTGTTTATTTTGAAATGGTGTTGGACACAACGATTGAGAAGACAGGCAGCAGTTCAGTGAGCATGCTGACCGGTGAGAACATGAAACTGCGCATCACAGTCTTGCTTTGTGCCCTCGCCGACGGCACGCAACTGCGACGGTACGTCATCATGAAAAGGAAAGCTCTACCGAAGGTTAATTTGCCTGCCGGTGTGGTGGTGTGCGCACACGAGAATGCGTGGATGAACAGTGATTTGTTCGTAGACTGGATCAAGACTGTATGGGAGAAGAGGCCCGGTGCGATGCTCGCAATGAGGTCCATGGTCATTCTTGACTCGTTCTGCGGCCACACAACGGAGAAAGTCAAGGACCGCCTTTCACGCAACGGCACTGACTTAGTTATTATACCCGGTGGAATGACGTAGTGTTGCAGCCTCTAGATGTGTCGCTTAACAAGCCCTTCAAAGCGCATGTCAAACGCTATTACGCCGAGTGGATGACCAAAGGCTGCTACGACTTGACGCGGACAGGACGAGTCCGAAGGCCTGATGTTGCCCTATTCTGCAAGTGGATTGTCGAGGCATGAAAGCCCGTTCCAGGTGAGGTGGTGCGAAAAAGTTTCAAGAAATGCTGCATTACAAACAGCATGGATGGAACCGAAGATGACTTTGTGCATAATAGTGAGGACTGCGGCTCAAGTGATAGCTCTAGCGAGAGCAGCGACAGTGAGGGAATTGTGACTGCCCTTGCAGACAGCGTATACAAACAGCATGGATGGAATCGAAGATGACCTTGTGCATAATAGTGAGGACTGCGGCTCAAGTGATAGCTCTAGCGAGAGCAGCGACAGTGAGGGAATTGTGACTGGCCTTGGAGACAGCGTATTCTGCTTGATAAATAAAGCTTTTTCTGTCTACATATGTGCTATGTTGCTTCAGCAGTAGCTTTTGTACAGCCTTTATTGTATATCAAATGTGCGGGCAATACGCGAGGATTTTTTCTTTCTCGGTGAGCTGAAAGTGGGGGTGCGGATTATATGCAGTTATATGCAGGGATGGGTTATACGCACAAAAATACGGTAACTGGACAAGAACAGTTTGAAGCACTGCTTAAGGTTTATGCTAAATTTATGGGAAAATGGTTTTCAAGCTCCTTGTTGTTCCTTCCTTGTATGGCATAAAGAGGGCGGGAGTTGCGCTCGGTCATGGTGTGCAGATAAGAGTTGTTCATATGCGAGATTTAGTTACAACTTGATTTTGTGTAATAAAAATTATTACTGGCAATCATAGAGTTTCATACAATAATACTTAGGGAGGAATCTGGCACTGTGATTGTGTACCCTCATGGGAATTATGGGAAGTACAGGTTTCGGATTGGATCAGGTTAGCCAGTGAATTGTCCACGGATTTTTTTTTGCTGTTTCATTTCATTATTCGCATAGAGCGGCTAGTGGAGTGGGTGCAAAGGACTGAAGCTGCGCTTTTGTTGTTCAAAGAAGCTGAAAACTGCTAGCCCTCTCAATTTACTGCAACGCTGGAGCTGTATAAGTCGTGTTTGACAGTTTTAAGCGAAGCGTCGTTCACTCACTCCTGCGCATAGATGTAGCATTCCATGCCATTGTAGGATATTACGTCGATCGAGTTCACGTTTGTTGTTAGTGCATCGTTTAAATCAACTGCAAAACGATGGCGATGCGAAGTAGACGCACCGCCAGGCTCTCCTGGCTCGACTTCACAACAAAACGAGAGGTGGGTTGGGGGCAGACCACTTGAACAGACGCACCTGGCATCATATCAGACAAAAATTTAAGTGTTTCTCACTTAATACTGTGTTGTTATTTTCATAGATATAGTGTACTTTCGAGGCAAACCAAGAATGTTTGTTTCGAAATGTTGTAAAGAATATTTCATTATATTTTGATGCAAATATGGAACGCAACAGCAGAACAATGCATACCTGGTGGTTAAATTTTTCCAGGTTTGATTTCTACCGCCTAGTCACAAGAACTGTTTGCAATGAAGTTTGTGGGCAAAAAAATGAAGCAAGTTTCAATATAATATAACTTCATATTACCGTACTTTGTTTTACACTCGGAAAAGAAGCGTCGTGAATCTTAAGAACGTGATCCATCCGAATCAGATCCGAAGCCTTTACTTCCCATCATTCACATGCGGACACAAGCGCCGCTGAAGGAGCCCGCCTAGACACTAGCGCCAGATTCCACTCTAGGCATTATTGTATGAAACTCTATGCTGGTAATCCAACTCCTGCTCAAAATCGGATTTGGAAGTGTCTATCACCGGCAATAGCCATGCTGGCTCGCAGGGGTGGAAGTGCTGCAGCATTTGCGCCATTTTGCGCCAATTTGACCTGCTGAGCCTAAACGGCAATTTGTGTGTGCAACACCAAATTCAGTCAAGTTGTATTATCGACTGAGAAACACACGTGTGCCAGACTAAGGACGCAACTACGTCCATATCAAATTAGTTTGGTCATGTCTATTGGTTCTGTGTCGCTAGTCACATCGTATTTTGATTTCATGCATAAATTTTGTTAAGATGGTGTTTGTGTGTATTCCTCATTATACGACTCTATATATGTTTGAACAGCAAAGCTGTTAGCCGAATCATATGAACTAAAAAACTAAAAATCAGTTTCATTGGCGAAGCGATGACTGCATTAGCAAGAATTTGTAATGTTGTAATGCTAATGCCGCACATGCTCCTTTCTATTTTTGCTATCATACCATTATGCGAGTAACGCTGCTTTGCGCAAAACGCCCCTGAATGACTAGGAACAATCTAGATCTTAGAACCTCCCGATGAGATTACGCGCACTTCGCGTACATTAGAGTTCTGAAACTTACGCGGCCGCTAGCGATAACGCTGGAATCTTTGGTGGCACATGTATAACTGCCGACGCACTTTGCTGCTTGGCAGAATATCGAGGGTTGACACGCTCTGGTTTGCTGATATCGGTCTACAGCGCGTATTGCTCGTTTTCCGGGCACAGTTTCGCTCAAATGAAAAGTTCACTCGTGAAAACAGCAGCTGCTGCGTTCGTCTACATCACGATCGCGTGACAATACGAAGGCTGAAAGCTAATTCTTTCGGATCTGACATCGCGACACTCTACAAAATGCTGGTGTAAGGAAATAAGGACGGCTGCTCCAGGGAGAAATGCTCTTATCACACAATCTTTTCATGTTGAGAGCTTACCACGTAGAAAGGTTTACGAGCTGCATGCTTGTCGATAGTGCACACACCAGCTTATCGCAACAGCACCTTAGAATCAAAGTTCCCCGCTGCTGCTCGAGTACCCCCCCTTTCCCCCGGTTTTTTTTTTTCATGCTCAAGACGCACGGCGCGTCTTATCTCTGCTTGAGCATTCGACAGCAGGTGTAACACGCGGTGGGATACTATCACGTGCGCAGACCTCCGAGCGAGCGACGGAGATTGGCTGGTTTGTTTAATCTCTGCTTGAGCAGCACTCACCACCATAGCTTGCCCAATCTTGCGCACGGGTAAAACGTAGGATGCGCGAGGAATGTTACCAACTTGTAGTTTATGCGGAACATGGCGGCCATGGCGAAAACCCGTCGAGTGTCCATGTAGTTCATATCGTAATAAAATCACCTAATTGCCTCGCAATAGGGAGTTTTAGAATAGCGCACTGCGGGCCCTTTTGGTGTGGTCGCTGCCACTGCGCATGCATTGTAACGCGATGCGCCGTTCACGCTCGCGGCCCGCATGCAGAAAATCTGATATAGCGGGTGATGTGTGCAGCCCGCAAACGCTGGTTTTGAGGGTACAGTGCTGCTGGCATCGTGTGTTGCGGTTTGCAGGAGGGCAAACACTATTCTAAAACTCATATGGTGCCAGCTATGCCCGCAATGCCCGCAGCGCTTGCGAATTTCATTCTAAATCTCTCTAATGGCACGGCGCGCCCGTCTAAATTTCTTGGCGGTTTTCATGTTGGCTGTGGCACTTCAATGACTGGAAGATAAATTCTTTACACTCATTTTATAGAGCCCTATTGTTTTAGTATGAAAATAGCTTTTATTAGTTCATCTTTAGTCTAATTAACTTGCTTTTTATAATGGGCGCGGTGTTTTGTTCACATCTTGAACATCAATTTTTTTTCATTCGTCTGAGGTCTGGTAGCTGTCCAGAGTGCAGTTTTTTTTTTTGAGTAGCTGTTCTTTCAGCTTTGATGTAAGATTTAATATATTTATCAATTTGGGGTAAGTCTGGTCACTTGATCAGCATTGCATGCTCTCTCATTTCAGATTCAAACATCCTCTTTTCAACCCTCGGTTGAACAAAGGGTCTTCACACAAACCAATCACACGTTGGGACTCGCATCATCACAACCAATCGCAGAAACACTTTCATAACAGGCACTACAGTGGTAAAAATCACGTTATGAATTATAACACAAGAGGGAATATGTTCTCAGCCTGTCACACTCCCCAAGTCAGGCTGCGCTGCCTCCGTCGGCAGCCGTTCTCACGCTCGAGTCCCGTCAGCTCTCTCAATGAACGTTGCTTCGTAGAAGCCTCTTTAAGATCGGTGAGTACACCGTTGGGCTCTGTGCGCTTACCAGCTGTGCATGCGACATCGAGGCGCCCCGACATCCTAACGCTCGGTAATGGCAAACAGCGGGGAAGGGTATGCTGGTCTCCATGCCGCCACTATGTCTCGGTCAGCCCAGTGGTCGCGGCCCCGCGTCATTCTCAATGGCACACGTGCATGCCAACAATGGCGTAAACTCTGACAGCGGCACCTGGCCTGCTTCTTGCCAGACGCTCATCCGAGTAGGCCTTCCCCTTCTAGTCCCAAACGGGGGCGACCTTGACGGCGCCGCTCGTGAACCGTGTGAACGAAGGAGTTTCCTTTATTTCCCGTGTGCAGGTCCCCGCGTTCGTCTTCGCGGAACCGATCAGCTTCGTTAGTTGACGGGTCGGGAACTGGCTCCGCGCTCTACATCAGCCACATTAATTGCGCTACACGCAATACGCCGCTAATGATTATCTCATACTAACTGCACCTGTTGTGCAGATTTTTCGTCGTCTTCACCGACGCCAGCGCATAGCTGGGCACTAATAGGTATGCGGCATTAGCCTCCCTCTAGAAAGAGCATCATCTTATCGATGTACAATTAGCTGGTCGATATCCCTATCAGTCCGAAAGATACGGCTGTATGCGCACTACGTGCACAGTCTCAGGCAGATGCGGAGGACATCTTGAACGAAATGAACGATCACAGGGTGTCTACCAACCTGGAAAACCTGGAAAACCTGGAAAAGTCAGGGAATTTGAACACGCCTGGAAAAGTCAGGGAAAAGTCAGGGAATTTCTGAAAAATCCGGCCAGGTCATGGAAACTGACTGTAGTCTTACAGATCGTCACGAAAATATTCATTAGCATTAATCAAAGCTTTAAAAATCGCTCCTTAAACCACACAGAACAGCTAAGCAGAAGCATAGTTAAAAAAAAGCAGTGCATAGCTGGCGCTTCTACTTTCCGAGTACGTTACTCACGCGCATAAAATTGTGCATGTTTGTCTTGGCCGCGATCTCGGCTCGGCTTGAGGGTTTTCTGGTTAGGCTGGAAGTGCCATCAGCACAGGGCAAGGTGCACAGAATATGCGAGTCGTAATTATTTTTTTACTGAAATGTGTAGTTTACAGGTGCGTAAACTGGACTGGGATACAAAAACAGCAGTAGAGCAAATATGGTAATCCAGATCGGATCCAATCCAATCGAATCCACCTATCAAGATGCCTGGGCTGCAGCCATATTGCCATTCTTCTTGTGATGCCGTGAGCATGCAGTGAGTTGCTATGCCTCTTGCGAAGAAGTGTTCGTTTAACCCTGATTGGGTGAACGCGGAAATATCCGAGCACGCCTCATGGATTAGAGCAGTGCCGAACGATACAAGTAAGGCTCACTGTGCAGCATGCCAGAAGACTTTCTCGCTTAGCAATATGGGCATCGCTGTTGTCTCCAGTCACGCTGTGAGCAAGAAACACCTAACTGCTGTGAGCATTGTGCAAAGTGCTTCCCAGACAAACATCCGCGCGTTTTTCGGTGCTGGACCCAACTTGCCGTGTTCCATGACTGCTACGACTACGGGTGAATGTGTATCGACTGTGCCAAGCACGAGTGCTGAAAGCGTGCCTGCTAAACCGGTGGCCGTCGCGCCTGACGGGAAGGCATCCTTAAATGGGTTTCTGGTCAAAAAATGTGTCACGAAAGCAGAAGTTGTTTGGTGTCTGAACACCATAGCGACCCATGGATCGTTTCGTTCAGCAGCAGCGTCAGCGGCGCTTTTTCCCATCATGTTCCCCACGTGCGACGTCGCGAAGAAGTTGCAACTTGGTAAGGACAAAGTTGGCTATACAATTTGTTACGGTATAGCCCCGTACTTCCGAAACAGGCTGCTATCAAAGCTGCATAGTGTCCCACACGTGGTCGTGGCTTTTGACGAGTCCCTGAACAAAATTGCTCAGAAAGAGCAAATGGACGTTTTGATCAGGTTTTGGGACCCAGCTGACGATGTTGTCAAAACCCGCTACCTGACGTCCTGTTTTTTAGGACACACTCGCGCAGAAGATTTAGCTGCCGCTTTCAAAAAGGCCACTGAGAACATTGAGCCGGCAAAAATACTTCATCTTTCGATGGATGGTCCAAACGTCAATTTGAAGTTGTTGAAGTCGTTGAAGCAAGAGTTTTCTGCGTCTGATGGAAATCAGAATATTGTGGACATTGGAAGCTGCGGACTGCATGTTTTGAGTGGTGCATTTAAAACAGGCCACAATGTGACAAAGTGGAACACAGTAGTGTTTCTTAGAAGCTTGTACAATTTGTTCAAAAACGTCCCTGCACGCCGAGCCGACTATGTCAATTTCACAGGGAGCATACTGTTTCCGCTAAAGTTTTGCTCAGTGCGCTGGCTGGAAAATGGCAAGGCTCTTGCTAGGGCACTGCAAGTCCTCCCAAATGTGGTCAAATATGTTGAGCATGTCAAGAAAGAAAAGAAAGTTCCAGCGTGTGGCAGCTATGCTCATGTCGAGACGGCTGTGAAAGACGAGATGCTGCCAGTAAAGCTGGCCTTTATGCTTTCAGTTTCAGAAGAATTGGAGCCATTTTTGGCTGAGTTTCAGACAGAAAAGCCAATGCTACCTTTTCTTGCAACAGCACTGGACGGCCTGTTGCGGTCACTGCTGGGACGAATCGTGCTAAAGGAAAAGCTGGATGCTGCAGGCACATTTTCAAAACTGATAAAAATTGATCTGGAGAACCCAAACAACATCATTGGTATAGCTGCCTTTGACATAGGCCTTGCCACCAAAAGTGAGTTGCGAAAGATCACTAAACCATCTCACACTGCGGTGGTAAGTGTCAAAAAAGAATGCATCTTATTTATTAAGGCCTGTTCAGCAAAGATAATCGAAAGATCACCTCTGAAATACAAGCTGACAAGGGGGGCCAGTTGCTTAAACCCAGCAGTTTGTGCCGCTTCTGTGGAAGCTGGCCAGAAGCAGCTAAACATTGCACTTGAAGTACTTATAGAGCATGGGCGCCTTACAGGCCTACAAGGAGAGAGAGCAAGTAGATCATATGTACAAGTGTGCTCGAACAGCACTGCACAAGTGCGTTTGCGAAAATTTGATCGTGCAAGAGAGCGCTTGGAGAAGCTGTGGGTGGAACTCTGTGCAAGTTCTCATGAAGAGCTACTGCTGTTTGTGAAGATTGTGCTGTGCCTTTCACATGGAAATTCTTCCGTGGAGCGGGGATTTTCAGTGAACAAGGAATGTCTTGTGGAAAATATGAAGGAGGAGTCACTTGTAGCACAAAGGTTAGTGTACGATGAGGTGTCTGCAGCAGGTGGTGTTGCAGAAGTTGACGTAACAGACAAGATGATAGACATGGTTCGAAGTTCCAACATCAAATGGAAGGAAGACCTGGAGAGGAAAAAGAAGGAACGGTTGGACGTATTGGATGCTGAAAGGAAAAAGAAGAGGACTGCGGCTCTTGTGAAAGAGCTTGAATCAAAGAAGCAAAAACTGATGGAAGACGCACAGCTTCAGGTCTCCATGCTGCAGCAAGAGATTGAATCCTTGAAACAGTGAAGGCATTGCCGATGCAAGTAAACAAGCTTTTCTGTTTGTCGAGGGACAATTATTGTGTCTTTGAATATTTTATTTATTATAAAAAATGCTTTCAGACAAGGGAATGCAATAAAGCAGCATGGTTTCCATTTTATATGAGCGCCTCATAATTTCTTTTTACCGCTCAGGAGTTTGTTTTCCAGTGCGCAGTTTCTTCCAAGCAGACGTACCGGTCATGGAATTTGCTTGAAATGGTCATGGAAAACCTGGAAAAGTCAGGGAATTTGGAAAAATGTAATTGGTAGACACCCTGGATCAGCAATGACCTCGTAGGTGACGTCACTGAGATGGTGCAAAACACTCGACTCTCGTCAATTCAATCTCTGAATTTTGTTTCAATTATCGAGGAGTTTGAATCATCAGAAGCTCTCAGATAGATGACTCTGGGTGAGGTGACACCACACATGATTAGGCATTGGTGTTATCACTAGAGGTCGGATTTGTAGGCACTAACAAGCGTGTTTTAGGCGATAAATACAGGTAGGAAAAACACTGTTTTAGGCCTTGAAAATCATGAATAAAGGCGCAATGAATTTCTATAAAAAAATGGAATAATTTAAAACAAAAACATCGGTGACTTGTATCTGCGTTACGAGGCAAAAAAAAAGAATGATATTGTTTAAAATAGCACGAAGGCACCATTGATTGAACAGAGGCATCTATTTCCCGTGCAATACGCAGATTACGGTCTTTCATTTTATCATCTAGCATTGCAAGTGAAGTGTACACCGTCCTATCAACACACTCCTGGGTCTCTCATTTCTTTTTTGCTGGGAAGGGCAGCGGAGGAGCGAATAACCAGACTACTGATACTGCAGAAGGGAGGGATGCGAGGTCTACTTGTGTAGGATTCATTTTTCCCCTGACGATGAACACCTCAAAGAGCCCCTCACTAGGTTTGGGCATTTCGAGCTGACAAGCGCAATGGATGCACTGGGCACTCCGGATTATGCTTGTTAAGATTTTCAATACATGTCGTGGAAAAACGCTAAATTTCCTCCGAGTGCCACTTGCCCTTCTAGCGGGCGTGCGCCACAAAATAGAGGGAGTGACGTACAGCAAGAAATAATCCTGCTTTTACGCTGCTTCTTTAGGTTATGTGATCTTGGAACTGGCAAGTGCCTTGGTCTTAGAGTCTACGGACACATCAGACGCGGTCAAAACAAACCAAGCCAACACATGTTTATTTAACTACTTTATGATCGACGATATCGTCAGCCAAATAATTATAACATAAATTGTGACAAACATGCTAAGACATCCTTACACAATATTACCATACACTCCAGAACATGACAAACGACAAACGCAATAACACACCCACCAAAGCGGCATCGCCAATGCTTGACTCACCTCAAGGTACTCTAGCAGACCGCCCGCGGTGCCGTGTTCCGGGGCCTTCTAGCGAGAGACAACTTTTCACGCCAAACGCCATCACAGAGACTCCCTCAACTTTCTCTGCTGCCACCAAGGCTTGCCTGCCGCAAGGGGTCACCACCGGCGTTACCGCTCTAGCAACCATGATGATGATAACGGTGATCTGCACTCGCGAGCACAACACCACCTACCGCTCAATACTTGTAACCCCAAAACGCGGCTTCTGCGCGAAACACGTGCGCCACGAAGTGCAAACAACTTTACAGGGGGTGTCAGCACCTCCACAAGGTTCACATTGGTTCTTTGATGTCGCTCACCGTGCGATCATTATCAGAACTTGGTTAAATGCGAGCTATATCTAGAAAAACAGACAAAAAATGTCCAATTTCCTGATTATATGGATGGATGGATGGATGAACTTTATTTGGTCCATCGGAACGTGCTTTAACACGTTGCTGGCCGCTCCGACGTCGGAACAGCAAGACCAAGTCTCTCTTCTATGTCGCGGGCCCGGTGGACTGCCCATAGCTGTTGTTCAAGTCCAGAGCTTGCAATAGCACTCTCCCATATGAACGACTTGATGACTTCCCCACAGTGCAAGGTGGGGCACTGCCAGAGCATATTTTCTAAGGTAGCTATATCGTGGCAGTAAGGACATGTATTAGTTGGCTGTATTTCGGGATAAATTTTGTTTAGTAACACGGTATTAGGGTACGCCTCGACCTGAAGAAGCCAGAGTGTCAGAGCCTGAGGTCTGCTTAGTTTTCTGTGCGGTGAAGGGTATTGTCTCCGCGCCATGTAAAAATGTTTTCTCAATTCATTATACAACATGGGAGGGTCACAGTTCTCCAAGACATCAGCACCGCGAGCCCTGATTATATCCTGCATTTTAAATGGTACCCCATGAAGAGCATTGCACGTGACATTGTTCATGTTGACATGTGTAGTTTGTGTGTTCTATTCTGTAGCATGAATGAGGAGTACTTTGGCGTTGCTAGCTGCTTCATATCAATTCGAAAGGGAAGCGCAAAGGCCAAGGGAAAAGAAAGACAGTGCCCTTTGTCTCTGTCTCTCTTTTCCCTGTGTCTTTGTGCTGCCCTTTCAAAATGAGTACAATGAATGAACGCTGGAAAAAATAATAAAACACGGAAACTTAATGTCAACTTGTTATTTTTATTTTTGCTTTCAATGGCCGCGAGATGCTATGCACTAATCGGCCCTCGTTTCATGTCCACCTCGGTGGACCAGTGGCTAGAGTGCTCTGCTGCTCACCCAAATGTCGCAGGGTAGATTCCGGCCGCGGCGGTCGCATCTATATATGTAGGCGAGAAGGTACATTCCCAAGTACTTCACTATGTTAGTGCACGTTAAAGAACACCAGATGGTTGCGATTTCCAGAGACCTCCACTACGGCATCCATCAGGATCACATCGTGGTTTTTTCACGTAAAACCACTCATATATGCCACTACTACTACTACTGCTACTACTACTATATATCACTACTACTATTACTACTACTACTACTACTACTACTACTGCTACTATTACCCCATTTCGCTCGCGTTCATCTTCTCGTTGTTCCTGCGTCCTGCTTTCGCCAACCCTGACAACGCTTAGCTTGTGTTTAGTGCGTCATCTCTGACCACAGTTTCAGCAGAGCGACGTGGTGTATCGCGGTTACGATACATGATCCATGCCAGCCTATCTAAAAGTACACGCACTGCCTGATCCATCCCACAGAAACGGGTAATACATAACATAGAACGCCGAAACTATACATCTATGGCATGCATGCACAAGTTGGCTGGGGCATGTCATGCCAGTCCACAGGACCTTGCTTACACATGGTGTTCTTGTTGCGTATGCATCATGTGATCCTCCAGCCCAAATACTGTAGAAAACAGGAAAGAAATTAGGCTCTGGTTACATGGGACGAGAGACAAGGGATTCAAGCTTGCCTTTTCATATCATGGTTTTGTGGCTCGTAGCGAACCAATTTCAAAAATCACCGTGGTAGAACACTTTTCATCGGACACTCAAGAACTTCTATTGTCTTGCCCCTCGAATGCAGAGATATTACTTGGCTCGCGTCTTCGATTTGACTTGAGTAACTCGGCATGAAGCAAGCAGCGGACTTCAAGATGCCCAAGTCAGCCTTCGCGTTTGATAGATGCTCAGGGTGTCTTGCTTGGTCAAGTCAAGAACAAGTTTCAAAGGAGAAACACACTGCTCGCCTGCTAACGAGCTTAATAATAAAGTTCGCAGAAGGCACGTGTTACAGCAAAAAAAGACCATACGTTTTAACATGACCATAAAAACAAAGTGCCACAAGCATATTTTTGCCATTTTACGGCTAACGAGTGGCACATGGTGCCTGCCGCTACAGCGATGTGCAGTGTTGCTTCTGTAAAGCATCCGTTGCCCGCTGGTTTTAGTGGCCACCCAAATGCAGCGCGTTCCTCCACGCTTGCTTGTTTGAAGGCGAAACAAGCATCGTGTTAAGTTCTTTCATCGTTTTCTTTTTTTTTTAATCAAACACCATGGCATGTATTTGCACTGACCTGGCTCACAAGGTAACGCGATTTTCACGGTATTCGGCTTTCTGTTCACCTGTGGACATGCTTGTTGCAGGCTAGGTCGCAGTTATATAAGAAAAAAAAAAGTCCTGGGAACAAAAGTGATTCGTATCCTGTTGTTGAACTTGGTTAACAAAAGAAAAAGCGAGGTCAGAACATTGCCCTCAGCAAAATTTTGTCTCGCGGGGTGCAGCAACGTCTTGCTGCATGATGGTGAAGGGGGAGGCCTGTGATCAGGAAACCCGGGATAGGGGCACCTTTTTGTGTGTGTGTGTGTGTGTGTGTGTGTGTGTGTGTGTGCAGAATTTTTCGTAGCGTTGTGCTGCAAGCAATGTCTTTCTGAAGGACAAACAGCGCCCTAGACGTCACGAAAGGATAGACGAGGCACACGGACACAGCGCCGTGTCAATTTTGTCCTGAACGAGACAGAAATTGTCGTTGTGTTTTAGAAAAACAGAAATAACCTTTGCGATAATGGAACATTTCGGCGTCGTCACCACCGGGGCTATTAATACGCACGTGTGTGTAGTCGACACAACCTGTAATGCCAGGGAACTCAGCCACTTAATAAATGTCCCGCATAACCTTAGAAAGTGCCGCCGGCTGCAGAATGTGCACCAGCATTGCGTACAGGTGCTTTGCGGTGAGTAGCGTTGCTATTCCGATAACACGGCACACTGTTGACTACGGAATACGGACAACATTCCCGGTGACTGTTTGGAATGTGCCAACGCCGTAAAACCCAACAACCATCAGTAGCTGTAACACTGGAGGCACAAGCTGTCTTCAGTTGTCTCCACTTTCACGGAGCGGCAATATAGCCAGCAGCTGCCGCACGGCGTTCTTCGTGTATCTGTACCGAGCGTGGAATTCTCGCTCATCAGACAACTCTATCGGATTCCCTCGGTCACATAAAGCGGGTCGAGGAATTTTCGGCAGGCAGTGCGCTTCAGAAAATGCTACACTTATGGCGAGGCAAGCAAACTCAAAAGCGGCCACCCTCCGCGCTACGTCCATTCAAAAGGCGGCGATGTTAGAATGACGTGTGAAGTCACTTTCAAGCTAGCCCTGCAGCTGACTTGAAACTTCTCCCGACTTTGACCGAGCCAGGTCGCCTTCAAGTCGTCCACAAGTTCGAGAACGCTTTATGGCGAGCGGCAAGACTGTTTTGAGTCAAGAACGAGTCAAGTACGAGTCAAGTAGCATCCCCGCATTCGGGGGTAACTATGACTTCTTATGTCACCTATAGAGGGGTGCTTGAAAACGTAAATTACAAACAAAACAAAAGCCGTGTGCACATCACATTCTTTATCCGAAGGTACTACAGCAGATGGGTTACAATGTCAAAGAAAACGTGCCTTCATTGATACAGCATACTTTCTTCCTTTAAAAGTCATTTCATTTAGTCACAAATATAATAAAAAGATATATTTAAAAATTAGATCTAATGCGACATTCTAAAATCTGGAAACAATTACCGTTGCGCAAGTAGGACTGTCTAGGTGCATTAGTTTTCGAGTGCGAGTTTTAAGAATGAATGCTTGACACAGGAGCTTTAACTGCAGTTTAATTCGACGCGATGATAGTAATTCTCATCCCAGTTTATGTTTCATATTGGTACAGCTGTCATTTTCTGAGTAATTGCATAGGAGAAACCTTGTAGTCCTATTTTGTATGTTGTCATGTTTGTCATTTAGAGACATAAGCCAAAGGATCTTTTATGGCACAAGCGTATTCAGGCATAAGGTGAATGGATGCTAACAACACCACTGATTGTAAACATGTCGGCGCCTGTCTCCGGCTTCACTGTATAAAGTATAACAATTTGGCGGCCTTCACCACCACTGAATCGACATGACCAATCCATGAGTGGCCCATCATGGTTTTTCATTCTTTCTCCACCAGCCCGCGGCTTCACAGGAAAACCTGCTGTTTCTTTCCCACCGCAACACACAGGTTTTCAGGTAGTTTTTTTGAGTTCCCTTAGGACATTGGACAGTAGTCTGTAGAAGATGATCACCGTGTGCTCGGCCATAGACACCACTCTTGTTTACTTACCCCGTCTTTAATTCTCTCTCCTCATTCCCCTGCAGACGCAGAGACGTGCTTCCACTTAGGGCTGCGTAAATAGCATCTTTCATTTTTGTCATGCTCCTCTTCGGTCGCTGACAGCATGTCAGCTCATTGGCGCATGGTGGCAGGCGAGTGCCCTTTCACTATGGTTAGCTGTTAATTTGTGGAATAAGCTAGAACTAGAGGACTTTGCTGAACCTCAGATGGTGTGTGGAAATATATCACTGTTGCCTTTTTACATGAATGACAATTTAAAACTATGTTCGAAAACAAAATTTGGGCTTAAATAGCACCCATATTTATTTATTTATTTATACATACTGCCAGTTCCAATGGGGACTATTGCAGGAGGGCAATCAAAAGATACTATAGATACACTTACATAGAAAACGTGAAAATGTATGACAACAGATCTTATACGATATTACATGGATTATATGGGAGCATAAACAATGTGGTGAAAAACATTTAGAACACAGATTTGGTACATAATAGACGATTATTAATAACATGCAAGAAATATCACAAATAAACATGAAAGACTTTTCCATGCGTACGACACTGATATACTTATCATGATAAAAAAAAAAACATCAATTTAACTATGGGTGGCACGAATACGATTATTAAGCAACATCAAAAATGTATTCAAATCTTTACTATTAATTATACAGCCGGGTAATCAATTCCATTCTCTAATTGACTGTGGGAAGAAAGAATACCTGAAGCAGTTGCTGTTGAAACGGTATTCCTGTAAAGTTAATGGATGTTTATGGCGTGACTGTCTAGTTTCCAAAATTGATATGAACCTAGAGCTGTCGATGTTTAGCTGTTTATGAATGAGTTGGAAGAGCATTTTTAAACGTGAGAGTTGAGCGCGATTTCGCAATGTTAGTAACCCAGCTTTTGCGATTAATTCAGTAGGTGAATCAAGCAGACTGTATTTGTTGTAAATAAATCTAACCGCCTTTCTTTGTACACTTTCTAGCTTTTAATTAAGTTATTTGTGGCCGGGAACCAGACTAAGTTAGCGTATTCTATTGTAGGTCGAATGAAGGTTTTATAGGCCAAGAGTTTAGTTTGAGGTGGTGCGGATTGTAGTCGTCTTTTAAGAAAAAATAATCTTTTTAAGGCTGAGGATGTAACATAATTAACATGTGCCTCCCATCTAAGGTCACTAGAAATGACTAGTCCAAGATACTTATGCTGTTTCAGGGAAGTTAGTTGCGTGCCGCCAATAGTGTAGGCGAAATTTGAAATGTTTTGTCTATGGGTTATTCTTAACAAGGCTGATTTTTTTACGTTTAATGTCATCTGCCATTTCGTGCATCAATCTGACACTGATAATAGAGAATTGCTGAGGACCATATGATCTGAAGGTGAGTTAATTTCTTTGTAAATAATACAGTCGTCTGCGAAAAGCTTTATGTTCGTCCCGATGGATTGAGGCAAATCGTTGATAAAAATCAGAAATAGAATAGGAGCTAGGACGCCGCCCTGTGGTACACCTGAGGTAACTTCCGTTAGTTCCGATGTTTGCTGGTCTATTTTCACAAACTGCATCTGCTTGGTTAGATATGCTCTAATCCAGTTTGTGATTGGTTCTTTACCTATTGTCACCTGCAATTTTTCCATGAGCTTTTGATGCGAAACCCGGTCAAATGCTTTAGAAAAGTCGAGTGAGATGAGGTCGATCTGCTTTTGATGGTCAATGGCCGATGACAATTCATGTATTAATTCGGTAAGCTGCGTAACGGTGGAAAGACCTTTACGAAACCCGTGCTGAGATGGTGTCAAAATGTTCTCGTTTTCAAGGTAAGTAGTTATATGTTTAAGAATAATATGCTCAAATATTTTACAGATTGTGCTTGTTAAGGATATCGGGCGATAATTAGCGACGTCAGCTTCACTACCCGATTTGTGAATTGGTATGACCTGTGCTATTTTCCAGTCATTGGGCAGTGAAGATTTTGTTAGGGACATGTTAAATATAATATACAGATATTTAGTTACCCATTCGGCATAACGTGTGAGAAACTCATTGGGTATATTATGAGGCCCTGGTTGTTTCTTGATCTTCGTTTTTAGCAAAAGGTCAAAAATACCTGCTTCGTTTATACGGAGAGGTTCAATGGAATCTACTCAATGAATTTCGAGAGGTGGTGCGATATCGTTATCTGTAGTGAAAACTGAGTGGAAGTCGTTAATGAACAGATTAGCTCGGTCTCTACTTTCTTCTGGAGACATTGTACTATATTTTTTATTTTTTGGATTTAGGTAGTTCCAGAATTTTTGAGGTGCATCATTAAGAAAATTAGGTAGAGTATAAGAAAAGTAGTGATTCTTAGCTGCTTTAATTTGAGACTTCATTGAACTGATGGCTTCAGCAAGGTTTTTACCAGTTATGGGATTCGATGTTTGTTTGAAAGACTTTCTTAGGCGCTTTACTTTACGTTTAGCATGAATAATGTCGCGGTTTATCCATGCATTGAATTGTCTTTCTTTCTTTGTTTTAGAAGGTATATAGTGAGACGCAATACGAAACAATTTCTTTAAATTTCTGCCACAACGTTTCGATAACAACATCCTGATTATCAGCAAGCTGCTCGAATGAGCTAAATTCATATGATAAGTGGTCCAGTACACTAGTGTCATCAGCGTTGCTGAAATCAGGAAATGACAAAACTGAATTTGAATTCTTGATACGTTCATGCAAGGGAATCGAACACAATACTATCTTGTGATCTGATATACCATCAGTTAGCTCAATGATGGCCTCATCAGCAGGAAAGTGGTCACTAATAAAAACTAGGTCAAGTATATTTGAGGAACATCCTTGTACACGAGTGGGCTCTTTAACAATTTGGGAGAGGTTGAATGTCGGCATAGTATCAATAATAATGTCGGACGAAGATGATTGATGGTTCATGGTGAGCCAGTCGATATCAGGGAGGTTAAAATCGCCAACAAGTATAAGCCTACATGCAAGAGCGTGAATGTGCAGGTATTTATACAGGGAATGCATTACTTCCGAGTGTGACGAGGGGCTCCGATAAACGCAACCAATTACCATTGGGCAGGCAGTCAAGTGCAATTTACAAAAAAGGTGCTGATTTGAAACATGGGCATTTATAGGCACTTATAGGCATGTAGGCATGAACACCAAAAATGGGCATTTAAGGGCACTATAAAAACAGTATAAAAGCCCTTCTTAACCTCTAATTCATGCTCATATATCAAAATGGCACCGTAGGAACACAAGGAACAAAATGGGCATTTGCGTATAAGGCGGTCTCTAGTTATCACATATAAAAATGTAGGTGTTTTTAAACCCTTACTGTACACAATGAACAGAAAACAGGAGTAAGGCCCACACAGGGTTTGCACAGACCCTTGAAATCCTTGAATATCCTTGAATTTGATGGCATTATTTCAAGGGTCCTGAAAACTCCTTAGATATAAGTGAGCTCCTTGTAATTCTTGAAAATTTAGTGGACTTAGCTTCAATATAGCGATTGAACGACATATTTTTGTAAGTCGTACTAATTTCAAAAAAGCATTTACTGAGGAATGTTCACGAAAACATGTAGTCTTGACAGGAGTGCAATAGCAGCATGTTTCAGTTTTAAAACCAGCAGTGCCTGCGTCTTCTGGCAACAAATGCAAGCCAGAAATCCAATCCAATCCAGCGCAAGTTGTAGTAACGGTCGGTCAGTACTCAGTATAGTCGGTCCGTGCGTCAGCTTCACGCCTCATTTTTCGGCGAAAGTTCATGTTTGTGCTGTGTGCAATGCCTGCAACTTTACTTTGGCAGGATGCCAGGCAGAAAGTGCAAGTTTCAGTCTGCGTCGCTGGAGCACAGCGAGTATCGTCACTGGGTGAGGCCGGAGACGAGCAACCTTTTTTGAGCGAAATGCGTGGTATGTTAGAAGTCGTTTGACATTGCAACAATGGGAGAGTGGGCTTTATGGAGACATCAGAAAAGTGCTGAGCACCGATACAAAGTTGTGGCAGGAGAAGGCTGCTCTTTCGTCATGAGCTTTTGCAAGCAGCAAACGTCACAGAAACAACTTCTCAGCGAAAAAACATGGAAACATCCACGCGAGCTGCAACCGTTGATGAAGACTGCAGAAGGCATGACTCGATGATTGAAGCCGAAATTTTGTGGACGATGAAAGTTGTCTTCACACTATTCATACAGCTCCAGTGGATCAGTTTTCCGAGTTGTTCCAAAAGATGTTGCCGGATAGTGATATCACGAGTAGCTTCACTTGTTCGAAAACAAAATGCGCATACGTTGCGTGCCGTAGTCTGCGCCCATTTTTCGCATCTCAAGTCTTGGACATGATGGAGAAATCTGGTCATTTTGTTTTCTTTTTTGATGAAACGTTAAATGAATACCTGCAAAATAAAAAGCTTGATGTTCACTGGAGACTGTGGAACAATTCTGAGGTGACAACAAGGTATGTGACATCTGCATTCATGGGCCACTGCACAGCGGGCGACTTCATGAAGAAATTGACGGAAGCGCTGGCGTCCTTTTCAATTAGAAAAATTGTTCAGCTTTCCAAGGATGGCCCCAATGTTATCTGGACACCTTTCCACAAGTTCCAGCAGCACATAAAAAATAACTTTCAAGTTCAGTGTTTGGATATTAGATGGTGTGGCCTTCACACAGTGGATAATGCCTACAACGCTGGAAGGCATGCAAAGGGCTGGCCAGTTGGCACATTTGTCCAGCCTATTCTCACTCCTTCATGGTGCACTGGCCAGGGGTGGAGATTTTCTTCGCGAAACACGGAGCAGTGTGTTTACACTTTCTTTTGCATCCACTATTGGATCAAGAACGTGCCCATACTGCAAAGAACCCTGACCACATGGGAGCACTTGAAGCAATACACTTAAGCAGTGAGTGGCGGCAGGCTGCCCATGCGAAAATGCAGAGCATATGAAAACGAGTGCTTTTCTAATTGACCAGCTTGCACTTGCAAAACTGAACTTTTTCCTAAATGTTGCCACGGTTGCGCTGCCTTTCCTGACTGTTTTTCAGAGTGATTCTCTCAACACCTTTTTGCTGGCAAAAGAACTTGAAAGTGTCTTGAAAAGCCTTGTGTCAAGGTTCGTAAAGTGCTCTGTAATGACAGAAGGGTGATTCCACGAGAGATCGACACGGGTCCAAAAGTTGATATTTTAGATTTCATTGAGTATTTTATATTTCGTGCACCTCTCACCAAGTAGCCCGAAAGTCAACTTCGTTTTATGATTAACGGCATAACTTATGAGAAAAAAATATCAAACTTCACCAACACGGAGACATCAATTTCGTCACCTGTCATTTTCGAAAATTGCAGATGCTATAAAAAAACAATTTTTTTTGTTTCAAGGAAGATATTTTTTACCTCAAATGCATGTCTAATGAAGAATGAATTCATACGGTTTCAAGTTTGTAGACCTTGAGAAAACAGCTTTTAAAAATGTCTAATTTTGTGACAGTTTAAAATAAGCTACGTATTCCCCATTTTTTTTCTCCGAAAGTAATGCAAGCAGCGTTTTAAAACTTGACACGTTTTAAGGATACAGTGTGTTCATTAGGTACATAAATTATTGCTGCCATAGGACAAATGTAAATTTTTATATATTGCCTCAAAGTTCTCATATTAGCAATAGTGTACTCCACTGAAATTTGAATAATAAAAAAACCCCATCCTCGATTTTTCTTAAAATCTCGTAAATAGACAACCGAAGGCCATCATACAGTAATGTAGAAAAACATGTTGCATGATTGTTTTTAGCGACAATATTCATGGTACAAATCAGAGCTTTTCGAGAATGCGCTGATAAGTTGAGAAATCTAGAAATTGGAACGGAAAAGCGGCAATAAGCTTCAATTGCGAGTAAACGTCACCGCATTCGGTGAGGAAAGGCTGTTTTAGGAGATAGGAGTAATTATTTTGAACACGGTATTCTACAGTATCTGAATTCGCTCTTATACGTAGAGCACTGAGACTTCTAATACGTGGTGCCACACACTTTCTCTATCCTTTCTTTATGCGTCCCCTTTCCCCTCTTCCTCAAGGAGATAAATGAACCATGCTTTGCATGGGTTCATCGAACCTAATGGCAGGGTTTTTTTAAAGGAGCACTGACATCAAATTTCAAGATCGAGATATGCTCATCATTCAATCGCTTGGTATGCATAGGTCTTCTTGGCCAAATTTAGGTAGGTCTTCTTGGTCAACCGCAAAGGTTGCCGAAAAGAGTGCCTGACACTACCTGTTCTCTTTTCTTACGCGCCTGGGCAGAGAAGGCAGAGCTGGGGGAAGGCCGAGCTGGGGAAGGCGAGTGGTTGGCAGGACTGTACTATGGTCCCTTGCCTAACGAAATAACTCGTAAGCAAGCGGCGACAGGCCTCGCAATAACTCGCAAGCAAGCAACGACAGGCTTTGCATGCGGAGCGGTGGCTTGTGCCCTTCGTGCAACGGTGACTGCCGGGTCATTCAATCTCTGCTTCAGATGCGTTCGTCTCTAGCGCTAGGGCACTTTTACTCGCACATAATAGAGACAATGCGTAAGTGATGTTATCAGTTTGGATTCTGTACGGTTCAGTGGCAACCGCAAAATTCCACAGGCAGTGTTCGTATAATTGCTATCGCTATACACTGCCCCCCTCCCCCGCGGTCGACATACTGTATACCCCCCTCCTTGGGCGAGACATATATATAGCATTGCAAATGTAAGGGCCTGTCTATTCCATTCTGACTTTGAGTTTGTTGGCCAGTGGCTCACTCATGATAGAAAAGTCAGCGCCAGTCAGTGTCAACCAAGGCCCTCACTTCTTGCCCGTCAATCGTCACAGTGAGTTTGGCAGTCACAGTGTTCTCCATGCAATTTCCTTTGTCGGTGTCGTCTGCTTTCGGCAATAATGGGGGATTTTAGGCCGTTTGATGACCTGCAACCTTCCCCTCGGAGATCGCTGCTTTTAGTTTCCCTGTCGTGGGCTGGGAGACCAACCACTGGTGCATCAGCGAAACTTCGGCAGGTTGGGGAAAAAGAACGGGCTGGTGATGGTGAGCGTGTTCGCAGGTTAGAGAAGCTTTATTGCCAGCTGGCAGAGTCGTCATGAAAGAAGGCACCACTTTCGTCAAACTTGTGGCGTGAAGTATCTGGCTGACTGATATGGTGTCCAGCTGGCTGATACGAGCAATAACGATATGTTCAGACTCCCCACAATCATAGCACGAAGGATGGCAATCTGAAGTCCGCCATATATCGGTCTTCCACAGTGGAAGTCACCTAACAGGATCCCGTTGGGTCCAGTATGCAATAGGGGTGGTTGATGGTACTGTGGCACTAGCGGGAACAACGAACCACGAACAGTTGATTGATTTGTGGGGTTTAACGTCCCAAAACCACCATTTGATTATGAGAGACGCCGTAGTGGAGGGCTCCGGAAATTTTGACCACCTGGGGTTCTTTAACGTGCACTCAAATCTGAGTACACGGGCCTACAACATTTCCGCCTCCGAACCACGAACAGTGTCTGCATAGCTGTATGCGTTGGGCTGGTATTGCGCTCGGCAGACAATAGGCGACAAACAGCGTCTAGGTAGCTGTATACGTTGGGCTGGTATTGCGCTCAGTAGACCTGTATACGTTCGGCTGGTATTGCGCTCAAAACTGGCGTCAAACGGCATCTACGTAGCTGTATGTGTTCAGCTGGTATGACACTTCCGAACGAGGCTCGGGTTAGGTGAACGCCTGTCGGAATTTGTGGCGCACAAGTTCAGCGACGAAGGCAACAGTGACCTTCAGCTTCAGTGGTGGTTGCCTTGCCTTCTCTTTGGAAATCTCCTCACATACAGTCTGCCAATCATTTGGCGTAGTCAGCTCTCATCAGGCATGGTCAAAGAGCCGGCACCTACAGAAGCGCTAGTCATGAGGCTATAGTATTGCTGGTACTGCTGTTGCAATGCCCACTCGATTGCTGTTGCCTCCTTAATAAACTAGTCCACTGTTGTCCGAGGATTGCGCCCAAGGCTAGCGAACAATTCTTCTTTGACGCCGCGCATGAGATGACTGAGCCCTTCGGACATGTTGGGATATGCGCGGTGAAACAAACGTGCCATATCTTCAGCAGACATCATGGCTCTCTCATTTGACTGTTGAATGCGCGATTCGTGCGGGCGTTGCACATTTTCACATTGATCTTGACTCCCGAAAGTATCAATTAGCCGACGGCGAAACTCGTCCAACGTTGTCGAAGTTCTCTCGCCGTTTATGAACCACGTCTTAGTGTTGTCTTCAAGCGCGAAGTATACCTTGAATAACTTCTCATCGTCAGAGATCAAGTGGTTAGACTTTGCTGCCAGATCAAACTGCTCTTGCCAGTTTTCCGCATCTTCGTTTTCGTGACCATGAAAAGGCTCAGGAATTACGAAGGTTCTGGACTGTTGTTTGTGTTGGGTTGTTTGATGAGGTCATTTTATTGAACAGGGGTGTTCATTGACAGGGGTGGTCCTTATAAGAGGCTGAATTCGGGGGTGAGGGGGGGGGGGGGGGGGGGCAGACCTTGAAAGCGATGGCTTGAGCAGTGTACCGGATAATCCATGGGTAGGTGCCTTGTGGGGCTGGAAACAGGGCTGCTCACAGGACTGGCGATCATAAGGCGACGGTACCCAGCAGCTCCACCAGTGTCGCAGTTGGCAAAGTACGGGGTCTTTATTGTAACACACAGAAAGACTCTGTTCTCTCAGAGACACCAAAGGTGGACTCGGCCAAAAGAACTTCTGTTTTTCGTGATGCGCCTCTTGTGTGGATCGGTCGTCTTCACGGGCGCCAGCGCATAAATGGGTACAAATAGGGATGCGGAAGTATTTGATATTGCGCAATTGAAATAGGTAATTAGGTACCATGATCAGTAGACTTGGTGTATACTCATTCGTACTTACTGACCAACATTATGTTAGGCCATGTGCTCACTCGTGTGTTGTTACATTTATGCTTTTGTCTACTTTACTCACTAATTCTCACTTTCACTATTGCTTCTATTCACAATTATTAGTGTTCATTTGTGTTCATAGGTGCATTTATTTCTAATCACTAAAAGTTACTTGTGTCCACTCCGATTTACCAATAATCGCTCACATTTGTAAGTATAACCAGCTTTTGTTAAGTCTTTCACTCACTCTCCTTTATATGCAGACTCGCACCCTTCATCATTGTGAACTCAGTGCAGAGAGAGGATGAGTCAATGTATTCTTTAGTAGGACTTGTAGGCAGGCGAGTCCGAACCTATTCAATACTGGGTTTTTAGACCAGCACTTGTCCCGTTTTCTTCTTTCGTGTCTTGTCTGCTTGTGCGCTGCAAATGATGAATGTATTTTTCACTGCCTATTTTTCTATTATGTACCGCTCATTCAGTATCAAATGGCTTTAATAAAATGAGCTTGTGATAAGAAGGTAGACTCTAAAAAGTGCCGTTTGTTGCTGTTTCTTGTTAAGGTTAGAACAGCTCTTTTGTTTCTGCAGGTATGACATTTGAAGGCACCGGTGCTGAAAAGAGCACGGCATGCTCCGGCCTTCACCTACTGCCTGTAATGCCTGGCACGAGCTCCGCAGCCTCGAGCAAGGACAGAAAACGAAGTCTCAAGGCAGCATCAATTCCACACGATGTTCTAACAATTCTTTCTGACGATGAGGAGCAGCTTGTGCCTCCAGCAAAAATGCCAAAACATAATGAGTGTAGAAATGGGAGATTCTACTAAAAAAAGCAGTTTTTCTTTAAATTATACCAATTTCTCAAGTTTAGGCTTTCTGCTTAAAAAAATCAGTTGTAAACTCTGTAGTTAAAATCACTTTTGATTAGATTAAGGCGGCTATAAGAGTAAATAGGGCAACTCACCATAAAACGTATTGCATATTTGAAATTGGTGCACAAACCTATATAAAAGTTTCATTCCCTATAAATATGGATTTAAAAAACTTTTTTTTGAGTAGAATCTCTCTTTTGGATATTGTTTGTTTTGTGTTATTGCCTGCATGGAATACTGCAAAAGGCAATATTTCTCACAGGTATTAGCCGTTTGTGAAAATCGTGGTTTATATCACTGTGTGCAACGATAAACCTAATCAAAACTTTACAGAGGTACAGTTGCGCTACTCCCAAACATTTTTGGGACTGAGTACTTTGCCTTTTTTTCACTTGAAGTATTGTTGCAGGTTTCATGTAAGTTTGCAATAACTGAAGGTGTTCCTGTCTTTACAAGATAAACACCGACAAATCGTGTAAGCAGTATGGCAGTATGCGGCTGCTGAGCCAGTGCGACTTTATCCCTGAAAACTAGGCATCTGTAAATAATCACATGCTTAAAATGTTTGAATAAATAATAAAATGTTCTAATTCACTTAGGCACTGATTTAACAAAGTCCTTCACAGGGCTATTTAGTGCTTGATAGTAGATGATGAACACAACAATACTAAACACTGGACAAAAACAAGCTGTCTATGTATCTTGTTCTCATTTTGCCTTGAGCACTGTTTTATTGTTCATCCAATAATTTAAATAATTAAAAAGTTCAAAGTGTTCGAAATGAATGAATAAGCATATTAAAGACTGTACATAACCCCCTGTAGAGATGGTTTCACTGCAGTTTAGCAGTGCTATGCCATGACACTGCATATAAAAAAAAAACATACTGCCACAAAACCCCACTTCGGGGATAATTGAACGTATTGACACAATAGCGTTAAAGAGCTCGTTTGGCAAAAATTCCAGTGTCAACATGGGCATTGTTCGTTGTGAGTGAAAATCATCAGCTTGTCCGTGACTGAAAAATTGACAAAAATGAAAATAAGAGCTTACAAGTCCAAGTGAAGATTGAGCCAGGTCATTTACATGGAAAGCAGGTGTTCTGCCACACAGCCACACGTCTGCTTGGATCTACAGTTAAAATAACTTCCTCTGCTTATAAATGCAGTGAAAATAATGTTCATGCTTTACAAACACATGTCCTGTTACAGGCTTCACAATACTACATGTAATGTCTCAGTAATACTACATAGTACAAACGTACATTGCCATCAAGTGTCATAACATGCGATTATCATAACGACTTTGTGGTTTTAAGGGGGGGGACCCCACTTAAAGATTTCTTTATTCATGGGTGAATTTTTATCAAACTTTCATCCTTTATATATTTTGACATGCTGATTTTAAATATGCAATTACTTTTTTCTGTTCAACGTGTACTTTTCAAGATATTAAGAAATTCTTGTTTTTTGCATTGACTAATTTGGAGGTGATTTTTCTCTTGAATGCTGTAAGTGATAAAAAGGCAGTGGCATATAAAAATGATGCTGTATAGACAGAGCTTGCAGTTCTACGAGAATGAATGCTCTAGACTGATTTAGGTCAAAGTTACAGCATGTCAAACTTTTGTAATAGTATCACCCTGGAGAAATTATTACTTTTTGAAAACACTATGTTATTCATTCAAATTTTATGCCTACTGAACTCCCCATTTATCCCCTTTTCTAATAAAACAAGAATCACTGTGATAGAACATGTACCACCAGAGATATTGTCCCTCCAAAATGACACCATGATCAAGAATGCAGTTTTGAGAAAATGAGAAAAACATTTCAAGACAGAAATAATTACGGAAATCTCTTGAGCGCACATACATGGGTTCAATCAGGCGAGAATGAATATTTCTCAACAATCTCGAATAGAATGAAGGCATCTGAAAATTTATTTGTGACACCAAATAATACCTTCAAAAATTATTTTTATAAATGTTCTTTAATATATGTAACTATATACTAGTCCGACTGCACTTGCTAATTCACCAGCTTTCTGACACTGACAAAAAAAAAAATCATTGAGACCGGTTGAGTACAACCAGAGATATTGTTGCGCCAATATGATACCATTGGGAATGCCACTTTAGGGAACCAAGTAAAAAAAAAATGGCAGTTGCAATGTTTTATTGTGCAGCCACCATTGCAACAGTCCCATTGACGCAAAAATATAATTAATGAATGTCTGGCCGTTACTACTACAGAGCATTGCACACGTGGATAGTGTTCTGGGGTGAGACAGCTGTGCATATTGTGTATTTTCGGTACATTTCTGTTTTTTTCTTTCAAGCTGCTCCAAACGCATAAAAATCGCAAAAATTGCGCCAAACTGCTTCAAAACAGCCTTGACGGCTAGAATTTTGATCGTAACTTCAGCTTCAGTGGGGGTCAAAGGCCGAGTAACTAGAATAAGACGTGCCCAAATGTTTTTTTTACTTTGCATCTTTCTGGTGATGAAGGCTCCCATGGGACTGCCATAATCTTCTTTAAACGCATACAAGACGTCTTGAACTGCACTAACCCATATGCCTTAATCAGGCAGTCAGATGAAGATGCCTGTCTTCAGTAAAGATTTGCAAATAGTTAATTTTAGGTTCAAAGCGAACTCGAAACAAACAGTATTTTGGTCCAATAATTTTCAATTCAAAAGTTCAAATGGTATACATCACATATTATGAAAAAAAGATGAACACATTTGTCCTGACCCAACTAACCTGCACAGTATGTGTTAAGATTGGAAAAAAGGCATGCAAGAATGTCATTCTCTTTCAGTTGAAGTTAAAGGAAGCGACACTGAATAGTAGCAGGGTTTGAATTTCAGTTGGGCTCAAGCGAAAACCAGTAAATTATGTTAAATTTTTAAATTTGCAATATCTCACTGCATGTAACTGCGCATTAAATTCTCTAAAACTAGAAGATGGTAATTTTATGTGAGAATAAAAATTCATTGAGCAAGTCGAACGTGGTAGCGATATTCTGTCCCTAGTGCATACTTCAACCACTTAGTGCATACTTCTGATTTTATGATGTTACTTGAGAAGTTTGAATTATGGATTACTACAATGTAATCAATAAAGCTGAAAGGGGCTTGTGTCAGTGAAGCTTAAGCATTGGGCAGCATTCTGTGCAACAGGTAGCATGCTTTAAACCACTAGCAATTATGTGCATGAAATGCTTTCGAACTTCGTATGCACCCACTACGTAGTCCTAAGGAAATATGCACAGTAACACATGTGCCTTTAGCAATGGGTGTTGGCTTAATAGGCGACAGCCTAAGTGCGCTGTGTCGCTATTTATTGCTGCCTCTTTGCACCACTCAGACTTGTTGTTGTCAGGAACGAAAGCATCTTGCTATCATTGCGCCCATGTGTAATCAGGAACTAAGCAGGCATGACACACTCTAGGCAAACGGGTGTATTAAGTGCAGCTCTGGCATTGATGCTGGTAGCCTAATTGGTGGCATACTGCACACAACTAGGAACGATTGGCTAGGTTCCCTGTTAACACGAAATGTGTTCAGAGAACATGTGCGGACGCCTTAATACCTGATAATTGTACTGGCAGACTTTGAGGGCTATTTTGGACGTAGCTGTAGTGATTTGGCTGCTTGAGTGAAGTAAAATAGTCTGAAATCGTTATTTCGGACTGCCTGATTTTTTCGGATGGTTCTTAGAGAGTCCTAAAAATCGCATGTTGACTGTACAAAAACTGTGGATGTAAAACAAAGTATGTCATGTTTAAAAACTTGATGCTTATAGAACACTACCTATTTTTTACCTCAATATATCTAAGCATATTTATCTGCAATTTCATTTTAACAAAGGTTCGCTGCTGCCTCAGAAGCAGGCCTGGGGAGTTGAAACTTCTTCTGGTGGCCAGTGGCCATATGGTTGATTTTCGTGCGGTTTTTACAAATGCACTTTTCAAATCGCGTGCTATGCTTGCCTGTGACAGACAATAGCTGCTGAAATGGAGCAGGGCATTTTGCACCAGCTACTGCTGGGAAGGGGTGCACGTCAATGCTCATCTTGCCTTCGTATCACTAGTCCTTAGTAGAGTGGCACACTTTCCTCCCTACTACACTGTCTTTCGCCTTTTGTAGTTCTATATTCTGGGCCGTGCGTTGTGTGCATCACGTAGTGTTTTCGTTATCACCACGTGGCAAGTACCAAGCATGAGCTTCTGCACAGATTGTAGCATTTAATGTTAAAGGCTTTTTTCAGTTATCGTACAAACAGTCATTCAGAGAATGTCAGCAACGAAGCTGTTGTTTTACAAGCAACCTTTATCACCAAGAATGAATATGCTGCCACTTTTTGCAGACTATGTAGGGCTCACTGTCCACGAAACCAAACACGAAAAAGGTTTTTTTGAACTGTTTTGAACAATTGCCAGCAAAAGTAATCTGAGCTAGGGTGCAGTCTTTTTTTTTCTGTTTTCTAAGGAGCGCAGATGTTAAAAGCTTAAGGCATGTTGCCACCCTTTAATTTTTCTAATTCAAGTTTACGTGATAATATTTGAAGAATCCACAGACATTAGAATATTTCTCCAGCAAAAATTATGTCTCTATCTATATCACCACGTCCAAATGCCACAGCATTGAAATGATCCATCATTTTTCAATGAAACTTCCCATGCTTATTCCCATGCTTATTTCTGGAACATTAATCTATGCAATAAACTAGAATAATTTAAAATAAATATAAACTTTTGATGTCCTGAAATGCAATCATCTGTAATTACACAGTTCTGGTTTTTTTGGTCGTGCTGTACTTGATATTGATGACAGCTCAGAGATATTAGTTCATTGCACAACCTCAATGAACTGTTATATTGCTGCCAAGCCATTTTTGCTTAGTGTCACAGCATCAGGATTATCACAATTTGCGTGATGGGTATATTTTGGGTAATTTCCGTATTTAAATTGTGAATAATTGCACTTTACTTGCCTAAAATAATTGAAGTTATTTTAGGCAAGTAAAGCCTTTAAAGCAATCGGATTACAATCAAAATTTAAGATTTCCAAAGAAGATGGCAACATACCTTAAAAGCAACCAGCCAATATTTTTAGAGCTGCTTGCAGATACCAGCCACATCGCTTTGAGCTAAAAACGTTGCGTGGCTATTCTGTAATACAACTAATGAAGCTCTTTTTCTTTTTTATTTTTTTAATTCTTAGCTCATGCAAAGCAGCAACCACAATTCATGTCACTGTAAAGAGATCAACCTAAGAATAAATAAAAGCTCTACCCACCGCAATCGTAGTCCCACCGAGATAAAATTTGCATATGTGCTCCATCCTATCGCATTTGCTTGTTCCCGTGACATCAAACACTTGAAATTGTTGAGGTAGTTGGTCTGCGAGTATCAGGCCCGTACTCAGGAATTTTTTTCGGGTGGTGTTTGTGTGTAGAATGGTCAACTTCGGCCACTAGCGGTCGATGTGAAGGTGTTATTTAGTATAACCTGAAAAGTTCAAGTGCGAAAAGTTGTAGGTGGTGTCAGAAGCCCCTCAACTCCCCCCTAGTTATAGCCTTAGTCAGTACAGCCACATGTTCGTGTTGCTGGTATTATACCAGAAACACTTTCTGGGCAAATTTCATGAGAGATTTAATCAATATTGCTTTGCCAAATGTCGTATTGCCACGTTCCTTCCTCAAGTTTTTGTTATTGCCCCATTACTGTACGCAATTCTGAGCGAGAATTACGCCTGCAGTGTTCGCGAAGCTTCGGGGCTGTTGTAGATTCTTTTGTTAAGATCACGCCCACTTTGCAAACATTGCAGATCATTCTGAAACCTATGCAGCCGCTAGCGATAACACTAAATTGTTCGACACTATGTGTATAAATGCCAACACGCTTCGCCATTTCTCAGTTGATCGAAGGCCAATGCTCCGTTTGCCGCTATCAGTGCAGGTCTGCTACTGTAATCCGACTTTCCGTTTTACCGGGCATAGGTTCACCCAAATAAGCAGTTTCTCTCAACATCCAGTCTCCTGTCTTTGGCCAAATCAGGACCCCGTGACAGTATTTTAGTTAAGAACTACAAAGCTTTAGCGCTCAACAGACTGGTATTTACGTTAGCACAGAAAAGAAACTTAGGCTCTAGCAAAAATCAGCTGACACAACTCTTATACAGGTGATTGACAAGCGTGCTGAGATTTTGTGAGCGGCCTTTTGATTTATTTTTGGGTTGTAAGCAGCTGCAGTTTGACGCTTAATGTCACAAAAACTATGGCCACCATTAGCTGAATTGCCGTCGCCTTCCCTTCGTGCAATCTTATATCGTAGCTCTTGTTTCCGTCATGTGCGACAGTTTTCTCTGTTGTATGTTATTAGGACTCTGTCAAGTTTCAAACATTCTGCATGATAGCAGTGGCATCAAATAACTCAGGGCAACACTCAGGTTTTTGACAAGCCGTGAAGGCGTAATAAGTCGAATAGCTTATTTCAACCTTTATTACCACAGCACATGGATTGGACCTCAATATCTTGGATTTATGCATGACATACAGTAGCATTGAAGAGTAATTTGTCAGTGCAGCATGAAATATGGTCTCTGGTTTAGTTCTGAGCTTCAGTAAGATTGACTTTTTACGTCACCTAAACTATTTGTTTCTTTTCCTACTGCCCATTTATGCGAACATTCCTGCAGCACTTTCCATACCAAAGTGAGTTCTTTAACTCTTATACTTTGTATAAATTGTCAAAATTAAATCTAACAATCTTTCAATAATGCAAAATAAATTGCATATTTTAAAGAGTGAGGTTTAATTGTGTTAGCTTTGTATCAGCATGAGCGAAGCATGGCAGAGAATTTCACATAAGCTTTACTTGTATAAAATAGAGTGCTACTAAAATACAATTGGAAAAGGAAACAGAAAAACCAAAACAGTTACAACACAGTTGCCAACTTGGAGTAGTTTGTGTGTTAGGAAAGGGCCACTGGTGCACAGTGACAGGAATTATGCTGAGGAAAAATACAAGTGTGCCCAGTTTGTTTTCTTTCCATGGACTGCAATTGAGCTAAAGAAATTGTAATTATCTTTATTATGAAGTAAACTGTGTAAATAGATGGATAGATAGATAACTGTGTAAATAGATGAATAGATAGATAACTTTATTGGGGGACGTTATGAAGGGAACTGTAAAAATAGATGGATAGATAGATAACTTCATTGGGGGAGAAGAGGCGGGTGTTACCTCCCTCCTTTCTTGTGGGCCGCTTCCACTTTAGAAAAGGAGGGGAGCACCTGCTCGCGGCATCATGGGCTCCTGCTATTGCCTGAAACTGACGGTGATGATATGTGCTTTTGATGGTCGAACAAAAGTCCTGTTTTGGGAGGATTTGCGCCTTGAGTTCCTTCGGTATGTGGGGGCAGTCCCACATCATCTGCTCAAATGTGTACACAGGACTTGTATATACTGCAAAAATGTGTGTGTGTGTGTTGTCTACTGAAAGGAGATTGTATGTGTGGCTACCTCGTGGTTCCATTTCTTATCTGTATGCTGGCGGTGTTTGACGGTTGAGGCGGTGCATAATCTTGCGAGGGAGTTTTGCGAGCCTCTCTCAACACCAGTTGGTAGCCCTATTGTTATCAGTGTGGCGATGTCAGTGACCTTGGGGCCTTAGCACGTCTTTTGTGCTTGTATACAAGCTCTTTGAGGATATAGAACTGAACCATGAGGTATTTCCTGTGTAAATAAATAGGGAAAAAAATGGCAGTTTTTCTGTTCACTTGCTTGCTTCCTTGGTTTTTTCTTGTGTGTTTGTTTATTTTTTTCTGTAGAGATTCGTACAATGCACTTGGCACTGTGAGCAAGTAATAGCCGCTGCCATTTTAACCATTAATGGGCATGATGGGGACAGGATGATAAGATGCACTGTACCACCAATGCAGCCTTGGCACTGCATTCCTAATATCTCTGTTTTTGTTTTTTTATGGCTCTAGAGCAAATGTATATGTTAACAAAAGTTAGCTGGATTAATAATATAATACTACTACTGCCAGGCTTTGATTCTGCTAATATTGTACGAGCCTTAAAGCTACTAAGTGAAAACACCAGTAGCAAGAGAGGCCATTTCCCATGTGTATGCCCATCAATAAGAGAGATACATTAAACTCCTGTAACAAGAAAACTGAGCAGCCTCATTATTTTGCTGTTGACTTGTGCCATCTGAGGGCTGCATGGAAATATGTACAAAAGCAGCCTATACATAATGGTACATGGTTGTTTAACTAGACATATGTATTGTCTATCTTTCTTTTGCATTTATCTATGCCAGTGTCATTTTCTTATGGCCTTTTGGGACAAAAGATGCCAAAAAAACAATAATTACTGGTGTTGCTAGAAAGGCTCCCCTAAGTCTGTGTAGTGAAGCAATTCCAAGGAGTGGAAATGCCAATATTGATAGCTGCATGCTTGCAAATATTGGTGGCTCTCTCACGGGAAACACTGCATTTGATCGGTCTGTTCATTTGCGCTGTTTGATCTCTTTTTCTCTGTAGCCCCGCCGCGGTGGTCTAGTGGCTCAGGTACTCGGCTGCTGACCCGCAGGGCGCGGGTTCGAATCCCGGCTGCGGCGGCTGCATTTCCGATGAAGGCGGAAATGTTGTAGGCCCGTGTGCTCAGATTTGGGTGCACGTTAAAGAACCCCAGGTGGTCTAAATTTCCGGAGCCCTCCACTACGGCGTCTCTCATAATCATATAGTGGTTTTGGGACGTTAAACCCCACATATCAATGAAATCTTCTTTATGAGACAAATTTTTGTTAAACACTTTGGGGGCTTTTAAGAAAAGGAGAAAGATCATAGTGGTAGGAGTGATTGAATAACTGAACGCCAAGGTGAAATGAGCATGAATATATTCAAAATGTGAACTTTTAGTTATTGTCAGTTCAATGCACAATGTTTTCTACTTTAAAGAAAACAAAATTGAGCAAAGTCATTTTCTTCGATCGAGCAGGGTCACTCACAAGTTCCTTTAGTACGGTGTGTAGTTTGCTTACAGTGGCACTGATGATGAATAAACTTTATTTTCGTATCCGGCATGTTTGTGGTCTGGGCTAGACTGCACAAGAAGGTACCGGAAGGCCTTGTCTCTGTACAGCCTCCCTTGCCTGCTGGATAGCCCATTTTTGGCATTGAACCTTCGAACTGAGCTGCACAAGTCGCCACTGCTCTTGGAGGGTCTCAAGAGAACATAGTGATAAATTGGGGCATTCTCACTATATTTGTTTATAAGACGCTTTTCCTATTACACATAGCTTACATTCATTGTCTGGGTATAAGTGTCGGTACCTCTTGTGGAGGTGCGCAGGGTTCGGGTAGTAGTTTGTCTGTAGCTCTCGGTATTTCAATGCTTCTTGCCTGTTTAGACTGGCGAGGTGCGGAGCCAGCTCGTTCGGATTTGATGTATCAGTCTCTGTGTGCGCCAGGAACCATACGAGGTATTTGGATTCATCTACTTCGCGTAGTTCTTGATTATTAATGAGGATTATGAGGGCTTGCTGTGAAATTCTTCCTTGCATAAAATTTCTGATGGCTACTAGCGAATCTCTCAGTATGAAAGAGTGTTTGTTGAAGGTGATAGCCATGGCTATGGCTACCTCCTCAGCCTCCTCTATATTGTTTGTTATGACAGAGTACGCATTAATACAAATGTCAGACTTGTCAATCATGACAACAGTGTGAGCCTTTAGTTCAGGGTATGGGCTAGCATCTATAAAAAGAGATTTACTGTTCGTGCCATATGCTTTGAGCAGTGATTTTGCTCAGTGTTTTCTGCGGTCAGTGTTGAACATGAGGTTCATGTTTTTCAGTATAGGGTTAGAGACGATCTTAGCTCTGATTGTATTGGGGATGTCATGTTTGACATGTTGTGCATGGTACATGATTACTAATCTACTCTATATATTTTTTCCCTTTTTAGTTTTAGTGAGCCTTTCAAGCTGGGATATGCGCTGAGCTTTTATAATCGCTTCAGGCGTGTAGCTAGCTGAAGAAGTAGGTCTGTGCTAGCATACTCAGATATTCCTATCGCTTGTTTGGATACCTTCCGGATGAGTGCATTTATTTTGTAAGTTTCAAATTTTTGCCAGTTGTGTTATGCTGCTACATACGTTATGTGACTTATGACAAAGGCCTGGATTAGACGAATTACGTGGGCTTTTTTCATACCTCGGTGTTTATTCGTGACCCTGCGAATCAGTCTCATTGCATTCGTCACTTTGGCATTTAGTCTGCGTATAGTCTCGCCGTTGGTGCTGTTAGCCCCGATGACTAATCCCAGTACCCGTATTTTTGGAACTGTTGATGTAGCTGTGCTCTCCTGTGTATGAATCCTGATTTTCTCATATTGCCGCTTGTTTTTCTCTGACTTGGGTGGTCTGCCCCTGATTGCTGGCCTGTAGAGAAGAAGATCTGATTTCTCCAGGGAGCATGCAAGTCCTGTGCCTTCCAGGTATTGCTCAACTGTTCCTATCTTCTTGGAGTATCTGTTCTATTCAGCCGTCGCTGCCATCACTGACCAATATTGCGATGTCATCCGCGTAGATAGTGATATATTCCCGGGATTTTATTTAACTCTTTCGGTAGTCTAATTATGATTAGATTAAAGAGCATTGGCGATATTACGGAGCCCTGTGGAGTGCCTCTGCAGCCCAATTCTCAGAAATCAGACGTAAGGCCTTCTAAGCTGAGCTTTGTTTTCCTGTTGGTTAAGAAGTTTCTGACGTAATTGTAGACTCGCTCACATGTTTAAGCTCGATATGCGGCTGGGAATTGTTTCATGAGCTGCATTGTCAAATGCTTTCCTGAGATCCAGACCGAGTATGGCGCATGTGGATTATGTGGGGTAGTCTATGATTTAGTATTAATTTGTAGCATGGCGTCCTGGGTGGCTAGGCGATGACATAAGCCTATCATCGTGTGTTGGTAGTATTCACCATCCTTAAGAGAGTGGTTGGCTCTATTTAGAAATGTATGTTTTATTACTTTTGCTGCGCATGATGTTAATGAGATGGGTCGGAGATTTACTTTGTTGATTGGCTTTCCAGGCTTTGGTATAAGGATTGTTCTAGCCTTTTTCCAGGCATCAGGTATTGCCCCTTCTGTCCAACATTTGTTTAGATATCCAGTTAAAAATTCTATGGATTAATTGTCCAGGTTACATAATGCTTGTTTGGTGACTCCATCGGGTCCCGGTGCTGATTTTACATTTACTTTGTGGAGCACCGCTCTAATCTCGACTGCCTCAAAGTTGTTGTCCACGTTGGGGTTTGCTTCACCTGTATAGTTTTTATGTTGTAGTGGCGGCAATTTGGGCATGTAGATGTTTTGTAGATCTGTCTATAGCTGTTCCTCGTTTCCTTCATATTCGCATGTGAGACGACGGATAGGGTGTCTCTGTTCAGTTTTGCTATTGGTGGGATCTAAAAGAAACGTTAGCAACTTCCATGTTTTTGATGTTCCAATATGGGTGCCCATGTCCTTACCAAGGAGGATTAAAGAAAAATTGCTGGAGTGGAAGCTCTAGCAATGCCTTGCCTGCAGAAGTGAAGCCATCTTTCCACTGCCAAGTTGGCGGAAACATGCTCTTTTCTGATGGTGCCCACTTAAAGATCAAGTGGCTTTGATATGTCATGTAAATGCAACGTTAGTTCTATGTTAAAAGATAGTTGTTCCCGACAAAATAACATACAGAAACGAGTATAGATGATTGAATCTTCAAAGAACTTTGCCTCCAATTAGAGGCTCACTAAGGAAAACTAGTAACTGTAAGACGCACTTGGAGCACTATGTGACCAGAAAAAGTTCCCACATTAAACTTGTTGGGCGTGCGAGTGAAACGCTTCGTTTTTAATCGCTGAACAGTGATAATTTATCATGCCCCTAGTAAAATGGCCACTACAGCCGCCATCTTGCCAGTGGAACGGCTTCACTCCTGGGCAGTCATTTCCACTCCACAATTTTTTTTATCCTACCTCTATAAAACGGAGGTGGAATCCTTCAGGACCCCAATAAAGATTTTCATCCATCCATCCTCCTTGGTCCTTACAAATCTTCACCCATTGTTGCTCACACAGGTGCTTCCATTGACTTTCAATGTCTTTGTCGAGCTGTACTATCTCTTTTCGTATTGTTTTATTGTGTCTTTGCCTTCGCCATTTGTGTTGTAACGCTTCTTTAGTTCGCCACAGGTGGATTGAACTGCTATCAATGCGCTCAACTGGGATATCTGTTTCAACTTCCTGTGTGGCTTTCCTGTAGGTGTCTATTATGCCCTCTCACCATTGCTGGATATGATCAGGATGTTTGGTAATCGTTTTTCTGATCTCGCGAAATTAATCCCAGTCAACTAGACTTCTCGTGTTACACGTGGTCGTAATCCTGTCACTATCGTTGAACGGTATGTCTGTTTCGAGTATGCGATGGTCGCTGCCTAAATCATCAAATGTGTTGGGCCATGAAGCCCCCGGGGCATTCTTGGTTATTGTAAGACCCGGTGTTGTGTCTCGCTGGGTGTTTTTACCTATGCGTGTGTGTGCATGTGGGTCTGTTTTCACAGTAAGCTGTTCTTGTATGCTTTGCCATAACCGTTTCCTTTTGAGGGTGGTGAAACCATATCTCTATGCCTCGTATGGGGCGTTGAAGTCTCCTGCTATGATGAATGGGGCGCTGCCAGCTAAAATCGCGGCCTGCCTAAATAGAGAGTGAAGTTGCTGTCTGTGATTTGACGGACTGCTATATACGTTAAGAATAAATGTGCTGCTCCCTTTTGTTTTCCTAGATAGAAGTTCTGTCACTATATGGTTATATCCACATTATAGATTATGGGTTCTGACCGTAATTGTTCTCGTACTAGTATCGTGAGAGCGTTATTTCTTTCTTTTCGCTTGGGACTTACTGACTGCTATCCTGGTAGTGTGGCTAGGCCATCCGTTTCTTGAAGTAAAATAACATCTGGCTTGTTACCTTGCCGAATGTACTGCTGGATGACAGATTTCTTAGCCTTAAATTATCTATAGTTCCATTGCTATATGCGGAGTTGTCCTTTACCATGCCTCACCATCGCTGTTCATTATTTGTGTTGGAGGCATGAGAATAGGTGGGTGGAGGAGAGGGTTTGGTGGGTTTGTGGGAGTTGCCTGCAGGAGATATGGTGCCTGTGGTTGTTGGTGAACGTTGGTGACTGTTCCCTGAAGGGCTGCCGATGTTTGTGCGTTGCGTCCTCGTTCCAGCGTTTCCAGCCTGGCTGCTAGTGCCGTCAGATCAACAGACGTCTTAGTGGTGGTTTCCAGGATCGATTGGAAAGCGTTTAATAACTGGTCTACGTTTTTCTCAATGTTATCCAAGCTTGATTACAGTGCTTGTTAAATGTTTTGTGATCTCATCTGCCTAGGCCCTTTCTGATGGAAGTGAACTTGCATGATCGATCGATTGATATATGGGGTTTAACGTCACAAAACCACCGTATGAATATGAGAGACCCCGTAGTGGAGGATTTCGGACACTTCGACCACCAGGGGTTCTTTAACATGCACCGACATCTGAATGCGAGCGAATATGTAAACCTGCATTTTTTGGACATTGCAGAGTGTTTGAAAAAGCAAAATAGTGAATATCATATTCCGACATCGAAAACTTCAGTTAAAATGAAGTGTACAACTTGTAAATTATGCTGAGATATTTATGTATGTTTTCATATAATAATAAATAAAGCCAAATCATTTCAAACAGGTAGACTTTGTCTCTGCACCTTCTGCTGTAAGTGTCTGTCATTTGGGCATGGGAGCTTAATAAACCATGTCAGAACTCTTGCTTTCGAGCAGATGATTGCATTCTGTATCTGTGGAACTGTCTAAACTTCTGTTTAGTATGAAACAAGTGTACTTGTGTTGTCTAGTTTGATTTGTATAATCAGTAGTTCGCTTGAGTTTTCATTTTTCATGTCCAAGGATAAGATGCGTAGGCAAAAAGCACTTGAATGAACTAATACACAGGGTCAGAATTCACTTATGCTATACTGCATAGCAATGTGGTATGAAAGGATTTATGTGACCAAGGAGTGGGGCTACAGGCGGACACCCAGGCACCGGGGCAAAAACTTTTGTGAGGCTTCTTGTTGACAAAAACACATGGTTTATTTATATGTTTACAAGTGTGATGAAACTAGGCGTGCAGGCACGCCTTTACATCGCAGACGAGAGGCCAAAGCGAAGGCCAGAGTAAGAGCGCCTGTCGCACTCTCGGTGCGTTCCTGTTATAGCTGTCTGTGCACGCGCTTCTAGTCGGGCGTCTTTCACAGGGCGCGGACTGCGGGTCCCAGCTATGTCGGTGAGCGTTCCTTGGAGGCTGTGTCCATGCTCTGCTGGTCATAACAGGATTGAAATATTGCTGTATTTGCGAAAGGCTACTCTGGAGTTATTCAAAATGGCCTTACTGACATTTATTTTTTATTTGTAAGTGAAAAATTAAGTGTTGCAGAAAAAATGCTTATGAAAATGAAAACGTTGTCTTACTGCTTTGCGTGTTGGAAGCTGTGTTCCCACCACTGGAAAATGTATTTCAATATAACAGCTTCAGATGTGCAATAAAATACCGGTAGTTAGTGGTTAATTTTCGTGTTGTTTTGTGAATTGGGTTTTAGAAGCTTGAGGCGGCAGTCCCACTCCAGCGGCACGAACACACCGTTTTTGCCACTTCTCCAAGTGCGCAGCAGCTGTTATCATGGTTTTGTATAGTTGACTTATATATAATTGAAAGGCTCGTCAAACATGTCTATTAAGGGGGGACGCGGCACTTCGGGACTGAAAATCGGCCAAAAAATCGAGTTTTCGCGGACCTTCTTTTCGCGTTCCCGACATCATTGCGCACCTATTTACAAAATTACATAGCCGAATACCATCAACTTTTATCGTTACTCAACTTGAAAAAACCGAAAACGGGCGTCCTGCCCATTAAATTGAGGGCGAATAGCGCAGGTTTCGGCTCTACGATACGCGGGAACTACGCGCTCGATCGGCGCCATTTTGGTCTTGTTTGAAAGAACGCGTTTTCAGCTGTTTTTTTTATTCAGTAAGCAACATTGAGCGTTTCCCCGGCTCGAAAAACGGGGCCTCAAAGACGAAGAGCCGCGCTCACTGCCATTGGCTAAACGGCGCACGTGGCTGAAATGGCGCTTTCCGGTTGGCTGGAAGCTCGCGGCTTGCGCCTGCATACGCGGCCCGACGCCATTTTGAAAGGGTTACCGCTGTGACGCCTCGAAATCGGCAGAGCGCTCTGAAGCTTCTGATTGTATCGCCATGCCTGGAAACGCAAAAAAGTATCGGACCGTGCACGCATTTGGTCGCAGGAAACGCAAAGGTCGTGGGAGAAAGTCTACGAAGTCATCAGAGCCCTTGGTTGATTCCGACGAACGATGTGTCGACGCTCCGCGGCCGTTCAGCAATGGTGCGACCGAGCGCGTTGCCTCCGACGACGATGACGGTGAAGCGAACTCCGGACGACTACGAATCGACGCCAAGGTGGTGACAAACGCCGAAGTTGAAGAAAATCATGCCCGGGAGAAAGCGACGCTCGACCGTCTTTCATCGGCGCCAGCAACTGCACGGAAAATTGACTTTTTCACCGCGAGTTGTAGCGAGGCAACCGCACAGGACTCGGACCACGCTGCTCCTTATCTGCTTATGCATCTAGATATCCTAAACGCGATAATGGGTGCCTTGTGTTGCAAAGCCTGCCACGGACCGGCTACGATCATCAGAGGGGATCGGGACTACGGACTTGCCGTGAAAGTGCTAGTGCAGTGTGAAAGGTGCGGCGAGATTGCGAATGAATGGACTTCGCCCCGCGCGAACGGCATGAAAACGTGCAATCCGTTTGAAGTAAATCTTCTCGCTTCGAGGGCGATGGTGGCTACCGGCAACGGCCAAACGAAAATGAACGATATTTTCGCAACAATTCGCATCTCACACCGCGGTATGCACCACAAGACGTTTCAGCGGCATTTGAAGAACACGCTGGCACCCGCTGCAACGCGAGCGGCTGAGTCCGCTATGAGCGAATGTGTGGAAAAGGTTAGAACAATTTATGAGGACTTGTGCTTCGGCCACCGGGGCAATATTGCCGTTAGCTACGACGGCACGTGGAAGACGCGAGGCCATTCTTCCCACATCGGCGTGGGCACAGTTATCGAATTATTTAGTGGCTACGTGTTGGACTACGTCGTTCTTTCCAACTTTTGCCTAGGCTGCGAGGTGGGCCCAAAGCCTAGTAGTGAGGGCTATCAAGAATGGAAGGCTAACCACAAATGCCAAAAAAATACGAACAGCAAAGCGGGGCAAATGGAAGTGGAGGCGGCTCTAATTCTATTTCAGAGGTCGCTTGAACGCCATGGCCTGCGCTACACAACTATGCTGTCTGATGGAGACTCTAGGACATTTTGCGCCATACAAGACGCCAAGGTGTATGGTTACATTGACGTGCAGAAGGAAGACTGTATTAATCATGTACAGAAACGGATGGGCACCGCATTGAGAAACCTGGTGCAGAAACAAAAGTGCGATGGGAAAAGAGGCCTTGGTGGGAAAGGCAGGCTCACAGGTGAGCTGATCACCAGGCTGAGCACGTATTATGGCCGGGCTCTGAAATCGCATGAAGGTGACGTGGGCGAGATGCAAAAGGCTGTGATGGCCACATACCGCCACGTCACCTCCACTGATGAATGCTCGGACCACAGTCTGTGCCCAGCTGGTGAAACTTCATGGTGTCGGCACAATGCCGCAAAAGCAAAGGGTGAGCCCGACCCCAGGCATGCCTACAATCTACCGAAAGACGTGGCAGAGGCATTACTACCGGTTTATACCCGGCTTTCGGAAAGAGCCCTGCTTCAGAGGTGCGAACGCGGCAAAACGCAGAACTCCAACGAGAGCCTACATTCGGTAATCTGGAGTTTGGCCCCCAAGGAGCACCATGCGTCCCTGTTCGCTGTTGAAGCAGCTGTTGCAGAAGCAGTGCTGCGCTTCAACACGGGCAATTTGAATTCTGCAACGGCAATCTTAGGTGAAATGGACATGAATGCGACAAGTACTGGTGCCAGGAGAGCGAGAGAAAAAGACCACCGTCGCAGCATTGTCTCCAACAAGAAAAGAGCAGCCTCATTGGAACTCCGGAAGCTAGTGAAGAGGAGGCATGAGCACAGAATGCATTCAGACTATGCTTCTGGTGCGTTTTGAGGTTGTCTTGTTGCATCTTCTGCAATAAAAATGTGTGCCCACGTTTTTTCTCGATTTCTCAAAACCACAATTTTCATGTGCTTCCCATTATGCCGGAGCAATATCTCTTGTTCTATCTGGGTTATCATTACGATTTCTTTTTTGTTTCGAAGATAAATGCAGGGGATGTGTTGTAAAGTAAGTTTTATTGTAATAATTTTTTGAGAAAATTCTCTAAATGGATCTTTTGTTTCAAGTGTAGATGGGGAAATTTTTCATGTCATATTCAACATCCCACAACTTTGCTTCGAAATAGCCCAGAACAATGATTTATACTTTATTGCACACTGTGAACATACCGAATTGGTTCTATAGGTTGCACATCAATATCCAAGTTACAGTTAATTAGCTAATTAGGCCTTAATTGAAAAAGTCGCAGTTCATTATATCTTTAAAACTAATTGTCACAGCAAAAAAAGAATTAGATTTTTGAAATCAGCAGTAAAATCTACATAGGCTCTCCAAATTTGACTGAGGTACTCGCAAAAATAAGAGTTTTTGGAAGGTGTAGCATCCCCCTTAAAATCAAGTTTACACTTTGGAATTGGCAAGGCAAAAATAAGTGCTTTTCACGTGGTTTAGGCAGTTGTGACCATTTTCTGAAAAAGCTGCTACAGTTGCAGCGCTGTTTTTTTTTTTGCACAGCGCATTCAGGACATATTTATCTATTTCCTCAACATATCAAATTTGTGTAGGACTTCACTTTTTTGTTGGTTATCTTTTGAAAACAGCTAAATTTAGTAACTTTACCTGTAGACTGGACGAGAAGGGAAGCATTTTTGAAAAAGATAAATTTATAACAAATATAGTGGCGTCGTTGTGCATAAAAACCCGAACATGAATTTGCATCGCATTCATGCAAACAATGGAAATTCGATGAAAAGACGCATTGCACTGATGCTTCAGACTGGAATGTTTATGTGAGTGGCGGTTGAGTCACAGGCCGTAAATCGCGAGGAGGGGAATGGTGGCCCCATGTGTGAACTCCAAGCGTGCCTCTTTCTCTGTGAAAAATTATATTAGCGCAAGTACAAAAAAAAAACAAGCACGCTCGAGAAATTTTGTGGAAGCGGAAAGGCCAGTTGCCGAGACCTTTATGCTTCCTCCATCTTTTTCTAGTCTTGTTTTTTGTTTACGCTAATACATCTACTTCTACTCATGAAGGAGAGGAGGGTGCCAATTTCGGTCTTCAATGCTCGGCCACGGCCGGACTCGACTCCTTCTCCGGCGCTCCCCTTACGGCCTTCACATTGGGGTGTTTTGCTGCCTGCCACCGCAAGTTCGGGGTGGCGCTGCTAGACCACTGTTGCTCCGCCGCCTCCAAGCGCATTCACGGGCACAGTGTGCGCGCCACAGCGCTATGCCCATCATAACAGCGCTGAGTACGAGGAACAGAACCAACTGCGGCGCCTGAATTCTTGAAGGTGAACGTTTTATCTACACAATACAGCTCGGTCGTTGCATGTTATGAGGTTAAAATGATATAGTCGACCTCTGAGAGCACCGCTTACCCAGTCGCGACCATTCCGGCAACTTTCCCGGATTTTTGCACACGCATGTTGTCACAAGCAACAGTAATCTATTACAGGGCACAAAATTCAGAGAGAAAAAGCAATATTTATTTTGTCGTAAGGTGGACTAGAACCTAAATAAAAAACAATTCCTGTGCGAGGTGACCACAAATGCCTTTTTCTTTCAAACCCACACTAGCAATACAAATTAACACAAACACAAATGCATGGTACAAATAAAGCAAACCTCCATGATATACTCATCACAGTCTGAAATATTTTCTAGGCGGCTTGTGCACATACGCAAGTGGTTTTTCATTTCTATCGCTCACCATCTTGGTGTAGTTAACGAGAAGTCTGATAAATTTGTCCGCAATTAAACGAGCTGTGCGCCTTGCGTGGCTGCTGTCTACACCCTCTGGGCAGAGGAGGACGGGTGATTGTTCGAGGTGTGGGGTAACCAGAAGTTGCAGCACTTCATGAACTTTTGTACGCGGAAGTTTGCTAGCAGTTTTTTCAAAGAAAGTAACAATGTTGTCCAACAGTGTCAAAAACATACGGTTTGGGTAGTGGAATGCACTTTTGTCCTGGCTGTGCAACAGAACATACAAAGGCTCAGCTTTGTTCGTAGTCGTCAGCATCGTAACACAAGCATCACACTCAAACTCACTGACGAGCTTCACGATGTATCCACCAACGTACACCAGACCAGAGTACGTGACAGACGGCGATGGATCACACAGCTGTTTCTTCAGGTTCCCGAGGTCTGCAAGCACTTCTTGTGGCACACTCAGCGCTAGCTCCTCTGCATCAGCATCCTCCACTTCCATTTGCTTCGAACAGAGGGCTTTGCCCTTCACGATGTTGTCCAGGGCTACTGTCACTGAACGCGCATCTAGCACGTCGTTGCCCCCACACATGGACCTTAGCCGGTCAAAGAGTGCCTCCACAGGATCACTGTTAAAGTTCTTGGTAGAGACGTACTTGACACCGCTTCTTAAAAGAAACCGTGTTGCGTCCACTGTGGCCCTCGACGTGAACAACAAAGCATGAAACGTTTGCTCTGTGAATGCACCTTCTCCCGATGCAAGTGAAGCCTCTTGTACCTCTTCTATGTAGTCGGTGAACTTCTCAAGCCACACGAGTCTAGGGTCATCCTCGTTAGATATTGGCCTCTTGTGGTCACTCTCTTTGTACGTTGTGTCATGAACGTCGAACCACTGTCTCATCATGTTCATGAAGAAAATGGTTTGGCTGGCTTCCCTGTAACCATAGAGACTGGGGTCCCCACCACTGTTCTCTTTGAGATGGCACAACGCAGCAGTTACCTGCGGGGAAAATACTTGAACTGCCCGAAGCACCTTCATCTTTTCCAAGTTTGATGGAAAAACGTGTTTTCTGGTCAAGTTTCGAGCCAGTTTTACGGTTTTGTCCTTCTGAAAGTCGTACAGCTTTTGGACAAACGTTCCAGAGATGACCCCAATGCTGTCATGCAGCTCACGTTCCAAGAATTGGCTGCGCACGTTCTTGAGCACATGACAAGGGTCAAAACTCAGAAATATGACCCTATTTGGATCATGTGGGCGAGTGACAACAGTTGACAAATTTCTCTTACCCATGTGCGTAAACATAGTTACGTTTGCAGAGTAGTTGTCCATCACGATTCTGACAATAAGGAATCCACACGATTCCATTGCAGCGATTACTTCTTTGGTCCATGCAAATAAGTCCCTACCGCTTAGCTGCTTCGTGAAGTAGTAGGCATAAGGAACCTTGTAGGAATTGGTGACACCGTGGAGAATGAAGCACAATACTCTGTTTGCAAGAGCCTCACCTGAGGTGCGTGCTGCACTGTTAGCAGGCTTGTCCTTGAAACCATACACAGCGTCGGCCTTCCTGTCGTAGACACACTTTGGCTTAATGGAAGCTTCATCCACAATCAAAGATGCCATGTGCTGCTTGTTGCTCAGCATCGATGCCTCAAGGAGTAGCCTTTCTCGCATGGCATTGGTCATGCCCGAAGATGTTGGGCTGGGACCCACATACCTTTGAAGCGTACACTTCGCTGGGACAGTCAAAAGGTCAGCTGTTCGTGCGTGGTTGTATCCTTTTGGCGAAATAAAGTACCAAATCACGCACTCTCTTATGACTTCCTCTGAATAACTGGGTCGTTCCATGCCATAGACCTCAATCTGGTGGCGGAGAAAAACCGCTTTCTTGTCACCATTCTGCGCATCGTTCACAATCTTTTTGACTGCAGTGCAGTGTTTGTCTTCGTGAAAGAGCTTCATCTTTTCTTGCTCTCTGACAAGTTGTTGGGCGAGACTTCCGCATTTTGAGCGCTGATAGGCAACCTGTGATCGAAGCCTTTTTACAATCGTTAGGTAATGAGTTGCCAGCTTAGCATCATTATCGATGGTTTGCGTGGAAGTGCTACACCTTTCATCGGTAAGCTCCTCTAGCAGAGCACACTCCCCGTAGGTAGACGGCGATGACTCCGCTTTCCGTTTCGTCGGCTGCCGAGGTGACTGAGGGGCCACACGCTGCAGGTTCTTTACGCGGCCTCTTCGCAGCCGGGACCATATACGAAGGATACTGATCGAAGACCGTGGGCACGGCTCCTGGACGCAGTTTCCAGATACGATATCCGGAAACATAGTCATTTTCCGTGAAGTGTTTGCTGCACACTACAGTCGACGCGGACTTGTCATTGATGACGAGGTTTTCACATGAAACATTTTTCCTCCACTTCGAACACAGTTCCCAATCGCTAGGAAATTGGTGGTACGACACACCCGGTGTCTTCCCTTGCTGTGACTTGCACAGCGGCATGCAACAATAAACCATGGCTACGCTAGTGCAGTTAGTGTGCCTGAGCATGTCTGATTCATTGTTTACCCGAGGTCATCGAACGCAGTCAAGAAAAGTCAACACTCATATCGTCGACGAAACAGTCTGCGCAACGGTGCGCGCACCGGAAAGTCAGGTTTTACACATCAACAACCACAAGCGTCTGTCCGCAAACAAACAGCTGCCGATGTACGTACAAAGACCGCGTTTGCGATGAGCCGATCTGCACGTGGTAATTGAGGAGACGCGGCGACGCGGGGAGCTGGAGGAGCTTACGGTGAGGTGGTGCTGCCCTCGTGCGGTTAGCCGCCGCACTACGCATCAGAAAAAAATACATGCGCAGCGCCAGTATTGAGAAGGCCGTAAGGAGCGTGCGGAAGGAGCGTCGAGTTCGGCCGTGGCTCGGCACGCGGCTAAGCTCATGTACCCTTTTGACATCAACCTACTCGCTTAGCATCAATCAGTCTTGTTGGCTAGATGGTCGCTGCTGCGAGATGATGAGGGGTGGTGTAAACGGCGTCGCATAGCCTTTCCGAAAAGTGCTTTCAGAGCAAATGCGCTACTGTCACATTCATATAAACGAGAGTATGGCCTGCCAGTTCGATACGACTGCCAGTAACTCACCAACCAGTGCCAGCAGGGGCGACTGACTGACATTTATTCACTGAACAAAAGGCCACCACTCCGTCCTCAAGATGGTATAAGGAGTGTGGTGCATGTTCGTCCTCCACGGAAAGGAAGTACCCCTGCGTTGATAGCCGTAAGCAGGCATGTTACGCGCAACGTTCGCATGAATACGAAAACAGGCGCACCGCATTCATATAATGTGCTAGGAAAGTGCATCGGTGTGAATTTCGAGAGGCAAGTTGACTCACGGAACACCTTTCACGAGATTGGGAACGCCGATCCCCTGCTATGTCACGTTCGAGTGCACCCTCCTGATATAAAGGTACATTCATTCACCTGCACTTCGTGAACCGGCCGGTTCACAGAGGCGCTGCACTTTGGCATTGTTCAGTTCGGGCTGTCAAGGTAGATGGACGTGTTTTTTGAGCGCTCCAAATCGACTGTGCAGATAAATGTTTTTGCATGTTTTGAGCTTGTCTTTATAATTATAACGCAGCGGCTGAAATATTCGTAGCACTTATTTTATGGTACGGCTTTTTCGGGGGCCAGTCACCAGGTATTTGTTAGTTAGTGCGGGTGTGTGTGTTTGAAATTTGTTTGTTTTTTTTTGCCACCCCGTGGGGGAGGCGCGCGTACATTGAACACGCAAATTTTTGTAGTAGAGCTTAGACTTTCTTTTTTTTTTTCAAAGTGCAGGGCTCGAGTTTAGTAATTATCGAGTATAGGGACAATTGGTGTCAGAAAGGCATGGTTAAAAAGACTGTCACAGCATGTGATAATCGCCGGGGACTCGAATTTAAATCGATGCACAGAAGCCATCAAAGAGAGGGTAAGAGGTGACAAGAGGGTTGCAGTAGGGGCGTTCCCAGGACACAAGCTAGAAGCAGTCATGAGGCAAGCGAGCGCAAAGCTCAAAACGACAGCTGATAGACGAAACCTCGTGATAATTTCAGGCGGTTTAAACGATGTCCTAAATGTAGATGCAGCAGGACTAGCAGCCACACTGGCGAAAGGCGTCGATGACATGCGCGCCACTTCTCCTAAGGTACAGGTAGTGATATGCACGATACCGGAGGTACCGGTGCGTGATAGCAACCTGCAAAGAGCGGTGGTCAGCGCAAACCAAGAGATATGGCTGATGAGTCGAGAGAAAGGCTCTGAGGTGGTGGAAATAAACAGAGAGGTGCATAGGTGGGGGGGTTTTCAACGAGACAGAATTCACTTCGATGGGCGGCTAGATCATGAGGTGGGTTGGCGACTTGCAGGACGCGCAGTAGCTTTTTTGGGGGGCAAGCGAGCCCTTCGGGGTGCAGGATAGCTAGTAACGAGAAAAACAACCAGGGAGAGTCTTCGACAGGTGGTATGGACAGATATGATTCCAAAGTGGCACCAATATCTAAGATAGGTAGAGTCCGGGGCATAAATAGACGTAGCCACGAGCGCCGAGCCAATTCAGACATAGGTTATATTAACATGCAGGGTGGTAGGAAGAGGCTGAAGTGGGAAGAGATAGAAGAACAGCTAAGAGAAGAGAGGCCGATGGTATACGGTTTTGTAGAAACACATCTCAGGGACATGGAACAACCTCTGAACAATCCTGAATACGCGTGGGAATATTGTAATAGAACAGAAGGCAGCAGAAAGGGGGGTGGAATTGGGGCATTCATTCATAAAAGTACAGACTGGCAAAGGGTCAAGCAGGAGTGCAAGGAACATTTACGGCTAAAAGGGAAAGTGGCAGGTCAAATGAGACTCCTTGGTTTCGTGTACTTGTGGATGGGAGCAAAGGCCAGAGAGGAAAACCAGGCAATGGTAGAGTGTATATCAAAGGACATTCAGGAGTTAGGAAGAGAGTGCGAGATAATTATACTAGGAGACATGAATGCGCACCTAGAAGATATAGATTAGTATACCGACCCGACAGGCAAAATGATCATGGATATGTGTGAAAGGCTTGATTTGATCATTTGCAACAGTACTGAGAAGTGTGAAGGGCAAATAACATGGGAGGTAGGAAGGCTTCAGTCGACGATAGATTATGCACTGATGTCACATAGGATGTATGATAAGCTCAGGGGAATGTACATAGATGAAGGTGGCTCCAGAAGTCTGGGTAGCGATCACAAACGTATCAAGCTAAGTTTTGGAAGAGCAGTGAAAGTGGGAAGGAGACAAGATGAGCAACTACAGCAAAGTTTTTATCCAGAAAGGCAAATTGAAATAGCCACTAAACAAGTTGAGAAAGTAATCACGGAGGATAATAAGACAGTGTGGACATACAAGAATCTAATTAGACTCTTTGAGCTAGAGCTTGCTAAGACGCGTGACAAGTCACCCCGGAAAAGAAGACACAAACGCAAAAGTTGGTGGGATGAGGAAGTTAAGAGAGCCATAGCGAAACGTCAGGAAGCCTCTAGGGAACACATACATGCTAAGCAGCGGGGTGAACCGACAGATGATGTTGAAAGAAAATGGGCAACCTTTCTAAGCTGTAGAAGGGATGCATCCATTCTGATCAATAAAAAGATTAGAAAAAAGGGAGCTCAGTGGCTGGCAGAAGTACATAAAAAAGATAGAAAGGCAGCTGCGAAATTTTCGAACCATCTAAACTCCTTACGAAATGAGACGAGCCTAGAGCAGAGGGTTATAACTACAGCTCAAGGTGCTAGGCTAGAAGGGTACGAAGCTATTGAATATATAAGAACAAGGGTGACAGAAAAATTTAAACAAAGAAGTGCTTTCTGCACTGCAATAGACAAAGATGAATCAAGTGGCGCAATGGCTCCGTTTTCACAAGGAGAGTGGGAAAGGGCTGAGAAAAGGGTTTCTACTAGTACATCAACAGGCCCAGATGGCATTCCAATTAGGCTGATAAAGACATTAGGTCCGAAGTCTAAGCAGGCTTTGAGAGAGGCAGTGAGCACAATAATAATCGATGGTGAAGTTCCCGATGGATGGAAACTTAGCAGAATGAGCATGATCTATAAAGGAAAGGGGGACAAAGCTGATATAAACAACTACCGTCCTATAACAGTGATATCAGTGGTCTACAGGCTGGCGATGCAGATTATAAAGGAAAGACTGCAGGCGTGGATAGAGGATGAGGGGTGCTGGGGGAACTGCAGAATGGGTTTCGGAAACACAGGAGGTTGGAAGACAATCTGTTCTCACTGACGCAGTGCATCGAAATAGCAGAAAAGGAACACAGGCTCCTGTGGCTAGCATTTTTGGGTATCAACGGAGCGTACGATAGCGTGGTTCAAGAGGAATTGTGGGGAATACTGGACACACTAGGCGTGGAACATGTAGTCACTAATCTTTTAAAGGGTAACTATAAAGGTAACAAGGTAGTTATAAAGTGTGAAAAACAGGTATCCAAGCCTGCAGAGGTAAAACGGGGGCTTAGGACGGGGTGCCCCCTGTCACCCTTATTATTCATGATGTACCTACAAGGATTAGAGGCAAAATTAGAGGCAAGTGGACTGAACTTCAACCTCTCTTTAGTCAAACAAGGAAAACTTATTGATCAGGCACTACCAGCATTAATGTGCGCAGATGATATAGTGCTAATGGCCAACAACAAGAAAGATTTGCAGAGATTGATGGACATCTGCGGTGATGAGGGAGATAGGTTAGATTTTAGATTGAGTAAGGAAAAATCAGCATTCATTATTTTCAATGACAACGAAGGTAGTGAGCTTAGAATACAGGAAGCCACGCTAGAGATAACAGATAAATACAAATATCTGGGCGTATGGATTAGCAATGGGACTGAGTATCTGAGGGAACACGAAATATACGTGACGACTAAAGGTAACAGGAATGCAGCAGTCATGAAAAATAGGGCACTGTGGAAATACAATAGCTATGAAGTTGCGAGAGGAATATGGAAAGGGGTCATGGTTCCTGGGCTGACGTTCGGCATTGTGGTCTTGTGCATGAGTTGAGAAGTTCATGCAAGATTAGAAATTAAGCAACGTGGAATAGGTAGGCTTGCTTTAGGAGCTCACGGGAATACACCAAATCAGGGAATACAAGGTGATATGGGATGGACATAATTTGAGGGCAGGGAAGCTAGCAGCAAGATAAAATTTGAGAAGCGATTGAGAGAAATGGGGGAGAGCGTTGGGCTAGGAAGGTTTTCAGCTACTTGTACATGAAGAATGTCGATACAAAATGGAGGAAGCGAACCAGAAAATTGACGGGTAAATACTTAGAAAACAGCAGGGGTCCAAACCAGAAAGAATTATCGGTTAAAAAGAACGTTAAGGAAGCTGAAACCGATATGTGGAGAATGGGCATGATTAAGAAGTCCGCACTAGAGATCTATCGAACTTTTAAGCAGGAAATTGCCAAGGAAAGGGTCTATGATAATACTCGGGGTAGTTCTCTACTGTTTGAGGCCAGGACGGGAGTACTGCGAACCAAGACATATCGGGCCAAATACGAAGGGGTTGACACAGTATGCAGTGCGTGTGGAGAGGAAGAAACTGCCGAACACTTGATAATGTTCTGTAAAGGGCTTCACCCTATAGTTCAGGATGATGGCGCAGAGTTTTTCAAAGCACTGGGGTTTAGGGACCGGGAGGGCAAAATAAACTTTAAGCGGGTAGACTTAACTAGAAGGAGGTTATCTGATTGGTGGCTAAAGTCAAGGCACGAGTGAAAATTAAACTCTTCACTGCAAAGTAGGAATCCTCAAACTCACTTTTTAAGGAAAAAAATATAGTTTTTGGTTCATTAGGTATTACGGCTTGGTGGCGCTAGCCACCGCCCAAACTAAAGGGTACAGCCATATTTATCCACCCATCCATCCATCCATCGTTTCACGAGTTCAACAGGGTGGCAGCGGCACCGCGGTATTTGTTTCGAAAAAGTGCAGCTGTCGTGCAATGCCAGTTCACGAATTACCTGTACTTGCTCATAAGGTACTGCCGAGTCCGTGCAGCGCAAGATGACTTCAGCTGCAGCAGACGACACAGCCGATTGCATTCGTGTCTGTTTTAGCGACGTGCAACAACTACGACAGTGCACATTTTCTGGCAGACACATGTCGAGCAACGTAAGCGGCGTCTACAAACCTCGAGGCAGCCGACGAGTAGCATAGGGCTTGCACGACATCTGCACTCTCGTATTCGTTTCCACGTCTCGTCGCTGCTGCCCTTGCAGAAACGTCACCTGCACGAAAACAAAACCCAGGCGGCACCACCGTGAACTAGTTCTGGAAGTGCAGGGTGAATTGAATAAACCTTGCATGACAGCTGCGCGGGCAGACAGCGAGAACCTTTCGATAAAGTTCGTGCGCTTCATGTAGCCCCTATGTTGGGTCTCCCGGGCTTGTACGCTAGGAGGCAGGCCGCGCCTGTTGGGCGCCGAGCGGCGGCCCCCTTGCCAGAATATGGCCTTCTGCCCGAAACAAAAACTCCCCCCCCCCTCACAAGACCCTGGGGGGGGGGGAGACATGCGGGGAAAGTCGTATGGATGATGATGGGTTGATGAGTTATGTGTGACTCTGAGACACAGCGCCTTTGGCGCCGCATTGTCTTTCTATCTGACAACGGCATGTAAACGGTGGCACATTGCATCACTTTTGATGCGCTGGGAAAGGTGAGTGCTACAGCTGCGTTCTCTCAAATTGATGTAAATCCAGCTCAAGCACGAGTCTGAGTTTTATGGCGACGCAGTCTAATTGCATTGATGAGAGTGACAGGTGTTCCCAGAACGTTTGGAGACTGAACGATCCTTTCCTGGTAAGAAGGCGAGCAAGGGGCAAAACCACCACAAGCCAGGAGGCGTATCATGAGTGGCGAGCAAGGGGCAAAACCACACAGAGTCCAGGAGGCGTATCATGAGTGCAGGAGATGTGGCATAGCATTCACAGCACTAGCCTGCATCGGAGAAGCAGCGAGAGGGGGAGGCGCATCCCCCCTCTCCCTTGGGTCCTTCCTCCGCCCCGTTTCCTTTTCCCCGTGTGTGTACCGGTTGAGGTGTCCTTTTCGAGAGACAGTTATCGTTAGTTGCGTGGTAGAGATTGCTCGGAATCAATGACTGCTAAGTTGTAAGAAAAACGTGACTTCATTGTAATGACCGCTGTCTGGCTCAAGGAGGAGGAGGAAAAACCTTTATTGATGCTGGCTGTGCCAGATAGCCCTTATCCCCACCGGGCTGGTTGACATCCCTAGTCCGGGACGTCATTAGTCGAGGCCACCACCCGAGCCTGCTAGACTAGAGTTCGCTGTTCCTCTAGTGTGGAGCTATTGAGTACGGTCGTCTCCCAGTCCTCTTTGGTGGGGTTGGGAGAGGGGGTTAATTTTGGGTTAATTTGGCAGACCCATATCATATGGTAAGTGTTGGCCACTTCCCCACAGTACTGGCACTGCCCACATATTTTAGGGTTGTAATATTTGAGTACGGCTGGACAGAGCAGCGTGTTTGTCTTTAGGCGCCGCAGGACGCGCTTCTCCGTTTTCGAGAGTCCCTTCGCTGTTGCGGGATACAAGCGGCGTTACTCAATGTAGTATTCTTTGATTTCTCGAAACCGTGTTAAAGGTGTGGGACGTTCAGGTCTATCAGGAAAACGGAGAGTTTTCAGGGAAGTAAAAACGCGGGCCGCTGCATGTGCAGCCTCGTTACCCTGGAGACCCCAAGTCCCGGAGTCCATATAAGACGTTTTGGGGTAGGATCGCGGTTCTAGATTCTGAATTTTAAAAGTCTATTATCCAATGGAGAGATTTCCCCTGCGAGATAGCTGTCGCAGGCTCTTCGAGAGTCTGTAACTACTTGTTTTGAGTTTGGATGGGGTACTGCCAGTGCAATGGCCACCTCCTCCACCTTACTTGAGCTTGTGGCTTTGAAAGTGAGGCCGTCCACCTGCGTTCCTTGATGTTATTAGCGCCGCCGTGTAGTATCCCCTAGGTGACGGCCCGACCACATCGACGTAATAGACCCCATTACGGGAGCCAAGCCGTTGTTCAAGTGTCTCAGCACGCGCTTGCCTTCTACCCTGGTGCACCTCCCTGGTCATATTGCGTGGAGGCGGCGACACCCAGAGTTTTGTTCTCCAAAGTTCAGTAATACGCTCCACGTTTTCAATTTCGCATTCGTGCCGGATGAAGAGGCGGTCCAGTAGGCACCGCCTGGGGGGCGTCTGCGTAAGACGCGTATATTGATTTGTGATGTGGGCTTCTTGAAGCTCTTCTATAGAGTTTAAGGCTCCCAATGCACAGAGTGTCTGATTTGAAGTGCTCATGGGTAAATCAAGTGCGCGCTTAAATACTTTCTTAAGAATAGCATCGACTCTGTTCTCTTCGTGTTTAGTCATTCGTAAGTACGGTATTGTATATAGAATCCTGCTAGTTACAAAAGCATTGGCGAGCCGAATGGCGTCCCTTCCTCGTAGTCCCCCGCGCTTGTTTGACACTCGGCGGATCATGTGCCCTACCTGTTCTCCAATTTTCCGTAGCTTGTCTAGCGTGGTGCTGTTTTTTTGTTCTATTGTGAATCAGAAGGCCAAGGATTCGTAGTTCTGAAACCTCCCGTATGGTTGATCCTGATACCATCAAGTTTAGGGCCATCCTATCTTTAGTGTTTTCGCTGATATGCAGGAATTCAGATTTGGTTGGAGCGCACTGCAACCCACATTGGGTCACATAGTCCTCCACAATGGAGGCGGCCTGCTGCAGGCGGTCTTCAATTTCTCCTAAACTGGCCCGATTCGTCCAGATTGTTATATAATCGGCGTATATTGCATGATATATTCCTTCTACTACTGCCAATGCTTGCGGGAGCTTCATCATGGCAATGTTGAATAGCAGCGGAGATTGGACAGCTCCTTGCGGGGTTCCCCGCGTCCCCATTTTGAATGGTCCATGTTTCTCGTTATCTATGCGAATGAACGTCAGTCTCTCAGAGAGGAAGTCTCTTATGTGGACAAATATTTTCTTACCGCAATGGACACTGTTCAAGTTCTTCAGGATGCTTTCATGTTTAACGTTGTCAAATGCGCCTTTAAGGTCGAGTGCAAGGATTGCTCTGTCATTGTGCGTCGAGGGAATGGGTTGGATAATGTCTCGTTTTAGTTGCAAGAGGATATCTTGCGCATACAGGTGTGGCCTAAAGCCAAACATGGAACCTGCGAAATGCCCCTTGCTCTCGAGGTACGTGGCGAGATGGTCTCTAACCATTGTTTCCATTAATTTGCCGGTACATGAAGCTAATGATATAGGTCTGAGGTTGTCCGTGCTGATTTGCTTGCCTGGTTTGGGGATGAATGTGACAACTGCTGTTTCTTATTCAGTTGCCAGTGGTTGTCCATCCCAGATTGCGTTAATGTACTGCAATAGATGCCGATAGGAATCGTCTGACAGATTTGCTAACAGTTTTACCTTGATCAGGTCTTGACCCGTGGCAGTGCTCCTGCGCATTTTTTTTCAGTGCTGCTTTCAGATCGCACATTTCAAAAGGGACATCGAGCTGACTGTTTTCTCTACCTGCGTGTTCATATGCGTTCCTGTTAGGATCCGTGGTGCGACATAGGTATCTAGTACATAAAGCATCAGCCAGCTGGGAGTTGGTTCCCTGAAAACTGTGCAGGGCTCGACGGCGCTGCTTTTGCGCTTCTCCTCTGGTTTCGGCGGAGTCCACGAGAGTTCGAAAAAGGCGCCATGCTTTCCTTGTATTCATTTCGTTAGCTACAACATTGTACGGTTCTATCCAATTGGAATCGTTCAGTTGTGCAGCATATTCCTCTGCTTGCTTACTCAACTCGGCTACTCTAAGATTGCGGTTGCATTTGTTTTTCCGCCATCGTTTAGTTAAGCTTCTGCGGGCGTCCCAAAGGTGGAGCAGGTACTTATCGACAGCGGGGGTGTCTTCCGTTGTCTTTATAGTTTTGAGACACTTGGAATTGGCTGCAAGGAGCTGTTTTGTCCATCCTGTATATCCCCCCACCCCTGGCACAGAGGGAATCACCTGTGAGCGGAAGGCTGTCAATCTGTCAGGTAAGCTTGGCTCTATGTTCTATGGCCTATGTTGGCGGAGAGTGTGATTCTGGGGAGACAGTGATCACTGCCGAGCGTTTCTAAGTTTTCCCATATTGCGTAGGAAATGTTCTTAGTCAGTGATAGATACGGGCAAGTATCTCGGTTTACAGAATTCCCAATTCTAGTTGGTTTCATTGGATCTGTGAGAAGCGATAGACAAAGAGTGGATATGAGTTCTGCCAATTTCCTTCCCTTGGGCACTTCGCGGGTGTAACCCCAGTGATAGCTGGGGGCGTTAAAGTCACCCGAAATCACCAGTGGGTACTTATCTGCTTCCTTAATCGCTTTATAAAACATTTCGTTGAAGACACATTGCCTAGATTTTGGAGAACTGTATACATTTAGAATGTACAAGCTAGGATCTAGTCTTTTATTGAGAAGGACTTTGACCATTGTGTATTCATGCGCCTCTGACAGAACAAGGTCTATCTGACAAGCGGTATACTCTTTGTGTACGAGAACACAGGCGGACGCACTTCCCTAAAATGAATTGTAACCAGGCGATTTCGCCTGTAAGCCGGTTTCTTGTAGCGCCAAAACTGCAGGGGTAAAATGTTGATTCTGCAGGAAAAGGTTAAAAGTGGCCCTCTTTTTCCTATATTTAACCCCCTGCAGTTCGACTGGAAAATGTCGAGTTGATGTTGTTTGGACCTTTTATTATTATGTTTAGTGCTGCCTGCCATCATGAATTTATTATTGAGGAGGTGTCAGTTTTGCCACTGCAGCCAGCGTGGGAGCTTGGAGAGGCGTGGGGGACTCAGTTTGGTTTGTTAACGGCTGGGCTATGTTGCTCTCGGATTCAGAATTTGCCAGGTTACGATGAACAGTTTTGCGTCGGGGTTGTTCTTTTGTCTTAATGCTATAGTTTTGAGTTGGTCAAATCGGGGTGTGAGCCAATTTCGAATGGTTTGTAGCACACTGGCTGTGAGAATTGGCAAAACGCTTTGCTTGAGGTCTTGCATAGCCGCTTGGACTGATAGGTTCAGCTCCTGTGGAACGATTTCTTGTACTGTAAGCTTGGCTTGTTCTAGGATCATTTTGCTCTACTCCTCAAGTTTAGTCTCTAGTCTGCTTAGGCAATCTTCTATGTCGTTCGAAGCGCCTATTACAATTTTAGACACACTAGTGTTACCCGATACGTCTGACTGAGTGTCCTGCTCATCGTCCGAGCAGTCGGAGGTGTGCATAGCCACCGGTTCCGATGGTAATGGAGGAGTAGCAGCGTGCGACGCCTTCAGTGCCCGATTTTCGCGTTCCAGTGTTTCAATGCGTTTTTTCATAGCTTCCAATTGTTTTAAAATTTTAGGATTGGTGGGGGAGGCAGTGGTGGTGGTGGGAGACTGAGAGGAGACCCCTACCCAATTGCTCACCTGTTTGGGCGGGTTTGCCAGTGACGGGAAATTTTCGGCGCCGAAGGTAGGCGGCCTCAACTTCTCTCCGGCTGGGGCTTTGATCGGCTTGGGCTTGTTATGCATGGGCTTCACTTTTTCGTCAGCCTTGAGAGGTGCTCTCTTATTGCTTGTTTTTTAGTCCATGTTGCCGCTGCGGTAGAGCGGGCTTCCATGCATTCCGGAATTTCCCGACGCACTGCTCAGATCCGGTGAATTGATTTTCACCGCATATAAGGCACTCGGATTGACAGTCGTGCTTCGCTGGGCACCCCAGAGTGAGTTCCACCTTCGCACCACAGGGAAAGCACCGCTGATTGTCTGGATTGGGGCACGCATCCGGTCTGTGGCCCACCGTTCCACAACGGTAACATGCCGGAACCGTTTTCTTGTAGTAGCGCACTGGCACGTTTTCACAGCAGTAGTGAATGAATCTTAAAACGCGGGGTCCTTTGAAGGTCCCCACTAAAACGTTGGATGTTCCGAGTTTCCGCACATACAAAATTTCGCCGTCGATCCACTCGAGCTTGCGTCAAAGGGATTCCGAAGTTTCATTGTCTGCGACGGTGACGACACCATTGCAGGTTTCTCCGGCTGATTTAAAATGTCCTTGAAACGGTACTTGGTGGTCCCCGATCGCCAACGCAATGTCACCGATGAGCTTCGAGACCAGGCTTTCTGTTTTCACACCTACAACAACGATGTTTTGGTCCCACACCGGCCACACGGAGATACCAGCGTTCGTGGTGCTGCCGGTGACGCGTTGCACTGCTGTGCCAATCCTGCCTGGGCCGAACGTAGCGTGCAGATCCATGGTTATTTTTGGTTTAAGCACAATAGCCAACTCGTCTGACCGGATTCGAGGCGTGTGTGTTGGCTTCCACGTCGCCAGCTGCCGCGGGGACTCAACGCAAGCTTCGGGTGTTGATCCTGTTTTGCGAGCTTGTGGCTGGGCGGCGGCCGCCGAGCCTCGGGGCTTCATTTTAGCGAGCTTCTCTTGCAGTTGGGGAACCATGATCTGAAGATATTCGTCTTCACCGGGTATGGGGTCTTCCCGATTTTCTGCCACCTCGGTGTCAACCCACTGCATCGTGCTGGGGTCATAGCCTGTCTTCGTGGACGCTGCCATGGCTGGGAAGCCCGGGCGTAAGCCTTGTCGGCGTTGGGCTCAGCCGGGCTCGGGCGTCGCGTGATGTTCAACCAGTCGTAGAATGCCGGGAAATGGGCCTACCTGGATAAAAGATGTATCCAGAGGTTCCTGATGACTTCGCCGAAACGCTGAAACCAGTTTCTGGTGGATGTTTGCCAAAAGTCCACAACACTCGTTGATTTCTGATGGAGCCGACGTGACATGCGTCTCATGCGCGCGCTAAAACGTCGCGTCCACCTAGCTCAAGAATATTTATTTATTCAATAGTGCCAACTTCTATGCGAAGTTGTAGGCAGAACATTATCTCAACTGAACGGCAGCCAACATCGAATAAGGCAGGAGTAGGCGACAGCGGGGGATTATTTACACATGTACAACAAAGTACGTATCATGGTTTCATTAGGACGTGACTTCCACAAGAGAGTTTGTCAGCCAGCCGCGCATTCCGCCATTGAGTGTCATGCAGAGCAGCTGGCCAGTGAGGCAGGACTGGTCGACAGCCTGCTAGCCAAAAGCAGTGTTGTATCCGTTACCAAAAAAAAGTAACTAAACACGTTACTCGTTACACCAACAAAAAAGGAACGCGTTACCACCCTACGTTACTAGCAAAAAAAATGTAACGTGTTACAGTTATCGAAAAAAAAATAACGGACGTTACCTCTTCCGTTACATAGTAATAATAAATATCAATTATTTTGGTTTTGCTTCAGGAACCCTCAGTAAGAACGTTTTGAAGCTCACACTTATTTTTCACACAAAACTTCTAAGCGAAACGACGATGTTACTCAAAATGTTGATTTAAATGAAATTGTTTGTACAAATGCACTGAATCTTAGAAATTTCATAGAGCTTATAGTTAGTTGCCTCTATAGTTGCATGGAATGGCTTCTGACTCTAGCACCTGGTGAAGCTATTTGTCTCAACGTCACATTATGCACAGTACGAGATTCAATAATCAATGCCTTAACATGAATTCCCACAAACTAGCCCAGTTATCTGTTCTCTTAATGATAAACACTCTGCGCTGAGGACGCATCACTGTACTCTCAAAAAACTTAAGGCAATTCTTTCAGCATGCTTAGATGCTTTCAGCATCTTATAAGCTTCGGTAGTATAATACATAGAGTTTACTATAAATACACAAGGGGAACTCTCGCACTAGTTTTTATCAGAGCGGCAACGCACGGCGCTTCAGCCAGTATGAGAATGGCTGGTGCACAAATTTGTCTAGTCTTCCTTCCTTCAGCTCCGTTTGGCTTCGCATGGCTTGAAGCCGCTTTGACGTGAGACAATTAGTATATGTCCTGGAGCTGTACTTTACCGCTTTGACATCAATACTCTCACCAATTCAAATCGGCTCATAAAGTCCTCAGCGGTAAGTTGTTTTATCTGAAACAAAACCAAAACACACCAATAAACAAACCCACAAGTACATTCGAAGTCCCCAAGCCCTAAGACAAGGCAAATTTGTGTGCTACCCATCATTCCCAAGGTGGCTGAAGGATTGATGGATGGATGGATGGATGGATGAATGGATTGATATGGCTGCACCCTCTAATCGGGTGGTGGCTAACGCCACCAAGCCATTATAGCTAGTGGACCAAAAACAATATTTATTTTTTCCTTTACATAGTAAGGTTGTTGACTCGTACTTTGCAGTGAAGGGTTTCATTTTCACTCGTGCCTTGGCTGTACCCACCAATCAGATAACCTCCTCCTAGTTAATTCTACCCGCTTAAAGTCTATTTTGCCCTACCTGTCCCTAAACCTCAGTGCTATGAAAAACTCTGCGCCATCATCCTAAACCATAAGGTGAAGCCCTTTACAGATAACTATCAAGTGTTCGGAAGTTTTCTCTTCCCCTCCACATGCACTGCATACCGTGTCTACCCCTTCGTATTTGGCCCGATATGTCTTGGTTCACAATACTCCCGTCCTCGCCTCAAATAGTAGAGAACTACCCCGAGTATTATTATAGATTCTTTCCTTGGCAATTTGCTGCTTAAAAGTTCGATAGATCTCTAGTGCGGACTTCTTAATCATGCCCGTTCTCCACATGTCAGTCTCCGTTTCCTTCACTTTCTTCTTAACCGATAGTTCTTTTTGGTTTGGCCACCTGCTGTTTTCTAAGTATTTACCAGTCAACTTCCTGGTCCGCTTGCTCCATTTTGTATCGACATTCTTTATGTACAAGTAGCTGAATACCTTCCTAGCCCAACGCTCCTCCCCCATTTCTCTCAATCGCTTCTCAAATTTTATCTTTCTACTAGTTTCCCTGCCCTCAAATGATGTCCATCCCATATCACCTTGTACTTACTGATTTGGTGTATTCCCGTGAGCTCCTAAGGCAAGCCTACCTATTTCACGTTGCTTAATTTCTAATCTTCCCTGAACTTCTGATCGCATGCGCAAGACCACATTGCCTAACGTCAGACCAGGAACCATGACCCCTTTTCATATTTCTCTCACAACATAGTACCATTTGTAATTCCACAGTGCCCTGTTTTTCATCACCACTGCATTCCTGTTACCTTTAGTTGTCACGTATTTCGTGTTCCCTTAGGTAGTCGGTCCCATCGCTTATCCATACGCCTAGATATTTGTATCCTGTTATCTCTAGCATGACCTCCTGTATTATAAGCTCACTACTTTCATTATCATTAAAAATCATGACTGCTGATTGTACCTTACTGAATCTGAAATCTAATCTATCTCCCTCATTACCGCATATGTCCACCAATGTCTGCAAGTCTTCCTTGTTGTCGGCCATTAGCACTATACATCTGCGTATATCAATGCTGGTAGTTCCTGTTCAATAACTTTTCCTTGTTTGACGAAAGAGGGGTTGACGCCCAGTCCACTTCCCTCTAAAATTTGGCCTCTTGTCCTTGTAGGTACATCATGAATAACAAGGGTGACAGAGGACACCCCTGCCTAAGCCCCTGTTTTACCTCTGCGGGCTTGGATACCTGTTTTTCTCACTTTATAACTACCTTGTTACCTTTATAGATATCCTTTAAAAGATTAGTGACTCCATCTTCCACACCTAGTGTGTCCAGTATTCCCCACAAGTCCCCTAGAACCATGCTATCGTACGCTCCCATGATATTCAAAAATGCTAGCCACAGGCGCCTGTGTTCCTTCTCTGCTATTTCGATGCACTGCATCAGTGAGAACAGGTTGTCTTCCAACCTCCTGTGTTTCCGAAACCCATTCTGCAGTTCCCCCCGCACCCCCCTCATCCTCTATCCATGCCTGCAGTCTTTTCTTCACAATCTGCATCGCCAGCCTGTAGAACACTGATGTCACTGTTATAGGATGGTAGCTGTTTATGTCAGCTTTGTCCCCCTTTCCTTTATAGATAATGGTCATCCTGGTAAGTTTCCATCCATCGGGGACCTCACCATCGATAATTATTTTGATCACAGCTTCTTCAAAGCCTGTTTAGGCTTCGGACCTAATGTGTTTATCAGCATAACTGGAATTCCATCTGGGCCTGTTGATGTACTACTAGGAACTCTCTTCTCAGCCCTTTCCCACTCTCGTTGTGAAAACGGAGCCATTGCGCCACTTGATTCATCTTTGTCTATTGCGGTGCATAAAGCACTTCTTTGTTGAAATTTTTCTGTCACCCTTGTTCTTATATATTCAATAGCTTCGTACACTTCTAGCCTAGCACCTTGAGCTGTAGTTATAACCCTCTGCTATAGGCTCGTCTCATTTCGTAAGGAGTTTAGATGGTTCCAAAATTTCGCAGCTGCCTTTCTATCTATTTTATGTACTTCTGCCAGCCATTGAGCTCTCTTTCTTCTAATCTTTTCATTGATCAGAAGGGATGCATCCCTTCTACCGCATAGAAAGATTTCCCATGTTCTTTCAACATCATGTGTCGGTTCACCCCGCTGCTTAGCATGTCTGTGTTTCCTAGAGGCTTCCTGACGTTTTGCTATGGCTCTCCTAACTTCTTCATCCTACCAACTTTTGGGTTGGTGTACATGTCTTGTTTTCCAGGGTGACTTGTCACATGCCTTAGCAAGATCTAGCTCAAACAGTCTAACTAGATTCGTGTATGTCCACCCTGTTTTATTATTCTCAGTGATTACTTTCTCAGTTTGTTTAGTAGCTATTTCTTTTTGCCTTTCTGAATAAAAAATTTTCTGAAGTTGCTCATCTTGTCTCCTTCCCTCTTTCACTGCTCTTCAAAAACTTAGCTTGATACGTTTGTGATCACTACCCAGACTTCTGGAGCCACAATAATCTAGTGCATTCCCTCGATCCTATCATACATCCTATGTGACTTCAGTGCGTAATCTATCGTCGACTGCAGCCTTCCTACCTCTTATGTTATTTGTTATTTGCCCTTCACACTTCTCGGTACTGTTGCAAATGATCAAATCATGCCTTTCACACATATCCTTGATCATTTTGTCAATTGGGTTGGTATACCCATCTATATCTTCTATGTGCACATTCATATCTCCCAGTATAATTATCTCACACTCTCCTCCTAATTCCTCAATGTCCTTTGATATACACTCTACCATTGCCTGGTTTTCCTCTCTGGCCTTTGCTCCCGTCCACAAGCATACTAAACCAAGAAGTGTCATTTGCCCTGCCACTTTCTTTTTAGCCATAAATGTCCCTTGCACTCCCGCTTGGCCCTTTGCCAGTCTGTACTTTTATGAATAAATGCCCCAGTACCACCCTCCTTTCTGCTGCCTTCTGTTCTATTACAATATTCGCACACGTAGTTCAGATTGTTAGGAGGTTGTTCCATATTTCCAAGATGTGTTTCCAGTAAACCGTGTACCATCGGCCTCTCCTCGATCGCAGAGCCACAGTCCCCTCTAGTTAAATTTAGGAAACTGCATAATATGGGAGACCAGCGCTGGATAGATGGCGCGCCGAAAAAGTGATCCTGGCAGAGAGTCGCGACACAACTAAGCTGCTCGCGTCCAGAGAACCGGCGGCAGTGTACCACTCTGAGAGCACGTGCGTGCGCCGCTGCCGTGCTTCATTTTAGAACGAACAGCCCGAAAAGCCATTGCGCCAGTAATACTGCACTGTGGTTTATAAAAAATAACTTTGTCCGAAGGCTCCTTTTTCATAAAAAAGCACTAAAAAACGGAGAAAAGCGCCGCAAAGCGGACTGCGTGTATGCACATATTATCGAAGGGACAGCGATGTGCCGTGATGGCAGCTCCCTCGTCGTCATTTTCTAGTTGCGTGCTTGATTTCAGACTAATGCTAGTACTGGCTGGCCTGCCCCCATTCACAAGTCTGTGCTGCGAGAATAGCACGCTGCCAACATTTGCAGTAAAACAAAACAAAACGAAACAAAAGCAGAATATTAAAGTGGTAGCTGCATCATTTGTTTCTGGCATCTTTTGTATGCCCTGTCTGTGGTATGTATGCACGGGGACGTTGATCAAGCAAAACACTGTGGCAGCATAGCACCTGTGGTGTCGCGCTGGTATTCTTGAGGGTGCGGCATTGATTAGCGATGCACGGCGGCAGCACTTCAATGGGGGTGAAATATAAAAGAACATCCGTTAACAAAGATATATGTGTGCATTGGAGAACCTCAAGCGGTGACAAATTGATATTGCTACGTACACTACAATGTACCTAAAAATGATGCCATGTTTGGCATATGAAAGCCTAGCAATTATCGATGTTGAACACGCACCTTCACTTTAGGCCGACGCAGGCAAGCGGAAAAACTGAAACTGTGTTGTTAGGCGAACAAAACAACGAATAAAAATCGAAGGCGTTTGATACTTCTCTAGAACGCATAAATTACAATGTTAGTTAACCACGGTAACCAGTGAGAAAAACGCTTACCGCATCGGCTGACTTCAAAAACCTAAGCTTCGATTGTTCGTAACAAGAACCCTGTCTTTCGCCCAAATTAAGATAAACGGAGGCATCTCAGAGTATCTTTTATGACAGCTCAGAGGCGTACGTGAACGTGGCCCCGCACAAGTCTTGTGGACAAGGTAGCTTTCCTTTACACGCAACTGTTTAAAAAAAAAGTCTACCTGCGTATTGTATCATTCATTTCACGCGGTGGCATCATATGGAGTTTGGTGGTGGTGGTCCGATGAATGGACGCATGGAAACTTTGTTAGTCCTGAAGTGCACGTTTCAACGCTCAGCAAGCCAGATAAAAAAAGTTTACGTAGGGTGTATGTTGCATAATACGCTCGTTTTATTTCCGGCAAAACGCTGTTTCAACTTGACTGTTTTGCCTTGGTTTCCTCTGGTGGATGTCTTCATTATCGAATAAATATAGCAGACACGAGCCATTCGGTCTAGAAACGAGGCCGACACACTAGACAGGAGAACAAGAGCAGAATTTTACTCGCCTGACGACTTGGATACAACGCCGCCTCCTTTCCTCTATACGTCCTTCCTCTGTTTATGTATTGTCGCACTTGAATACGCAGCAGTACCGCCATCGTCCATTGGTTTTGTTACGGCGATGCGCGCACGCACCGCCTCTACCAGCCGCCACTCTCGTCTGCAGTCGCAGCTGAGAAGTGTGCGCTCTCCCCGCCAGGGTGGTCGAGGAAGCTCCGGCGCTGGTTCCCATTAGAGAAGAAATATCACCTACGTGGCCGGAAAGTCCTGCAGCACGGCGATGGGACATCTTCTCGGGACATCTAGGTTCAGCCCCCTCCCCCCCCCCCCAAAAAAAGCTTTTTTTGCCCCTTTAGAACAGGTCATCTCATTTCCGACAAAAGGAAAATAGGGCACCAGTGGCGTGAATAAGACTGAGGTGTCAGTGCAGCTGGTGGCGTCCCCCTCCTCTTCACATTCACCTCCCTAGTTCTCTTTCTCTACACGTGTAGTTTCGCTTCCTCTTTCTTTCTCTCGCTTTTGTGTTTGTATCTGCATGAATCTCAGCATCTTTTGCTTTCGGCTTGCGCCTTTTCTCTAGTTTCTCTGGTATACTTTACTTCCTTCTCTCCTCATTTCCCTTCCCCTACTCTTCTTTCCCACCTCCTAGCCGTTTGTGCTCTGCTAACTGCGCTCTCTCGGTTATGGTGCACGCGGGTTCGAGTCTCTTCTCGCGAAGACACTTTACCCCCAAAACTTCTCGTTGTCATTATATTTGCTTTCATCTTTTTCGACGCATTGTTTCGGCCATTCGAAGTATTCTATCCCGCGCCAGAGAAATCGGCATTTTTTTTTTTTGAGAGCGAAGCAGAAGACGACGGCGATGACGACAATTAAAAAGAGAAAGACGAATACGGTTTCGCATAGCGTATAAGCCATTGTTTTTGAAGGAAAACAAACAAGAACTCACGAGCCGTAAAGATGTTACTCACGTACGTTAGTTCAATCTCAGCTGAATAACCTAAAATTGATATGGGAGAGCTAACGGTGGATTAACCTGAATGAAATGACTGATTTCTTAGCGCAAGCATCACCTGAGGGCAGGCCCAAAAGTCAAGGTTCTTCCAGAAATGGAAAAGCAACAGCGATCAGATTTAAAAACCGAGCAACTTCCACTGATAGGATGGAAGCAATAACAACGCACAAGGACGGAATGTCAGCATCTAAAATTTTCATGGAAGTCTCAGTGGACTCAGTATCACCACGATCACCTACGCAAGCGGATCACCACGATCACCTACGATCACCAGATTTCGATGCCGTGTGTCCCTTCTGAACATTTATTCACACAGGACTGGTTTGACGGTATCCTTCTTCTGCCATTTCGGCGGTGATATAGGAAAGATTGAACATCATTTTTTGCATGTCGCAGCTACACATATATTGGAAGAAGACTACTTGTTACTCCACTTTCAAGAATAGGACTATATGTAACTGCCAAAATTATACTAAGCTTCACTGCGAAAGGAATTTTTTGATGCTTTTTGCAGTTGCATTGAAGATTCTAACGTACTCTATGGTAAACGTTACTACAACAAATGTTCGATAAGTAATATAGATACGTTAGAATCTAACATATTCGAGATTGCTGTGAGGGTAATTTGACAGACTGGCTTATCAGCACATTCGCATTGTGAAAACAAAACTTTAGTCATATATTACCAAGTATTCTATTTTTATTTATTGAATTTTTTTATCATTTAACATTGTCTAAATTATCTATTAATTTTAAAACTACGAAATCCGAGACAATTCTCAGATTGGGTATGTGCCGTATTCTGTGAGACTCGAACAAAACAAACAAAGACAGCGCCTGCCGCATTCTAACGATGTTTATCTGGTGACACTTCACAAAAAGCGGTTAACTACAACAGCTTCGCTGTAAAAAAGAAAGAAAAAGCAAGTTTTTTGTCTGTTTCCGGTGCAGTGTCGCACTGCAATTGATACGTCGTAAAAGTATTTCACTGCCGAGTTACAAACACACTTTGAAGTTCATTTTGATACAGAAATACCGATGTCCGACCCGCCACAGTGGTCTAGTGGCTAAGGTACTCGGCTGCTGACCCGCAGGTTGCGGAATCGAATCCCGGCTGCGGTGGCTGCATTTTCGATGGAGGCGAAAATGCTGTAGGCCTGTGTGCTCAGATTTGGGTGCACGTTAAAGAACCTTAGGTGGTCGAAATTTTCGGAGCCCTCCACTCCGGCGTCTGTCATAATCATAACATGGTTTTGGTATTTTAAACTCCACATCAGTCGATCAAATCTTCAGACCTGGGTCTGATGACTTGGCCTCCCACTGCCCTTTGGTTAGTGCAGCGGCTCTAAAGCTTTGTCTGCATCCCCATACCATATGAAACAGGGTTTCCGGGACATCACAGTTTTTGCAGGTGTACGAGTGTTCAGTTGGTGAGATGCGGTGAAGCAGCGTACCGTGAATGTGGGTGTTAGTTGTCAGCTTCCTGAGGGTTACGGCCTCTTCCCGAGTCAGGCTGGGGTGAGGTGGCGGATAAATTCTTCTCTTTAACCTGTAGTACTGCAGTATATCGTTGTACTTTTTAGGTACATATCCTTTCCTCCTCAGTGAATTCTGTGAGAAGCCCGGTGAACATGAGCTCGGGTGAAGGCATTGGCTGCCTCATTTCCCATCAGGGACTCGTGACCTGAAGTCGAAACGATTTTCGTGTCAAGTAGATTAGTCTTCGCGGCAGCAGCGAGAATTTCTATTGCTTGCTTGGAACTTCTCTTTTTCTGAAAATTTCGACAAACGCCTTGTGAGTCGGTTAGTATTACTGCTGGGTCAGTACAGGTTGAAACTGCTATCGCTATCGCTGTTTCTTCCGCTATGTTGATTTCTGTAGTTAAGATGCCAGCTGCCATTCTCTCTTTGCCATCGCTGTCTACCTCGCTGACAGCATGGGCTGGTATTCCTGGATATTTCGCTACATCAGTGTATCTTGTGTGCGGATTGTGACCTTAATCTTGTCGGAGCTTCTTTATTCTGGTTTTTCTTCCTTCGAGATGATAGGTAAGATGCATATTTCGTGGGAGGCGGGCTACAGATATGTACTGTCTAATTGCCGCTGGAATATTCCTTTTCTCATCACATTGTTGCATTGCTTCACCCAATCTTCGAAGTGTCGCTCGCCTAGTTTTAGTTGGTCAGCCGTTAGAGTTGAGTTATTTTGTGTACTTCGATGAGCTCCTCTCAGGGGTTGTGGAAGCCTACGCGTAGTAGTCGCTGCGTGGAAGCACGTTCAGAGATTCCTTTGGCAGTGTTGATGGCCTTTCGTATAAGGGTATTTGTTTTTGAATTTCAGAATTCTTGAGATTCAAGTGAGGCGTTCCATAAATATTTCTGCTAATTTTGGATCAATTTGATGGTGTGGTGTTCTCTCAAGCCGTGTCTTTTGTTTGATACCCGTACCAAGTGTGCAACTTGCGTTGTGGTTGCTTGAAGCTTCTGTATTGTGACTGCGCCCGATCCATCTTTTTGGATGTCTAGACCCAGGACTCTGAGCTATTCCACTTTAGGAATTTTCTCCTCATTCAACCAAAGCTTTGGTTTTGTGAGTTTACCTTTTGGTGGCCTCCCCCTTGCTCTGGCTTTCAACAGAAGAAGCTCCGACTTTTCTGGCACACATGTGAGCCCACAAGTATTCAGGTAATTTTCTATGCGGTCCACTGCCTCTTGAAGTGCGTTATGCTGAGCTCTTGAAGAGCCACCGGCTGTCCAGATGGTTAGATCATTTGCATAAAGGGCGTTGCTTATGCCCTGTATTCCCTTCAATATATTCGGCAGTTTCATCTTGGCAATATTAAAAAGGTGTAGTGAGATGACTGAGCCTTGAGGGGTTCCTTTGTTTGCCATTTAGAACTGATCTGATTTCAGAGTAACACGGCACACTGTTGCTGTTCTGCCGGTAAGAAAGTTTTGTACGAAGTGGTCTGTTTTTTTGACACAGTGCTTGTCCTGGAGGTTTCTCGGTACCGCGCTGTGAGAAACATTATCAAACACTCCTTTCACGTCCAATGCCAAGACTTTGCTTTTACTATGCTTGCTTAGGTGATCAATGACGTCCTCCATCAGTTACAACAGGATGTCTTGCGCTAACAAGTTTTGGCGTAATCCATACATCGTGTCAGGCAAGTATCGGTTTTCTTCCAAGTATGGAGTTAATCTGTTCAGGAACATATGTTCATACAGCTTGAGGGCGTAAGATGTTACAGATATAGGTCACATATTTCATATTCCCAGTGGTTTGTTTGGCTTAGGAATCATGATGATCTCAGGATGTTTCCACATTGCTTGAGGTCCCACTTTCCCAGGGGTCATTTATACCTTTTAAGAGCTAATCTTTGTTATTTTTGCCTAAATTGCGGAGTATGTTGTTGATGTGGTCTTTACCTGGGTTGTGTTTCGAGTTAATTTTGCCAGTTCTGCATGCATTTCTTCTAGTGTGAATGGGTGATCGAGTTCTTCATTTGACTTTCCTGTGTATACGAGGTTTAAAGCAGGAACTACATACTGCAGCTGGGGTGCCTCCTGTCAGCTTCTTCTGCAATTCTAGCTGAATTTCATCTTCCGAGCCCTCGCAGTGGCGAATGCATACTGTCAGGTTCTTTATAGAGTTCGCTTTTGATTCTGCTGTGATCAAGAGTGACTTGATGATGTTCAAGGTTTTGCGGGCGCCTAAAGTTTCTTGGATGTTGTCACACACATGGTTCCAGTTTAGCCGTGACAAATCGTCAGCGAAAGCTGTTGTGATATCACAACTCGAGTCTTGCGCAGTGCCGTAGTTGTTCGCCGCCACCGCCGTCACCGGTTTCCGTAACGGCATCATGCAATTAGCAAAAAGACCTAGTGCAAATCATACAGTGGGGCTAGAGCCGGGGTCCGCTGGGTGCCAGCCCAGTATTCCACCACTAAGCCACGCCGGCACCTGGGACTTGTTGGCAAAGCAATCGTGTCGGGAAAGCAATCGCGTTAATACGATTCATAAAGCATTTTAAAACAACGAAAAAACAAGCAGTCGTTGCAGTATGCGAATAGCGTAACCAGTGGGTCCTCCAATGCTCTAACCCATTAGAAAAGCTTGTTTTATTCAGCTATTAACTGGGGCACGTACCCATTTCAGGCATTATTCCTCATCGTCGTCAGGCACTGCATGAACATTTGGAACAAAATTCTTCGCAATAGTTTAGCGGATACCACGCTTCTTAGAATAGCATAGCGAATGCCAGCCTACTACCCCAAAATTTTTATTCTAATGCCGTCGTGGGCATCAAGCAAGTGGCTTGCAGCAGTTTCCTAATGAGTGTTTAGAAAAGGCTCCGAAATACTGCTCTCTTATATAGCTTCCACGCAGACCCGGCGTTTTTTTTTTGTTTTTGCCGGGTTGGTCAGTTCCGTTATCCGTTTTTTTTAAGACCATGTTTTGCTTCTGTTTTTTTTTCATCGAATGAAACTTCTACGGGCTGCCCACACGTGGAGAAGGAGGGGGGGGGGGGTCCGCTGGTTTGTCAACTGTCAGGAAATTTCCTTCGTGTACTTTCTGGGATTTTTTGTAGTAAGTCTCGTCCACTCAACAAGGTCTTCAATATTTTGTGTAAGATCTTTACGGAAAGCAGTCCAGTCCATGATCTTTTCCTTGCCAATCTTAAGGGGTGTATATCTGGTTACTTTGCACCAAGTGGTGGTCGCTTCCCAGAGTTTCTTCTAGTCTCATCTATTCGGCTTAAGATTTTCTCGCTGTGAAGTTAGATCCGGGTTGGTGTCTCTTGTTATACTGTTCCCTATTCTAGTAGGGGTGTGCGAATCTGTCCACAAAGTTAACCGAAGGTGTTGCGCCGTGTCATGGACAGTGGTTGCTTTCCTGTCTGTTTTGTAACAACCACAAGCTATAGGCGTTGAAATCGCCCACCACCACGAGCTTGTGTCTTTTTGCATACTTATTCACTTCTTTCAGAAGTGCACCGACGCTTGAAAGAGACTCTCTCGGCGCACTATAAATGTTTAGGATGACAAGGCTCTCATCCATTTTCTTGGCAGGGAGAATTTCCACAAAGGTGTGTTTGATTGAATTGACAATGCGATTCGGTTGTGCGATAAGCAGTTTCTGTATTAGGACTGCCGTGCGGGTCCTTCCCTCCGCTATATGTTTCGTATCTTCTGATATTGATATTCTCTGATTGAGTTGCTTGCAGGGCAATGACATCGGGATTTTCTTGGATAGTTAGATGTAATATGCCCCGTTTTTTAGATTTTATAGATCTACATTTCCACTGCTATATCTTGAGTGTTGCTTGCTTGTCACGTGTGCGTATGCTTGGGTGTGCTATCCATCTTCATCATCCATCGTGTCACTTATGCGTGCTTCTCTGATTGGGCACTTTGGCTTCTTTCTGTTTTGCTCGGATGCTTTCTCCAGTGCAGCTGTTCGTGCTCCGATTTCGGCAAAGGTTTTATATACATAGAAAATAATCTCGTGAAACGTTAATTTAAGTTTGTTTGCTGAAGTCGTGTGGGTCTGAATGGCTTGATGTTGCTGTTGTGCTGCTGCAGGGTAAGTGTGATGGATGCTTGGAGCTTGGCTTCCTGTTCGTCCTCAAATCGCTTTTGCATAATCTCGAGTTGTTGTGTGAAAGTCATATTACCGTTGCATCTTCTCAGTGATTCATGGTTCACTTGGTTCAAGTTTTCAAGTTTCAAGTTTCGAGATTGGAGATTGGTGGGGATACCGCGTCAATGTTCCATAATTCGGGATGGCTTGTGAATGATTATTTGTTATTTCGTTTTTATTATTATAATAATTGAATGAAAAACAAGCGAGGGCAAGAAGGGTACCGTCGTTGTATTGGACAGAGAGGAGACGCCCTTGACTGAATTCTGAACGCGCGCCCCGCCGTTTATACACACCGCCCGCGTTCGAGGGAGACGAGCCGAGCATGCACAGTGGGGGTGTGGACCATCTCTCACTTATTTCTTTGGCGGACGTGTCTAGCTTTCCATTGTTGTCCTAAAGCTCATGGCTTCATATAGGCCGGCGCCCAAACATACACCTCAATGTATATCTCCACATTTAATCAAACATTCTCCATTGTTTCCTTATCTACGCGACGGCACGTACGTTCTTCTTCTTCTCTGCTAGTTATCGTTTTATAAGTACGTATTCTGAAGCAACGCGACCTCGAAGCCCGCGAAAAAAGCGCTGGCTGCACTGGCACATCCCGCCGAAGCAGGTATACGCTTTTTAAAGCGACAACGTTAGAGAGCTCGTGTCGCAGAAATTCCGCCATCGGCGTCGGTATACCGTTGGTTGTGAGCGAAGAATCGAAGCAAATGGAACAAACAATAAAATTCACTGTCCTATTGAGGATCGAACCCGGGCCGGTGCGCGGCGAGCAGGTGGTCTACCCCAAAGCCACGTTGTTACTTGCAGCTGCAGCCGTGTAGTGGAAGAAGTCTCTTTAACGAATTTTGTTCGACAGGGGTCACGACAAGCTCGAGCCCATTCGGCGATTTGCAGGTGCACTTGGGAAGCCATCAAACTACGTCGAAAAAGGCTGGGATAGTGCATCACCGCTAAAAACACACAGGAACTTTCAAACAGCTCTAAAAATCCCAAGTATGTCCTTCTAGCGGAAAACATATCATGCCTTTCCAGAGGCGTTGATCAAGCCAAACGCAAACGGCAAGTAATGTGCGGCGATCTGAGAGGCATTGTGCGACTCTTCATAGCCTCGCCTCCGAGATGGCGAGCGCACGGCGTGTATCTTGGAGGCCCTGTGACTCTTGCATTAAATAAAAACACCTGTATTTGCGCGCGCGCGTGTACGTGTGTGTGTCTGTGTGTCATCAAATGCTCGCGCGCGCGTTTGATGACAATTTTTACTTTTTCCCCAATTTTTACCTTTCACGTTGTGTGCTCGCTGTTTGCCTCCCATTGCGCACTCGAGCGCGTTTCGCTATCTTGACATATTACCAATTCGGTATTACGTGAGGTAAATGGACGAGGAAATTAAATGACACGCCCAAACATGATAATCATGCTATGCGTGTCAGGTACAACATGAATACGTGCTTTGCTCATTGTGTGCTCGCAGCCGTTTCGCACCTCAGATTCTGGCGGTAATGCTTGCTCATGCACAACAACGACAACAGTAATAACAACAACAAAAACAACAACAAAAACATGCGAACGCTAGAATCCCATGTGCTTTGCTGTCAGCCACGGTGTCCGCCGAAGAATACTTTGCTTGCCCCGCCGCGGTGGTCTAGTGGCTAAGGTACTCGGCTGCTGACCCGCAGGTCGCGGGTTCGATTCCCGGCTGCGGCGGCTGCATTTCCGATGGAGGCGGAAATGTTGTAGGCCCGTGTACTCAGATTTGGGTGCACGTTAAAGAACCCCAGGTGGTCAAAATTTCCGGAGCCCTCCACTACGGCGTCTCTCATAATCATATGGTGGTTTTGGGACGTTAAACCCCACAAATCAAGAATACTTTGCTTCAGTTCAGCCAAAAGATTCTGGCGGTGATTCTTGCTCGTACGCGAAAAAAACGATAAACATGCACACGCTAGAATACCATGCATTTAGCTGTCTGCCGCGGTGTCCGTTGAAGAATACTTTCCTTCAGTTCAGCCAGAAGATTCTGGTGGTGATTCTTGGTCGCACGCGAAAAAAAAAGAAAAACATGCAAACTCTAGAAGACCATTCATTTAGCTGTCTGCCGCGCCGTCCACCGAAGAATACTTTCGTTCAGTTCAGCCAGACGATTCTGGCGGTGATTCTTGCTCGTACGCGAAAAACATGCACACGCTAGAATCCCATGCATTTAGCTGTCTGCCGCGCCGTCCACCGAAGAATACTTTCATTCAGTTCAGCCAGAAGATTCTGGCGTTGATTCTTGCGCGTACGCCAAAAAAAAAAGGAAAACATGCACACGCTAGAATACCATGCATTTAGCTGTCTGCCACGCCGTCCGCCGAAGAATACTTTCGTTCAGTTCAGCCGGAATATTCTGGCGGTGATTCTTGCTCGTACGCGAAAAAAAAGATAAACATGCACACGCTTGAATAGCAAGCATTTAGCTCTCTGCTACGGTGTCCGCCGAAAAATACTATCCTTCAGTTCAGCTAGAATATTCTGGCGTAGATGCTTGCTCGTATGCAAAAAAAAAAACAAAAGCATGCGCACGCTAGAATACCATGCATCTAGCTGTTGCCACGGTTTCGCTGAAGAATACTTTCGTTCAGTTCAGCCAGAAGATTCGGGCGGTGATTCTTGCTCGTACGCAAAAAAAGGAAACATGCGCAAAATAGAATTCTATGTGCTTTCCTGTTTGCCGTGTTGTCCACCGAAAAATTCTTTCCTCTAGTTCAGCCAGGACAGACCTGTCTGGTAGACGAGTAGATGCTAAATGATCGCTTGCGCGAACACAATAACAAAGTAAGTAGTTTGGTTCATGACGGTTTCTTTTCCGTTCATTGCAATAGATGTAATTGCACAACCAAATTCAGGGACGATTATTATTAATAGAAGCAGGTGCGAGATGACGCGATTGATAATGGAGGCTGGCAGAATTTCAGCGCTTCGTGACGCTAGTGTGGGCAGTCCATCAGTGATGTTGACAAATAAGGAACTTGATTACATGTATTTGCGATAAGCGTTTTGTGGTTACGCACGGGAGAAAAAAAGGACGAAAGGAAAAGCTCCTTTTCTCGCCGATCGGTCTCTCTCCTCCCTGCGCCCCACTCTCTCGTGCGCCCGTGCCTCTCTCGACCGTTCGCTGTAAAAAAATCGTTCGTAGAATGCCCACCTATCAGCCATTAGCTGTTTCGAACATAGCGCTTTGTCGTTACAGAGATCGCCAGCCGACGATGTCCATCCAACGAGTGTTGCGCGGCTGCATACAGAGTTTGTTGCGTCAAAACGTGTGGTACTTAAACAGCATGAGAGCAATACAAAGATTTCGCATCGGGAGGGTGCAGGTCTTAGATATCTAGTCTCTAGTCCTCATTTTTAAAGCGATATTGTTGCTGGAGTTGTTCGCAGCAGAAAACTACACTCTTAAAAAAGGCAGCGCTACTTACTAACTTTGAGGTAGTGAATTATTGTCACAACATTCACTACCTAAGTAGTAACAGTAGGTAGTATACCACAGACTTTTACTACCTCTGGTTGCTTCTGAGGTAGTATACGTATGTGATCTACTACCTGCAGTTAGTACTTAGGTAGTGAATTTCGTGACAATTTACTACGTCAAAGTTAGTAAGTAGCGCTGCCTTTTCTTAAAAGTGTACCATCGATGCCAGCCGCTTTGAAGGGAGACTAAAAACAACTATTAAGTCGACATATATTGTTGAAATAGCGGCCCAGAAAATTTGTAGTGTTACTTTTGTGCCAAGGAATGGCCTATTTTGATAGAAAATCACGTTTTAGTGGTACCCATCGGGTTAGCTTACTTTAATATAGCCGCCTCTAGAAGCGAAGCATCCGGACCGATTCACGTCACTGTTGTCGTGCACAACGTTGCCCTGCTTTACTGCACTAGTACACTAGTAGCAGCAGTACGAAAGCAGCGGGAGCTACAAGAACAACTGCCATTGATCAATTTCCCGCCATTGGCTTCGAGATTGCGGACGTGTTTTCTTTCAACTGTAACCACGCGAAAATTGAATATTTGAACCACTCGCGCCAGTCCCCATAGCAACGTCCGGCCCTCCCTTTTATTTTATGAATCAAGCAGAAACGAACAAGCACCATTTTTTTGCGTCTCTTGATGTAAGGAAGGTTCTTTATTTCGTGCAGTTAGATCGAATACTATTGATTAAGTTTAGGTGGTCCTTCTGATGGCATCGGTATCATTTTGAAGATGTCTTACGGCGGCGCTTGTGATATTGTGCATTAAGTTTATTTCGCGGTAAGTAGGGCTCTGTTGTTGATGATATTGTCGTTTTAGATGTTTTTATACATTGAGCTTTCACTCTGATGTAAATTGTTATTTCACTTCAGCGTCCCTTTAACACCTTCAATTAGCGTCTTTTTGGACTCGTTGGCAACTATATATAGAGTGTATAGATGTGAAAAACACGCATCTAAGTCACATGACCTTTCAATGAGTCTTTGTGCCATCCACAAAAGTGTAAAAACAGCTTGCTGTTTGCCAGTTGGCTGACAGAAAAAGAATAACGAAGTACGTACTGTCGTGAGAAAAGAGAAAAATCACTGTATATCCATGGAGTGAATTAATGATCCTGTCCACAAAAAGGGGAAGCCGGAGTCCGAACTTTCATCGTACCGACCCGTTTGGCTCACTTCGGCCGCGGATAAAACGTTCGAAGCTATGGCGCTCCGGTGCCTCCAGTGGATCGCTTCTGCACTGGATTTCCTCGCGGCTGAGCAGTCCGGCTTCAGAGCCCATCGAGCGAAAGCGGACTCGATCTCGGACGTCGTGAGCCTTTTTGAAGAGGCCAAACACCGCGGGTAGGCGGTATACCTCGTCCTTTTCGACGTCAATAGAGCTTTTGACTCGCTCTCACACGACACCATCCTCGACGCACTTCGTGAGATTGGTGTGTGCGGGAACGTGCTGCGTTATGTCGAGGCCTTCTGCGGTGGCCGGTGCTTTCGTGTGCGCGTCCCCGGTGAACTCGGCAGACCTCGGGTGGTGTCAGCGGGTGTGCCGCAGGCCAGTGTGTTGAGTCTTTCTTGTTCAACGTAGCTCTCGCACGCCTCATCGACCACATCCCGCGTGGCACTGCCTATGAGGTGCGTGCTGCTGTCTACGCCGACGATGTTGCGCTTTTCTCCAGTGGTCCCACCATTGATAGTAGTCAAGTCCGCGAGGGACTGCAGGCTGCCATCGATGCAGTAGACGGCGTCATCACGGGCATTGGGCTCCAGCTCTCCGCCGCCAAGACAGAGGCCATGCTCGTCCACCCGAAGCGCTCGGGGTGATTTGATGTCCCGAAGCTCGTCCTTCGCGGCCACCGACTGCTGTGGAAGCGCAGAGTGCGCTATCTTGGTCTTACCATCGACCACCGGCTCAGCTGGAGGCCCGCGCTGGCGTCAATTCTCACGTAGGATTAACGGAATGGCCTCCTGCATCCTCGCCAGTGGCAGGGGCTGCCTCCCGGACATCGCGCTCCGGTTCCTCAATGCGGAAGCCTCGGCCAGGGTCTTCTACGCGGTCCCGCTCAACGCGCTACGACCCGCGCAATGGGACGCGCTGGACACCCTTCACCGTGGCGTCGTTCGCCGCCTGTACGGCCTGCCACGCTCATCGCCGATCGCCCTCACCCCTGCGGAGGCTGGCGAGATGTCCCTTTCACTCAGTGCGTTGCGCCTCATCCATCGCATGTACCTCACGCCCGAGGAACGACGCCTGGCTAGACGACGCCTCGATCGTCCTCACTCGAGCATGGGCCAGCGAGCCTAGGAGTACGCTGCACTCGTGCCCAAACCACCTTACTGCGGCTGGCTCCTGATCCCGCCGTGCCAGGATCCCGGCCTCGATATTACGACCACAGTCCCCAGCATCAGGTCGAAAAGGAACACGCCCCAGTCTGCCTTACACCAGGAGACTGCCGCGATGATCGAGGAGCGGCTCGCCGACCGAGTTCTCCTCTACACTGACGGCTCGGTCACAGCGGATGGTTCGGTGGCAGCCGCTTGTTTTGCCCCATTCCTGGGCCTCCGCGAGAAGCGCCGGCTTCCCATCAGTGCTTCTTCCACTGCTGCTGAACTTGCTGCGATTGATCTCGCGGCAAATCAACTCGCTGACTTCCTTCCGCAGTCGGCAGCAGTGGTATGTGACTCGCGTGCCGCCCTCCTGACACTGGCGCCCCCATTGTGCAGCGGCACGCGTGGAAGCGGCACGCGTGGGTGTGACGTTGTTTTCAAGTGGGTGCCGTCTCATGTGGGACTACTTGGAAACGAGACAGCGGACGCCCTCGCCAAGGAGGCTCACCACCCCAGCACACCCGTCTCAGCGTTCATCCGCGCGGGCGATGTTGTGCACCTTCGTATTGCACGCAGTATGCACGCATTACACCCAGACTCACGTGTGGCAACAGGAAACCCCCCGGATTCCATGCCGACCAGTTGTGGCCTCGCGATCTCCGACGTCAGCCTAGTTCTGGCCGACTGGGCTGGCCCTATACGTCATCTCCTGACGCCGATCTCCGACGACAGAGTAGCTCTGACCTACTAGACTTGCCCTACGCCATCTCCTGACGCCGACAAGAGCTCTCGCAATTGTGCCCCGTCTTTAGACTCCTGTGACCATGTTTCCATCTTTCTTCTCTCTCCTATCCCCTCGATATGTCCTCGCTCGCTGTCCCAGCGCATCTCTCTCTCTCTCTCTCTACCTTTAATTCTATCCTTTTAATCCCTCCTCACCCTTATCCCTTGTGAACTACTGTTGAGGTGTCGCACCCTGATGCAGACAGTTACGGGGCTCACTTTTCTCTTCTTTTCCCTCTTATAGCGACATCTCCACCGCGACCGCTGCCGAGGACCCGCATTAGCAGGCGTGCCCGTGCCTTTCTGCTTCGGCTTCGCACCGACTGTTCGCGAACCACTGAGAGGCAATTTCGCTTCACCAACAATGGGAGCCCTTCGAGTGCCGAATGCCCGGCGGTGGAGACGACCGAGCACATCCTGCTGCAGTGCCCTTGCTACACCGAACAACGCCGGCGGCTATTCGACGCCTACGGTCGTCTGGGACTGCCACACTTGGGCCTCGACCACCTCCGGTTTCCCCAGGCCCACCGCTCAGGGCTCATGCAGGCCTTCGAGGCCCTACGCCGATCTTATCGCGTGCCTCTAGCGAGGCCCGCATCCACGTGTTGTTGTTTGTTTACATCTGTGGCCCCGCCCGCCTCCTCAAGTAGTGCTCCCAGTCCCCGCCCCGTGCCGGCCTGCTTGACCGCTTATACCTTTCTCGGCGGCAGCGCGTACGCCGCGCGACACAGTCGAATGCGGCCTTCCTCCTCCTATACTTTCTCCTCCATCTTTAACAACCCTCCCCCATCCCCGCGCGAGGCCGTGCCGGTGCCTTCGTGTTGAAAGACAATAACAGCTCTGCGCTTTTTTCTTCTCTTTTCCCTTTCAAAAACCCCTACATTAGGGAAGCGAACGAACGGACGCACGGATGGACGAACGGACGCACGGATGGACAAACGCATGCACGAAGAAACGGACGGACGAACGGACGGACGCATGGGTCCACGCAGGGACGGACGCACGTACGGACGGACGCATGGAAGGGTGGACGGATGAACGCATGGACGGACGCATGGGTGGTTGGACGAACGCAGGGACGACGCAAAAATGGATGGTCCGACGGACGGAGAGAAGCATTGGCGGACTAACACACGCTTCGCCCCACTCATCATCATTCACTCTGTGCATATGCTGTGACACCGTTTTTGTTGACATGTAATTCAATGCAACTGGCTACTACGACTGCGACGACTACAACGGCATGGGACATATGATCCACGGCGTAAGGGGCTTTGCCCGTGAAAGAAATAGTTGAAGGCGCCGGCAGAACAAGCGAGCACGAAACGCTGGCGCACATCTTCGCGCAATCGCAACTTGTGTACAACAAGCAGATGGAGAACAACACATTTTGTGCTATCAAAAATGAACGAGATGAATAGGCATGTGCACAGCATGCAAAACGTGTATTGCACCCGGCGCACTGGTGATCGCAATCAAGCCCGATCGCGATCAAATTTCTCAACAGTGATTGACGCCCTTCTGCAGCGGGCGTATAAGAGAGTCAATCACATGGGGCTTGATTGCGAATGAAAGTGCCCAAGTGACAGTGCTGTAAGTTATAACTGTCGAAATGCTGAAATGGCATAACTTACGCTGAACAAACACGAACGATCCGTGGTTTGTCACTTGTCGGGGGCGCGCGCATCGAAGAACCTTATGTCACTACCTTTCGCAGTGCCCCCTGACAACGCCTCCTAGAAAAAGTATGCCTGGAAGGTTGCTCTCTTTTCAATTGGGAGCCTCCTGCCAGCATGCAATCTTAGAGGCCACGCCTTCTGCCATGTGTTGTGACCGGCCACCGCGTGAGACCGCTCGCCTCCATACCACTCTGTCACGTGAAATTACGGCTGCTCAGAGGCAACAATGAGAGCATTGCTGTGTTCGCAAGAGGCAGCTGTCGGAGACGGTCGCCTTCATTTAAGACCTATGCAAATGTAACACATTTTAATACAATGATCTGTTCATTCGAAAACCCTTAAGATCATTTTATAAGTGTGACGTCACTTCCGCGTGATGTAACATCCAGTTTTGGTATAATATTGCAGCAGCGGCACAGAATACCTACATTTTGTGGGGTTGATTTGTCTCTGCCTGGCTGAACGTGCTCTATGAAAGTGAGTATGTCTTCTTTATTTCAACTTCGCGATGATGATAACGTGTATCGGAAACTTACTGGGACTCAACCACAGCGATTTGAGATTAATTAAGGATAATAATAGTTGATTACAACTCATTTTAAGCATGACCACGTGTCTGCTTCATAGGGCATCAATGCAACACAGTGGGGCTACGAGAACTAAATAAACTCAAATCGAGAATAAAAAGCGATGAGACTTCTAACGATAGCTGTCGGCGAGTCTCAGGGAGTCTTCGGAGCACGTACTGCCAGTTGACATAGTGAAATAATTTGGTAACTCTTCAAAAAGTGTAAACAAACGAAGGTCATACAAGAGAAAGCCGAGAACGTTTCAATCGAGAACCATCCAAGCTTACGAGCCTTGGTGAAGGGAAATATAGATTACAATCTGTATATGTAAGCCTTAAAGACAAGAGCGAACGATTATTTTGTTTCTACTGAAGTCCGCCCTGATGCGATTTGCATTTCGAATTCGCATACCTCTTGTCATGTTGCGAAGGGCAACTCTCAGGAGAAAACGGTACTTGTCATTCTAATCCCCTTCCATCAGCAGAAAATCCGCGTATATCTAAGTAAAATATAGTTGAAACGTATAGGTTAAGGACATTAGGACACAACAAATCCATTATTTCGGCATATTCGAGTGTTTATAATGCGTAAATTTTCATTTTATTGAGGCGTAGTCCAAATGAAAAAAAAAAAGTCACTGGAGCCAACCCCTTAGAACACGCCAGAGTAGAGACAATTTAGAGAGGGCTCGGTCTACGCATTGAGAAGGGCGGGGTTGTTCTGTAGGGAGAGGGCATGCTCTGCAGGCGTTGCTACGTTAGCGTTTGCGCAGTGAAGCTGCTAGCAGTGAGCGGTGGAGGCATGTGCGCCTCCGTAGGTCTGACCCGTGGCGGAGAATATCTGTGCTTTGCGCCACGTTGTCAACTACACAGTGTTATCCCGGTGATTATTCTACTTCTGTCAACGTTCGTAAAACCTTTTGTTAGCTACGGGGCCTCAACTGTGCATAGAACGAGCACGTATATTCTTGTGCCATGCTGTCGTATGAAGTGTTGGAAGCGCTCAGCGAAATAGCATTCGGGCGACCAGAACGAAACGGAACCACGACGAACGCCTTGCAGGTCAGTGACAGTTGTGTGGTGTTCCCGCTTGTGACAACGGATGAAACATTTGTGCTGTGGACGTCATGTGCACATATGTAGTTTTGTGTTCGACATATCTACATGCAGTAAGAACTTGCAAGTGCGTATTTAAACACCTTTTTCTGTTACGGTTGCTATCCTCCCTCCTTCGACATTGGAGCATTTGCGTTCGAGTGTCACTTGCACCATGCATAAGGTCACCGGGTTGCACAATGCTGACGGCAGAAAGCGTGGAACACGGGCACGGTGACCGGCCGCTTTGTCGGCCGCGTGAGAGACGGAATGCAACTGTAGAAGTGCGGCGCACGGCCGATCGTGTTGTCCGTACAGTGTGTGAAATGTCGTGAAAACATTGGCACCGCACTTGCCGGAGTCAGTGCACCTAGTGGGTGTTCTCTTGTACTTTCTTCCTTGTCGGCGAGCTCTTTACTCGCTCTGTCATACTCGGACGATACGGTATCACGCTGGCCCAGCGTGTTGAGCCCCGTTCCGCTGGTTTCGGTGTCGGAGCGCTGCCCGCGTGCTTTTGGAGCCGGGGAGTTAGTCGCGCCTTTTGCTTCACATTCGGGCCTAAACAAGAATGGAGACTTCACCCAGTAAGTGAGCCTCTTCGATTATTCGCTCGGGCTGCCAGCCGGCAGCCAACGGACAGTCTGAGGCGTTCGTTTTTATCGGGCAGTTCTCGGGCATCCCCGAAGCTCAGCGTATACATTGCGGAACGCTGCCACAAACGCGTTCGTTTTTATCTCTCCGACAGCCAGCGTGCTACCCGCGGACTCGCTCTCCGGCCGGAACGATTTTGCGCTGGCAGCACGCTGGCAGTGGGAGAGTCTATTTGCACCTCAACAGCTCGGGGTCGAAATTGGATATATAGTTTGTGCGCATAATATGATCGGGTTTCGTACCGGCCTGTCAAAGCAGAATGCAACGCTGGTCATTAAGCACCAAGTCTTTGATGGTTACTCTAGAGATACAAAGGCTTTTCTTGGCCTAGACCTAGAGAAGGATCTTCGGCATGTTTATTGAAGCGAAAGGTGGCAACGGCACCGCTCTGCGGAAGATTGTCGCCAAGACTGACAACGTTTGCGACTCGTCGAAAGGATCTCCGGGAGAAACATAGGTTTTAAGACAATTTGTTAAGGCTCATCAATGCGTTTGTGCTCTGTCACTTTACTTGCACCGTCGTCATGCACAACTGGCTCAGATTGGAGTGGGACAAGCTCGACGTTATTATCAGAAAGATCGTGAAGAAAGCACTGGGGTTTCCCGTACGCACCCACACCGAGAACTTTCTCGCGCTCGGTGTCACAGCCTCCTAGATTTCCCTTGCTTGCCGGATTATTGGCGGTCACTTGCGAAGTGGCCGTCGTCGGAACTGCGGTGGTGGCGCCACTTAAGTAGGGGTCATGGTTCCTGGTCTGACGTTCGGCAATGCGGTATTGTGCATGAGATCAGAAGTTCAAGCAAGATTATAAATTAAGCAACGTGGAATAGAGGCCCGTTTACATTGACCCGACGAGAGCGCGTTGAGTCGAAATAAACAGGTTTTCTGGACTCGCCCTGCCCATGTATAAGCGGACGCGTCGGGGCGGAGAGTCGTCGCGGCGAGTCCCGTCGACCCGGAGACAGGGGGTAGGTTCACCGAACTCGCCGCGCTCAGAAAGGGCATGTATAGCCGGTCGCGCTGAGTTGACGGCTCGTGACCTCTCCCGCCCGTCGCCGTCTTCGCTTCCCCTGTCCCCATCACTCCGACGTGCTCTTTCTCTGTCGGCCGGTACGCGCGCGCTAGGCACGATGACATCCTCGCGGGCTCCACGCACCTTGTGGACAGATGACGAAATAACGACGTTGCTAGCTTTAGTCAACGAGAAAAAACTGAGTGATTTGCTCCAATCCTGCAAGAAAATATAAAAAAAAATTGCAAATTACTTTCGTTGTTAAGCATAAACGAGGCAAAATAAAAATAGAGGTGTAAAATTACGGCAAAAAGGTATGCGGCCGTATGAATTTTTACGTAAGCCGATAGAAATTTTACTCAAAAATGTATATTGCATTCCAATTGAAATTACAAGCCCTCAGATTAAAAATTCATCGTGTAAGAATCTCACTGTCCAGTCCAAAAGCCACAGAAATCAGATTAGCCAAACAGGGTGAGCGTATGAGGCAAGATGAACACGGTGCACTTAATTGTGGTGGAACTGTACACTTTGTTCCAACAATTGATGAGGTTGTTTAGTCATTTTCATTTAAAAACTGCTTATTGTTTTCAATTTAAAATTTTCAACGAGGTTCAGGGCGCCGCCTAATTCGTATTAGCGACAAGCCACAACTATTGCAAAAAATGACTCGCGTGTAGGGCTTCAAAGGATTTTTTCACAGCATCAGGTACACAAATGAAAGGCGTTACAAAACTATGAATCACGGTGAATTCCTGGAGAGACTAGCCATGGGTGAACAGGGGACGGTGCGTCAGGCTGCGGATACGCCTGCGGCGAGCGCTGTGCCGCAACAGAACCACTGCTGCCATCGCGTTGTGCAGTGTTAGCCAAGACACCAACCCAACCATGAAGTACAGCTGTGCAAACTGAGAAAAATTACCAAGACAGCCATCGCGGTGGCGGAGCGACAACTGCGTAAACAACCGCAGCCCACAGCGGCGAGAGGCGAGAGCGCAGGCTTGGAGGAGCGGAAACCGGTACCGGAAGACGGGCTTATGGCTCGCCTCGACACAAAGCGTCGCTGCGATCACCGCTCACCTCACTTGTCCGTGCAGTTCATATAACTCGGGCGTGTCGAGGTAAGCTGAACCCGCCACTCAACTCAGCCACCCCGTCGCGTTTATGTACACGGGCCTTAGGTAGGCTTGCCTTAGGAGCTCACGGGAATACACCAATTCAGGGAGCACAAGGTGATATGGGATGGAAATCATTGAGGGCAGGGAAGCTAGAAGCAAGATTAAATTTGAGAAGTGATTGAGAGAAAGGGGGGAGGAGCATTGGGCTAGGAAGGTTTTCAGCTACTTGTACATGAAGAATGTCGATACAAAATGGAGGAAGCGAACCAGAAAATTGACGGGTAAATACTTAGAAAACAGCAGGGGTCCAAACCAAAAGAATTATCGGTTAAAAAGAACGTTCAGGAAGCTAAGACCGATATGTGGAGAATCGGCATGATTTAAGAAGTCCGCACTAGAGAGCTATCGAACTTTTAGGCAGCAAATTGCCAAGGAAAAGAATCTATGATAATACTCGGGGTAGTTCTCAACTATTTGAGGCGAGGACGGGAATATTGTGAACCAAGACATATCGGGCAAAATACGAAGGGGTAGACAAGGTGTGCAGTATAGGAGAGAAGAAAAAAACTTCCGAACACTGATAATGATCTGTAAAGGGCTTCACCCTATAGTTCAGGATGGTCATGCAGAGTTTTTAAAAGCACTGGGGTTTAGGGAAGAGTGGGCAAAGTAGACTTTAAGTGGATAGAAATAACTAAAAGGAGGTTATATATCTGATTGGTGGCTAAAGTCAAGGCCACGAGGTGCAGTTAAATCCCTCACTGCAAAGTACCAGTCCTCAACCTCACCATTTAAAGGGAAAAAAATCTTGTTTTCGGTTCCTCAACCTCACTATTTAAAGGAAAAAAATCTTGTTTTTGGTTCACTAACTATTGCGGCTTGGTGGCATTACCACCGCCCGATCTAAAGGGTATACACAGCTATCAATCCATCCATCCACCCATCAATTTCCAAATAGGTTTTTTGCGTTTTTGGAGATAATATGCTACAAAATTAACGCAAGAAGTTTTAAAAAGGCGTATACGTGATTTTAATGTACTGTATTGGTATTTTAGAAATTGAAATGAGTTGTTGGTGGACCTTTTCGTAAGGGGCGCTACTTACGTATGGTTGTAAGGAGCGCTTTTTAAATTTTTGCGAATACGCGTTTAGTATGAGCAATGGTATGAGTTGGGGTCCCACAGTCACTTGTGGGGTTTTTTATTACTGATAAAGTCGTCGGTGATAGTGACGTTTGACATCAGGATGAAGTGCTTAATGCTTTTTGTCGGTTGTTATGCGAACAGCAAAAAAAAAGAAATAAGCCTGTGTATTTTTAAAGATCGCGTATTGGCGCCAGAGGAAATTTTCGAAAAGAAAAAAGCGCGAACTCAATTTTGGGCATTATTTTTTACAAGCTGGTTCAGCTGCACTGTGGACACCATGTAGTGGCGTAGCAAGGGGGCGGCGAACCGGGCACGTGGCATCCCCCCTCCCCATTAGTCACGATATATTTTCTACCATGAAATACACGGCATAAAATGACACATACTCGACCATATACCTGCCCAGACCCCATGTCGGATCAAGGACGTGCCCCCCTCCGAAAGAAATTTCTGCCTACGCCACTGACACCATGTGTGAAAATGCGGAGCTGCCGCTGCGGCGACTCTTACGATCATGTCGTGGTTTTTGCACCTGAAATACCGCAGGCTATTATCCATCCATCGATGCACCATGCGATTGCGACGTCACCCTTGAGCTTTGAAAGACGCGTATTGTTAGTGATAAAAAAATTAAGTCATCATGCATCGCTCGTCTTAGTGATGCAGAAATTAACTGCGATAGGTACTTGAACAGATAATGGTTATTATAGCAATAACGTCCGCCGTTGCAGTTCTTCAGTTCCTGTGATGAATTGTGCACCCGAACTCACGGATTTATGATGTGTGTCGTTGATAAAAGTTGATGTCGTGCCGAGGACCTTTTCGAACCGAAACCAAAAAAAAGTTCTTTAGAGTTTGGAGG